>OV651814.1:61007498-61349152 GCA_927349885.1 Psylliodes chrysocephalus | reverse complement strand
AACATCTTGGGGGGTACTTTATAGGTGGTCATTTTGATATTTTATGGAATATATCTGTTATTTACGTTTGGGGAAGAAAATTCTTCAAACAAAAGTTACTTCTTATATTATTATCTAAAATTTTTTCTTCTATACAAAATTTTCCTAAAATGGTCCGTATTCGAGAAATTTGACAAAATATAAAAAAATATTTTTTTATAAAAATTGTTTAAACAAAAGTTTGTAATATAATTCTCTATAATTTTTATCTTTTACACAATTTCTCTTAAATCGAGATATTTGAGAAAATGTGTAAATTTCGAAATTTGAAGAAAACTCAAAAACGGATAAAGAAAAAACATTAAATTTTAAACTTAAGTTTTATTTCGTCCTGACGTGAAATGATTAGATTTTGGACAAAGTCGGAACATCTGGGGGGGTACTTTATGGGGGGCCGTTTTTATATTTTATGGAATATATCTGTTATTTATGTTTGGAGAAAAAAATGTTCAAATAAAAGTTATTTCTAATATTATTATCTATAATTTTTGTCTTATGTCAAAATTTCCTGAAATCGTCCGTATTCGAGAAATTTGACAAAATGTGCAAAATTCTGATTTTTATGAAAATTGTTAAAATAAAAGTTGTTTGCGATATCGATATGTCTATAATTTTTGTTTATACATTATTTTTCTAAAATGGACCGTAATGAAAAAATTGTAGGAAAAGTGCTAAATTTAAATTTTTCAGTATTTTTTATTTCCAATGAATATCTATAGAAAAATGTTTCGAGGTAGATGTATGTGGAAAATGAATATATTTATTTTATCCTCTAAACATTTATGGAGGTGCTGCAATAGGTTGTACAAAATAACCGGAAAAAGCCTATAATAACTAGATAGGAAAGTCATGTGTTGGACACATCAGAATTTTTTATAACTATTCACGATGACTATTTAGTGAATGCCATTATTGATTCTTTATAAGGATCACTCATTTTAATTTTTATTTTATAAAGACAGATTTTGAGCACGACGCCGAAGGGGGAAGACTCAATCTCCTAAATGCGATACTTACAATTCACTCAGATTATACAGTATATTTTTTCTACGACCCACAAACAAAAACCTAAAAACTTTAAAGAATAAAAAAGTATTTATCCTGGAATTTAACCCAGGACTTTACGCATTAGAACTCACAAGTATGTCCCTACACTAACGAAAGAATAGTTTGTTGTGCAACAAGAGTGAATATGATGGCCATATCGTACGAAGACAAAGTTTGACGATGCCATAAGCGGAGTGTGATACGGACAAGCCACACAAGTTATACAGTATATTTTTTTCTAAGGCTCACTATCGAAAATCTACTATTTTTAAAAAATATTTTGGATTAATATAATACGATAAAATATCTTGAATAATTTAAAAATTTGGAAATTTGAAAAAAGCATATCGTCTCCATGATTCGAAACCCAGACATTTTTTTATACAAAATATGTAGGTAGTTAGGTAGTTGTTCTAACAGAAAAGTTACTGAAATCCTAACTAACCAGTTAAATATTCAGTTTCGATAAAAACGATTTATTCCTTGTTACACAATTGGATTACTAGACAACCAACAAAATGCGGTGTTGACAAATCTTCGCCACTAGATCAACTTAATTAAGTACATATAATTTAAGTATGGTTGCTTATTATATTTTGCTGAACGCTTTTTGCGATATAATGGACATTAATATGTAGGTCAAAGATTGTAGCTGTTGCAGGTATTTAAAATCAAAAATTTATTAATACTTTGTATATTGATATTGATGTAGTTATTAATGTAATTGTCAAAAATATAATTTTTTAAATTCTTGTCATTTATCACGATATTTTATTTTTTTTTTTTAAATATACTCTTCTGGATATAGTAAACTATTCCACAATCTGCAAAAGGTTATGGACACAGGTTGTTGTTAGATTTGATTACAGATAAGTTGAATATCTATTTCTGAAAGTTTTGCTGTAGTTTGTGATAGATCAAAGGTAGGATCTATCTACTCTTAACCAAGTATTAGTGATGGCTGTATATGGAAACAGTTCACTTCCTTCAATTGACAAACTTTTTGGTGCTTATAATTATAAGAACTGGACATTTACCATGCAAATGTTTCTCAAACATTAAGATCTGTGGGAATATGTTGATGGCAGACTTTCAAAATTTTGATTAAAAGAGACTAGAAAACTATGGCCAAGATACGTTTAATGGTTTCTTCAAACCTTTGTGTCAATGTATCTAGTGCTAAGGGGAGCGAAAGAAGCTTGGGACAATTTAGCAAAGCTTTATGGACAAAATGGTCCACTGGATCATCTACGCCTCAGAAAAACTTCTAAAATGCTCTTTAAGTGATTATCCATACATGTCGTCTTACACATCGGATGTTTCTCAAAAATTAGTCGACATTGATGCACACATTGCTGATGAAGATTTGGCTGCAGTTCTTCTAATTGGACTTTTATAATCTTTTAAACCAATGATAATGGTATAAGATATTAGTGGTATCACGATCACTAGTAAAATTGTCAAAAGCAAACTACTGGCAGAAGGTTGCATGAGACAAGATACTAATATTAAAATGCATTATTGGCGAAAAACTCTAATTTTAATAAGAGAAAAAGATTTCCATATAAATGTACCAAATGTTACAAAGTTGATCGTAAAAGAAAAGACTGTTACTCAAAGTCAACTCCTAAGCAGAACGACTACTATAGTAAAATATTTGTGTATTTTATTCAAATTTATATTTTTATTGAATTTAAAATACTTGCTGCAAATCATTCTGATAAGAAAATTAAAACTCTTAGATCTGATGGAGGCAAAAAATATGATAACGGAAAACTGCAAGAATATTTAATTTTCAATGGTATTTAGTTTAAAATAACAATGTCTTATTCTCCTTAGCAGAATTGTATCGCAGAAAGATCTAATAGATCTATTTGTAAAATTGAGATCAATGACGATGGACAGTAAGTGTGATACATTTTTATGGGCAGAAGCCTGTAATACTGCTGTTTATTTGAAAAATCGAAATACTCTTGTTGCATTAAAAGGAAAAATTCCTAAAAAACGTCACCAAGAGGTGCTCCTCTTATATTTGCCGGTGTTAGCCGATACTTGCCAAACACAAATCTTCTAATAAATGAGAGCGTCGAGCAATCGTCGAGGATACTTCCGTACTTCGCAATGATCAGTCAGAATGCCTGTGACTAGGCGCAGATTCTATTTAGTCATACTCAAGTAATTGTTTGCTGCAGTGTTGTCAGGATAACTCTGCAGTTTCTTGGTTAATCCAATTTTTCTTTAAATTTCTCAAAGAAATGTTTTTTAATTAGATGTTTTACTACCAATTTTGTCAGACCAATAGAAGGACCAGGTCCAAAAAGTATTTGATTGGCTGCTTTCTATGCCAGTAAATCAGCAAGACGGTTATCTTTGGATGTGGCGCGATCTTTGATCCGTTTTAAGATAACTGCATTGTTGATGGATACTTCGGCCAAAGCTTCGTGACATTCTAGTACTACCCTGAGTAAATTCATGGTTTGTTTAGGGTAATTTAAACCCTGTATATATTATAATTTGCAAAATGGTACTATAATGGTTATAGCCCTATATGCGGGTAATTTGGTTTTTTTTTATATAACAGAATAAGAAGAAAAAGAACGACTTAAGAAACAGCTTACTACTAGTTTTAGAATGGAAGATTTGGGTAAAATCAAATATTGCTTAGGCATAGAAATTACCAAGCAAGGGAAATACATTAGATTAAACCAGAGAAAATATATATTAGATTTACTTAATAAATTTTGTACGCAAAAAGCTAAAGTAGTTTGTACACGTATAGGAACTAAACTAAAACTCATAAGTGGGGGCCTTATTTTATTTATCTACATGTACACGCGCAGACATTTCTATTGCCGTTAGTGTACTTAGCCAATTTAATACCAATTATACTATGGAATTGTGGCAACATGGAAAATGGATACTTCGGTATTTGACAGGAACCCTGAAAAAGAGTTTGTTATTAACCATCAAGAAAAAACCTTCCTGGTTTTGTTGATGCAGACTGGGGTGCAAGCGACATAGATACATAGATAGACGTTCCTACAGCAGATTTATTTTTACCTATGGTAGTGGACCAATTTTGTGGAGAAGCAAATAGCAGCGATATCGAGCACAGTAGCTGAATATGTTGGTTTTTCAAAAGGGGCCAAAGAATGTATTTTCTTAAAAAAAACAGTAAGGGTATATAATGATAACCAAAGTGCTATTAGCATGTCTGCTAACGCTACCAATCACAATCGTTTAAAGCATGTCGATGTATGATCATTTTATACGTACCTGTACTTTTAATTAATATTTCATTATGAAATACACGCCTACGACTAAGATGCCCGCTGATGTTATGAGGAAAGGTCTACCGTTAACAAAACGATTAAACTGCCTGAGATGTATCGACATGATTAGAGAAGATGTTGCAAAGTTATTCTATATTTTTGTTTTTCTTTGGGGGAAGTGTTGCATGTATTTAAATCAGAACACAAATTTAGTAATACGCTGTATATTGATGTTGATGCAGTTATTGATATAATTGTAAAAAATATAATTTTGTTAAAGTCTTTTCACGATATTTTATTATTTAAAAAATTATACTTCTCTGGATATAGTATACCATTTCACCACCTGCAAAAGCAGCTACATCTACTCGTTCTGTAAGCTGCCGTACCCAGGTACCTTAATAATTTATTAATTTTATTTATTAAATATATTATTTCATTTTTATTAAATTTAAAATCCTTCATTTAACGAAAAATCTCCAAGATAATTAAATCCTATTTACGACACCTTATAAAATATCTATAACCCTGTCCTTAAGAAATTTGTTTTTCATGCACGTGGCTGGGAACCTAGACCAAGAAACACTTGACAAACTTATCTTAAGTGCGTTTGAATAGTAACGTTGTTTTTGAAACACAAAATTTTCAAGGAAAGTTATAAATCAGCCACCTCCTCTTTATCTAGATTCGTTTTCACTGGGAACTAAGATAAACACAGACGTCACAAAAAAACCATTAAAGCTGCTATAACAACTTAGATCCAAAGGAGCTCGGAGGCATTCATTTTTATTATTTGCTATTCAAGCATTCATTTTATTATTTGTATCCAGTTATATTTCAAGTTCAGTGGTCAGTACTTTTCCTAAAACGTTCTTCCTAAACAACGTCTATTCTGCAATATCTTCTATCCCTCGAACGCTGTCAACGTCACACGCCTTATTTCCCAACGCTTGCCGTCCCTAAATGTTTCCTTCATAATATCCTTATCGACACCCTTCATCACGTCTCGCACTACCTAATTATTTCTACCGTATTACTGTCCCAGTGCAGTACTGTATTAAATCATTTCCTCTTCACCAAGAAGCTAGACGCATCGACGCAAGGCGACGCTTAACGCTGCGACGTACCTAAATCGACTTTAGATGAAATTAGTACATATTCTTATGTCTGTATTTTTAATGGTGAGTCAAAAGATTTATGTAACTTTGTTTGAGATACCACCGGGGTCGTTTAGACGAGGGCCTGGTACTTGCTTTAAATATTATCAATGAACCAATAAACCATATGGCCTTCAGTCGTTCACGAAAGACGGTTCGTTACTCATCTGTTTTTGAGTGAATTTAAATAATTTCAATAGAAATTATAAAAAAATACGTGTGGCACTGCCGCGGTAAAGCTATTGCATAGCATTTTTATCAACTTATGCAATTATAATTATTTATTTATTTATTTTATTTATGCAGTATTTTTTTTTCTTTGATATTAATTCAAGTTTTTTCTTTAATATTAATTCAAGTTACACTTTTTGAGCGTGGTAACCGATAAATAAATTTTTTTCTAATGTGAAGTTAATATTGTTTAAAATATTTTTATTATCTTACAATACATGTAAAAATCCGTCGAAAACTGGAGGTCGAAAAAATTATGATTCCTATACTTTCCTTATCTGTATGCAGATAGGAAAGCAAAAAGTAAGAAACGTAAAAAAAGTAAGAAACGTAAAAATAAAAAAAATAAAAAAGTAATAAAACAATAATATTTAAAACAATATTTTTCCTTAAAAAAAAAAAAAAAAAAATTCGGGGCTCGAACCACTATCCACACTATCCAAATTACGACTACTGTACGCTCTGCGCCACCAAGCACATGTTGATAGACGTTTGGAATCGCTTATAATAATATATAACAATTTATTACAAATATTTACGAAAAATTTTATCATGTCAAATGATACCTATATTGTAATTTAATGGCATTACATAAATATATGATTTAAAAACTATAAAAGTATCATTATTACTTAATTGTATTAATTTTTAATCTTGAGAGATTAAAAGTTTAAACATAAGTCATCTAAATAAATGCATTTTTTTATTATACTCCGAAATATGAATTTAAAATCTTTCTATAGTAAATAACAATTTTTTGGGTCATATTTTACGACCTCTTTCTATGACGCGCAATGCCTGGTATCCCGGGTTGGTCTAGCCAACACAGGTATATCTGCTTTTCCATCCAAATGATTTCAAATTACAAAATTTCAAAGTGCATCAAACACTTAATGAAATTTGTGTTACTAGCTCTCCAACTGTAATATTTACACCAGCCAGGAACATTTGTGATACCAATTTATTTGAAGCTCTTCTAGTTTTTGTATTGCATACATGTTCCAGTCCGCAGACGTATATTTAACTTCGCTTCATACTAATACGAATAGGTTGGGATATAACATTCCATGACTTTAAGAGGCCCCGACTCCAATTTTATTCATAATTGAAAAAGTTTTTGGACGGCAACTTCTTCATTTTCAAACTTAGAAGGATGCGATTTTCACCGATTTATTCTAGATCTAATTCTTAAGAGAGGACTAGTGGCAGATTTTTATATTTTTTTTTAATTTTGCAAATAGGATGTAATTTTTTTTAATATAAACAAAATTTAAAAAACTAAAACTAGTCCTCTCTTCTTATAAAAACTACAAATACAATGAAAAAACCGCATATTTTTATTTACAAAATTAAACCTTCCACTGTCCAAAAACTATTTACGTCCGTAATATGGCGCCCCGCTAATTTCGTTGCGGAATATATCCGTACTATCTTTAGAAAGCGAGAATACCTGAGATACACGGAAAAAACAGTTTTTATATTAAAAGTAAAAATTGAAGTTTTTAAATATATGCGGATGTGTTTTTCCGTTTAATTAATTAAAAAATTACTAGTCATGTGTTGTCTCAAAGCGCGTGGATCAATGGAGTTAATCTATTTATTTTTTATTTTCCTACCTCTAAAGCTAATACCTTTTATCAAACACCAATATAATTTGTTTTGTACTTAAAACAAATGAAAAACCGGATCTGTAATTTTATGACGTAATCGTAAGGTGTATTTCCAGTTCCTGGCTACTTCCTATTGTTCTGTCTATTCGTTCTTGCACCTATTCTAGGTAGGTAGTTTTGTTTCTTGTGCCTATTTCATAAGTTTATTTCAGCATACGCTTATGATATTACAATCTCGGCTGGCTCCAAACATGAGCTTCCAGGAACATCTTCTGAAATTGATTGTCTAGCAACTTTTGATGAATTCGATGAGATTTCAGAAACTGTGTCAAAATATAATTCGGAATTACCGGGTATATTTCTAGATATAAGCATTGAAGGAAATAGGATAGCTAATATCACTCATTTTTTTAAACAGTTACCAGTTGAATCATATCATTTCAGTGGAGTATACGGCTGCACTTTAAAAAATTTGAAAATTGTTAAAGAATTGAAAATGGGATTTTGTTCAATTTTAACCTTAAGATTTACTATGTGTAAATACGTTGGGACAATATCGACATCCGTTTTAACTATGATATGGACATAAATATTCGAGCTGTGAATGGATTTACGAGTATTGGAAATGGATTTCGTAATTTGCAAGAATTATGTCTTAATTTAGATATTCCCTGCATGAGTCAAAGTACTTTTTCTGATAAGCAAAATAAACTCTTTGAAGATATAGAGCAATTAGCGTTTAATAATATGAAAGAAGCAGCTAATGAAGAAGCTGACATTGCGAAAGAACAAGGAACTATTGGTCTTAATGGTGTTCCAGCAATTACAGTTATTTGCGATGGAACCTGGAGTAAAAGTTCTTATAAACGAAATTATAATGCATTGTCAGGTTCTGCCGTTATTATAGGTAAACATACAGGAAAAGTTTTACATCTGGGGGTTCGTAATAAATACTGTATGACTTGTTCTCGATATCGCAACAGCGATAAAAATATTCCGGAACACATATGTTTTAAAAATTGGAACGAACCCTCAACTGCAATGGAAGCTGCAATTATCGTTGAAGGTCTCAAAAATAGTAAAAGTCTATTGGGTCTCAGGTACACAAAATTTATTGCTGATGGGGATAGTAACTACTACAAACAAATTTTAGATGCTAAACCATACAACAAAACAGTTCAAAAAATCGAATGCCGAAATCATCTAATGAGAAACTTTTGTAATAAAATTGCAGACTTATGCAAAAGTGCATGTGGACCGAAGAATCTGAGAAATAAAATAAAACCAAAAATATTAAAATTACGATAATGAAAGCAGTACAATATAGAAAAAATTAAGAATGTATAGACCATAATAAAAAATCTTCTAATCTAAAATGTGACATTTTAAATATAGTGCACCATGTATTTGGACAACATGATGGCTGCACAAAATTGAAGTATTTTTGCATTAAGGAAACTCCAGATGAAGAAAATATAATTCCGGATTTAAAGTGCAGTCCTTTATTTGATAAATTAATGAAAATGGTCAAATTGCTAGCAACCCATAGCAGTAGTCTTGTGTACGATACAGACAGTAATGTTGCTGAACAATTCAACAGCATTATTTGTAAATTTATAGGAGGTAAAAGAATAAATTATTCTTTAAGAAGACAATACACGTAGATGTTTTGCTGTCCTTCTTAGGTATAATACCAAAAAATCTACTTTTTATAATACATATAAGTATAAAAATAAGGCAAGCCCTTCATTGAAAAGACAGAGAGCATGTGAGAAAATTAAAAGAAATAAGATAAAAAAAAAATTAAAAAAAGATTAAATTTTGAGGACAAAAATTACGGCCCAAAGTGTGAAAAACCAGATATGTCCTCAGCAGATTTTGAAGAAGCTAAAGCATGTTTTCTATCTTCGCTTCAAAAAACAAAAGAGGAAATTGAATCCATTGAAGCAAGAACCAAAGAGCAGGCCAACAATTTTGAATTGGTCGAAATGCGAAAACACCTTTTAACAGCTTCACATTTTGGAGAGGTTTGTAAGCGAAAACCAACGACTTGTTGTGCAAATTTGGTTCATAAGCTCCTTACACAACCATTTATCAGGATCAATGCATTAGAATAGGGTAAAGTCAATGAGTCTACTGTAAAAAATATTTTGATAAAACAGCATAAAATGAATATCGAGTCAAGTGGATTATTTATTAGCGGTGAATGCCCCTGGTTGGCTGCAACACCTGTTGGTCTTCTGGGAGAAAAAGGACTAATCGAAATTAAGTGTCCTTACTCTGCCAGAGACTCTACAATAATAGATGGAATTAGGCAGAAAAAATTTCAACATTAAAAATAAACAAAAATAATGAAGTGTCAATAAATACAGGACACAACTGGTATTATCAGATTTAAGGTCAATTAAATGTAGCATTGCTTTCTTCCCGAAATTGTGGATTCAAGATTAGCCAGAGGTATGTCAATTAGGGAACCCGAATATATCCTTAAAGCAATAGATAACAAAGAAAAGAAGACTTAGAGTTTGAGTTGAACAAATTAAGATTTATTTAATACAATAAAAATATTTTATGAAAATTGTTTGAGTTTTACTCGACAAAAAAATACCAGTATTGCATTTTAATTTAAAATATAATACAGTACACTTATCTAAATTAGTCACGTAACCGTCCCTGCCTAAGAAGGTAATGTAAATAATATAAATTCTATGTTCAATTCGAAATTTACAATTTTATATTTTTTATACACAAAAATATTTGTTTGCAAAAAATTTGTTATCTGAAATCAAAAAAATGATAATTACCTACTAGAAAACTCAAATAAAACAAAGTTTAAGAACGAAACAAAAACTTTAAAGAATTAATTAAATTTTATATAATAAATCATTTATTTTATTTAAATTCTCACACTAATAACGCAGTTATTCTGTACTCGGAAATAATTCAAATTTTCAAATAATACGAAATTTCTTGATTCGGTCGCCACCCAAAGCCCGCGATAAAAGCTATGCAATAGCTTAAAAATCAATATAGAAATATACAGGGTTGTATTAAGTTATTTCAATAGAAATTATAATAATCAATATTATAAAATATACAGGGTTGTATAAAGTTATTTCAATTGAAATTTCAAAATAAATATTTTAGAAATATACAGGAATGTGCTATCTTGGGTAAATTGTACAAACAAGACGGTCAAATTTAATAGTAGGTTAACCAACTGATGAATACACTGTTCGTTAGCTCAAGACGGACACTTATATGCTAAACCACCCGTTCTACTAGGTTTGAATCAAAGAACATGTGAAATCAACATAGTAAGGTAACAAATTGGCGAACTGGCGCTGTTCGTTACTTCTGTTGGTCATCACCTCTATACCCGTTCGAAATATTTAACTAAGAGAATACAACCTATGTATATCTAGAAAAGAATCAAATCAATATCAACACAGTAGTTTACCAACTGGCAAATTGACGCTGTTCGTTAACTCCGTTGGTCATCAACTCAAATAAAATACATATATTGATAGCAAATGAACGTGGCCTGCGTTTGAACGGGAGTCAAGTGAGATCTCAGTAAATAGTAACAATTGTAATATACTTTGCTAATTATTGCATCACGTTTAAAGTATGAAAAATAAAAAAGTTTAAATATAAAATTGTATGTTTTATTTATCAGTTTGAATCAAACTTTGCATCGAATCCTGGTTTATCCTAATTAACATTATCACAACGTGGGTATATAAATTATCAATTAATTTACTAGACGATCACTTTTACTACTAGAGGGAAAAGGCCAAATACAGTACGTATAAAGTAAAATAAAATAAACTTTTGAGGTAAATAATAACATTTTAGATAGTAAAATAACGATCAAAGGGGTATCGGGGGTAAGCCGTTACAGTACGTAGGAAAGGATTTACTGGAAGTACTGTGTCACATTTAATTGTCAATAGATTCAAATAAGTTTCATATAAAATACCTAAAATACATAGCTTAGTACCTATGTATTTCTTCCATTGTATAGTTTTTTATTACATTTTTTATTTTAAGAATCGCTGAAACAAAAAAAAAACAATAACTTTTAGTTTGGTTGCATACATCTTTTGATATCTCTAACGCCTTCACCAGACTATTTAGCATTTAAAACACTTTAAATTCAGTGTTGCAGTGTATTATCCGTTGGTGTCATATTTTTGGCGATATTTAGAAAACTCTCATTACTATTCAGTTCATAATCAAAACGTACGGTTATATTTCAAAAGGCCATATTTCTTCCGTTCTCATTACCGCCATCTCATAAATTTTAAATATAAAAATGAGACGCGATTTAACGGTGTTGCTTCCATTCAAAGCTGACAACGGCTTTTTTAATTTAACTCACTCTGTCACTCGATGACCAAGGACGTAGTCAAAGAAATTTTTTTTAGGTTTAAACGTTAATGCCGTACCTAGAATGACCAAAGGCTAAAAAATGAAGCGGTCGAGAGTTAAATAATTACACCTGTTGAATAAAATTACAAAAACAATTAATAATATTTTTTTACTATTTACTATTTAGCATACACACAATGCTCATTAGATTGTTAGATTGGATCTATAAATTATTGAAAATTCAACCTCCAGGTACTATAATTTGGTTTATAGATACATGATGTGAATAATATGTCCTACCACCATTTAAACTTTGCAACAAAGGTAAAAAACAATCAAAGACGTTAATTTTTATTTTAATGGAGGCATTTTAAGGAATAAAAGATCCAGATATCCCTTTAATATCGTTCACAGCCTTCGCTACAGTTTTCATCAGTAAGAGGATACATTTTTAAAATCAGCTTTCAATTATTATTTCAAATTAAGACTTAATATGCCCTCAGCGGGATGAACAATTTGCACTATGTATCAGCGCTAGGAATGGTCATGTGACCTGTAAAATTCAAAGTAAAGTTACAAATCGATAGTTTATATCAACCCTTTCAAAGACACACAAAAATGCCCGCAATTTTATCTTAGGTTCAGAAAAACCGCGTTTAAGCTATATCTCGAATTTGATGAAATAAATAAACATCCAGTTACGTGATCGCAATTCCTACACCGAAAGTACCAAACCTGGATGATAGAAAATGCTCACAAAAACACTTTTTTGTTCTTTACGGCTGAAAGCATATATTTTATTACGTACAAAAAAGCACACATCCATCGGTGTGCAGCACGATATACCCACCTAAAGATAAGATGTTGCGTATCGTGGGTGGTCCTTATTTTCACGTGCTAGTAATTTGTAATTTATCTAAAAAGTAACGTAAATCAGTAAAATATTCTTCTTTTAAAACAGGGATATCTAAAATGTATTGAAGATGATTTTTATTTAAGTTTTTTAAATCTTCAGATTTTTCTTTTAAAAGAGCCCAAGCAAATACATAACTGATACCAGTAGTTTCCAAATCTTCAATCAGCCTTGCAGCTTCCTCTAATAATGCTCAATGAAGATGAAATAATTTTTCTAAAGTTGACAACATGGGATCATCATGAATTAATGAGTCGAATCTATCATAAACACATGCCCAACAATTTAGGTCACC
Source organism: Psylliodes chrysocephalus (assembly GCA_927349885.1). Taxonomy (NCBI): domain Eukaryota; kingdom Metazoa; phylum Arthropoda; class Insecta; order Coleoptera; family Chrysomelidae; genus Psylliodes; species Psylliodes chrysocephalus. The sequence goes on along the minus strand of OV651814.1, from coordinate 61,336,214 downwards.
AGAAAATTGAGGCAATGATATTTGAAGTAATCTTAGATTTTTTGAGGGTTGTAAGGAAATTCTGAACTATCGAGAGATCTATTTTTATCATTATTGACAGATCAATTTTCATTAATGTTGACAGATTTTGTTTTATGTTCATAAACAATACCCGGTACTTTGTTTTAGCGATTGCCAATAAGTTAAAATATTTATCATCAAATTCTTTTCTATCAAGATAATTTTTTGCAACTGTTTCGGGATTATCGTCAGTTAAATCATCGATTTCTAATTGAACTTTTTCGTAATCATCCAAAATGGTTTTAAACCTACTTAAACAGTCTGACAACATGATACATTTTGATGGATCTGACTATACCTCAACAAGGAACTCCTCAGAACAAGACTTCTATTTCTTGTTAATTTTTTTCAATTTATTAGGTGATATAATAAGTACCTACTATTTATCTCATAAACGCCTGCATGTGTCAAGGTTGCACATAATGTCTACTGACTCCAGTGGCAAGCTAGAATATTCAACCGTTGGGTAACATCATCATGAATAAGAATGCTGCATCTACTCGTGCTAATAACTAATACCAAATTATTGTTGAAGCATAAATCTTAAAGTCTTATCTATTTGCTAGTTGTTTGGTCATAAAAGTTTGTTATGTCAAGTTCTGATGCTCTTTTTAACCGACTTCAATAAAGGTTGAGATTCTCAATTCGTCGTAATATTTTTTTTTAAATAAAGTACCTATTGACATACAGCTTTTACATTTTCTTCTCTAATGCATTTTATAATCACTACAGGTTATGGGCAAGACCAAATCTAGTTAAAACGTAAAATTAAAAGGTTTTGTAAATTTTAAAAATGTCTGTAGATGGCAATGCTTCTCTTCCTGCTATCCCTAAATTGGTAGGACGAGAAAATTTGGAACTGTTTTTTACGATATTTAACTGTTTGCTGTACTGCTGTTGGTTATCCTGCTGATTATAAGTCTGATTGAGCTACGAAAGGTAAACATGACCAAAAGAATTTAACCAAAATAGGCCTTATGGTATTGCCTTATTGTTACCCTCATATAAGTAGTTGTAAGATGGCTAAAAAAATGTGGGATGGCCTGGAGAAAGCGTTAGAAGACAAGGGTTTGCACAAAAGAGTGCAAATAATAAGGGCGATGTGTTCCATGCGATTGGAAAATTTTACGTATCAAGGGGTATGTAAGATGAAGATAATTTTTTAGTACAGCAATGCTTGCTGGTCTTTCTGACGATTAGGATCTCACGATCATGGCAATGAAAGGCTTAGGTGTACACATATCAAGCGATTTCGTCAAGACAAAATTGTAACAAGATACCTATTGAATAAATAAACAAAATAACTCTAAAAAATGCACTTGTTAGTAGTTTTAAACCCAAGCAGAAGAAGAAGAAGAAAAAGAAGAAGAAGAAGAAGAAGAAGAAGAAGAAGAAGAAGAAGAAGAAGAAGAAGAAGAAGAAGAAGAAGAAGAAAAAGAAGAAGAAGAAGAAGAAGAAGAAAAAGAAGAAGAAGAAGAAGAAGAAGAAGAATAAGAAGAAGAAGAAGAAGAAGAAGAAGAAGAAGAAGAAGAAGAAGAAGAAGAAGAAGAAGAAGAAGAAGAAGAAGAAAAAGAAGAAGAAGAAGAAGAAGCAGAAGAAGAAGTTGAAGTTATGGTGAGGTTGGATATATTTAACTAAACTGTCAAAATAGGGAGCTAACAAAGAATGACTCTGGTTATAAGCCACAAAAGGCTTTAGTTACTGCACTTGGTGTTCGTACCAGTAATAGCCACTGGTATGTTGATTTTACTGCGACGACACACATGACTTCTCGTCGAGACTGGCTCTGTGATTTTAAAACTACTTTCATGTTTAATTTAGATGTAACTGTTGCCACTAATTCTTAACTGTTCAGTGAATGTGTGGGTAATGTCTCCGTTAAACTAAAACTAAAACTCAGCACGATAATCTCTGACGCGCTATTTGTTCCTGAACTACAAGTAAATTTATTGTCATTGAGCAAGTTAGTATTTAAAGGGTATGACGTAGTATTTAATACGACTGGTTGTAAATGTCGGGACAAAAATGGCACTATTATTGCTACAGCTTCTAACGAAGGTACACTATACCGTCTAGATGTTGCAGAAGAAGTAAATTTTTTAGAGGTTAGCATGAATTTACTGAAAAATGGTATGGCTACGGAAATTTATTTTTCAAATAACTACGAGAACGTACAGTGTGTTTTTGTTTGAAAGGAAAATTAACTAAAATACCTTTCAAGTCAACTGGAAAGAAGAGAGCTACTATAAAACTTGAACCTTTACACTGTGACCTCTGTGACCCGATGCCTGTTTCATGTTGGAGTGAAGCTCTTTATATTTTTACTCTCACAGAAATACAAAAAAAAATAGTTTATTTGAAAGTAATCGATTGATCAAATATAATCGGTTATTTTAAATAAACGATATTTCTGTTATTTTTTTAGAATTATCGATTTATCGGTTATACGGTTTTTCAACTAATCGATTATTTTCGAGTAAGCGTTTATTTTCAGTTTCCTAAAAATAATCGAATAAACAATTTAAAAGGAAATACGAATAAATCGATATTTCGGTTATTCTTTTAGGAAAATTGATTTTACGGTGAATAGGCTTTTAAACTAATCAATTATTTTCGATTATTCGAATATTTACAATAAATTAGTTTTTTTTTTAAAGATAATGGAATAGGTAATCGATTTTAAAGGAAATACAAATAGAAAATATTATTTGAGGTAATTGAATATTTGGTTATAACTAGAAAAATTGATTTATCCTTTAATCGGTTTTAATTAATCGAATATTTTCGATTAATCAGTTATTTTTGATATTTTAAGGCTAATCGACTAATCGACTTTAAAAGAAATAAGAAAAAAAATACCATATTTAAAAATAATCGATTGATCGAAAATAATCGATTATATAAAATAGTCGATAGTTCAGGTTTTTTTTTGAAAAATCGATATATCGGTTAATTGGCTTCTTAATAATTCGATCTTCGATTTTTATCGAATAATCCATTTAAAAGAAAAAAATAGATTATTTGAAGATAACGGATTATTTAAAATATTCGATAATTCAGTTATTATTTTTTGGAAATACCGATTTATCAGCTAATCGGTTTATTTACTAATAAATTATTTTTGATTAATCGATTATTTCCAATTTTTCAAGGATAATCGAATAAGCCATATTAAAGGAAATGCGAAAAAAAAAGGTTGTTTGAAAATAATCGATCATTTATTTCGATAATCGAACACCCCAGCGACTTGATGATCTTTAGTGGTTTAAATTTTAGAATGTTATTTAGTTTCAGAAACATTATGTGACACATCCTCTATATTAATTAATATTCTTAAAGAAAGCAGCTTTAATATAGGTACCCTTTTCCGAGGTTTCAATAAAAAAAAGCATTTTCTCATTTTAATTAATTTTTAATATTATGTAATACCTGTAGAAAAATATAATGTTCAACTCACAAGATTTGATTTAAAGTATTCGCCTGCGCACATGCTGCTATTATTATACTCGTAGACAATGAGTACCTACCATTCCTTGTTCAATTAATAATATTCTCTTTCAATATTTTATTGTAGTTTTGAAAGAGTAAAACCAAATTTGGTAGATTTTCACACTTTTATTTTAAAAATAAAAATTTTTAAACAAACACTAACATGACATATGTTTCGAAGTACAACTTCTTTTTCAAATGTTGTACTTCGAAACATATGTCATGTTAGTGTTTGTTTAAAAATTTTTATTTTTAAAATAAAAGTGTGAAAATCTACCAAATTTGGTTTTACTCTTTCAAAATTAAATGGATTTTCATCAAGTAAAGGCCGAAACAATAAATAATTTTATTGTAGTGTCTTGCAGAAAAGTTTACAGTAAATAAACGCTAATGAAATATTCTATAAATTAACTTAAGTCCTCTCTATACACAAAATATCGTTGCATCTGTTTAAAATTAAAAAATTACGTAAATTTTATTCATAATAAAAAATTTCATTAGGTAAATCTAATAGTTTATTAGTATGGTAATAAACAAAGTCCGTCTCTGTAGCAGAGTTCGGGTCTCCTCCCAGTTCCCCCACTCCGTTAACCATTCTTTAGAAATTGGCAACATTCGCACAGGTTAAAAATGGGTGTATGTTACATCTCTGGTCTCTTTAATCTAAAGGCAAGTACAGATCTGAGCACGTACGCGTATGAGGCAAGCTGAGGACGCATGAGCATGCAGATATGGACGGGCTTCCTAGGCGCGGCAAATTACCTTGTTGTGTGCGCCATACGGCCTCGTCCCTATCCGTTTGTTGGTGGTACATCAAAGGGAGGCAATGGTCAGTACGTGCTCAATCTGGACGTGGAATTTGTACCATACAGCAGATTTATTTTGCATGGAGTGGAACCACGAGGCATTCGGTTCGGTCTCGGCTTGCCTCATACGCGTACGTGCTTAGATCTGTACCCGCCTTAAGATATGAACCAAATAGTTATATATTACTGCTCCCATTTTGTGTTTGTTGAAAGAATGTTTCGAAAATGTTAATTAATATTGTTACAGGAATTGTAGGAAATTCAGTAAATGCTAGCTGTTACTAGTTAATCCATTAGGAAATGTTTAAATTTTTACTAGTGACTCTTGTAAAGTGCTAATCAAAACGTAATTTACTAACAGTAGCTAGTAAAAGTTATTTCATATTTGCAACTTTTTAATTAGCTAACAAAAAAAAATATTACACTTTTGGGAAACCCGATCTGATTTAGGTTTTTCATAAATCTAGCTTCCATTTAATTTGAAATTTATTAAGAAAATCGAGACAAATAACTAGTTATAAGGTATAAATAATACCACAATAAATGATGACATAACCTCAATAAAACAAAACGCAATTAATAACTTAAAACTATTACAAAATTTAAACAATATCTGTTCCGAAAAGTAAATGGCTCCTTTTAGTTTATTTTTTTTATTTTCTAAGATTTTTATAAATGCAAGTTTTATCTAGCTCTTAATAGTACCGCTCAGTCAATACTAACATTATTACTAGTAAAACAGTGTTCAGATTAAAAATATTTTACTTTTACTGCATGAAATTAGGCAAATCAGTAATAGCTAACTCTACCTAGAAATTGTTAACATTTACTAATTTCCAGCCTTAACTGTAACATAATATACAGGGTGGCGCATCGAGAACGTAACAGAGATATTTACTGGCAGCTCAGTTCTTTTTTGGAAAAACGCTCAGACCCGCCGATTTTGTTTTCGAGGGGATCAAAAAAATTGACAAAAAATTACGTTAACACTTGCAGCCCCCTAGGCAAAAGTGGCACCATCCCTAAAATCTTAAATGGAAAGGGGGTCGAATAATTCATCATTTGAAAGGTCTCTAAATTACCTTTATTATGATGTAAAATTTATGTACTTAGTTTAGTGCATAGTTTGCGATTAATTCGACCAAACTTTGTTGTTACAAGCATGGCAAATATAAATTGAACCCAACAAAAGACTCGAGTGGTAACTGGTGGAGTTAGCATTATAAACTGAATGTAAATCCAGAGGCAAATAAGGTTAGTGCTACTTAACATGATTTGCCTTAAGGAGAGCTGTGGACTTAACCTAGTTTAAAAGAAGCTATTTTCGTTATTTTACAAGTAATACCTGACTTTTGAATCGTGCAGATGCTATCACCACATCTTAACCAAATTAATATGGGACCACCCCTAAGGTACCCCCTTACTAACAAAGAATTAATCATATAAATCGGACAAGGTGGTAAAGCATTATCGCTAAACATACATAAAATATAAAGAGATTGAGTATTTTCTCACGGACTTAATTATTAGATTTTGACCAAATTTATATGAGACCGCCCCTGAAGTACCCCCTTTCCAAGGGGGTACTTTCCAACAAAAAGAATCATTTAAATCGGACACCGTGATCAAGAATTATCGCTGAACATACATAAACAAAATATTACGACGAATTGAGAACCTACTCCTTTTTTGAAGTCGGTTAAAAATACCTTTTAATGCATTATACATAAATTAACCATGGTATATTCCACGCCAGGAAGGGTTGGAATTATCGAAATATTTTTTGGAAATAATCAGTGCGCTAATAGAACAGTACAAATATTTAATTAACAAGTTTATGTAGATCCTATTTAGTTACTGACTACTTATTGAACAAAAACATAGACATATTTGGCGTTAGTGAGACTTGGTTAAATCCTCAAATTGATTCTACTATTATTTTAATTCATTCTTACCAAGTTGTTAGAGCTGATAGGGATGGGAGAGGCGGAGGTGTTGCTTTCTATATTAATTCAATTATCAAATATAATTTAATTTTTTCGCGAATTTCTGCCAGTAAATGTCTCTGTTTCGTTTTCGATACGCCACACTGTATATATTTTTGTAAACGCTATTCTAGCTTTTTTAAAATAACAATTTTTTACTTGGGAGGCTATACAATTTACTAAATTACAGGTTTATTCATCACTTTCAAGTTAAACATTAGCTTTATCAGCATATTTTCATAAAGCTTGCATAATAAAAATATATATGTTTGTTTATTTTTATATTTTATATTATTTACACTCAAATTACAGACTGCAGGTATATGTACCTGTCAATAAAAATATGAATAATAAATAGAACAATGGAAACAAACAATATTCATAAATTTTTGAATGTGCATACCAATTTAATGAGTGCTTTGTAGTAACTATGTACCTTCCTACTTTTTTATTATTGTGAATGGTGCAATTAACATTATTTTATTTTCACGTAGCTAATTTTGTATGTGTTATTTTTATTTAAATAATGTTTGAATTATTTCAATACATGCCAAAGAAATAATATATTATGGTTTATTCAAATCCTTAAAATGATAGTCCCTGGGCTGACCTCAAAATTTGGCTCCTTGTAATTGGGTACAGAAAAGCTGGTTGAATAACAAAATATACCATGTTTAAGCAGTGGGAGTGGTCATGTGACACTAATATTATTAATTTTAATTAAATATTGCCTTAATGTCAATAAATAGTATACTTTCCTGCAGCTAAAATAATAGTTGCAACCAGAAAAAGATATTAAACAGATAATAACTGGCACTAAGAATGCAAATATATATACAATGCATATACAGTCCATAAAGTAACGCATAAATTCATTATTGGCTAAATGAACAATAAAATTAGGAATTCCCAAAACAGGTCGATTTTTGATTTCAATTTACTATTGTTTCAAATCATAATCTAATATACAGGGTGAACCACTTTCGTGTAATGACGTCATCACTATTTTTTTCAAATGGAACCCCCCCTTTTTTTTCAATTTCCAAATTGCCTTTGCTGAGCTGATTCCAAAAATGTATAATATGTTGCTTCAAATTGGTACAGGGTGGGCAAAAATGCAAAAATTTACTTACAAAGTAATGAAAATAACGAATAAACGTAATAAACACATTAAATGAAATTACGTATTGTTATTACAACTACTTTGATAAACTATCAAGAACATACAGCATTATTCTTAATAATTGTATCTTACAGCTTTTATTAGTGATCCAAGCCCCTGGACTATAAAAATCTTTTTGTTTGGCATTATCTTTTACCAGTTTTTTTTATTTGACATACCAGTTTTTTTTATTTGACAACACTGTCAAAAACATTGAAGCACAGTTTCGTATTGTTAACGCTGTAGAGAAGGTACGTTCGTGAACTTTTTTTACAAAATGCCTTTAACCGAAAGTGACAGGATTGAAATATTAATGATGATTGGTATTGGCGATAAGATGCGGACTCAACAAGAGGTATGTCGATTATTCCATTAAATGCACCCAGATCGTGAACCTATTTCACAATCTACGGTAAGTAGAATAGAGCGAAAATACAGAGAATTAGGACATGTGAGGGATGCAGCAAGGCAAGGTAGACCAAAAATTGATGAAAATATTCAACAAGACATAATTTTGTCGGCTGTAGAAAATCCACACTGTACAGTGCGAGGATTATCTAGGGATTTTGGTATTGGAAAGTCTTCAGTATCAAACATTTTCAAATAGGTAAAATACCATCCTTATAAAGTACGTCTCATCCATGAATTGGCTGAAGACGACTTTGACCGAAGAACTGAATTCTGCGAGTATATGATGAACCAAAATAACAATTTCATTGATAACGTTTTATTTTCGGACGAGGCAACGTTTTATTTGAACGGTCATGTTAACCGGCAAAACACCCGTTATTGGTCTGATGAAAATCCACACTGGATGCAAGAGTACCATACGCAAAGACCACAAACAACTAACGTATGGGCTGGTATTGTGAGAAATACAATTATTGGTCCATATTTTTTCGATGAAAACTTAACAGGAGCATTATATCTGGATTTCCTACAAAATACATTAATTCCTGATCTGATCCAGCTTTTTCCTGATATTCAAATACCCACTAATGTAGACCGCAGAATCTGGTTTCAACAGGATGGCGCACCGCCACATTACGCAGTAGCTGTGCGCAATTTTTTAAACACAACTTTTCCACAAAGGTGGATAGGAAGAAGGGGACCAGTGGAATGGCCTGCTAGATCACCTGATCTGAACCCATTAGACTTCTTTTTATGGGATTATTTAAAATCTAAAGTCTACTTCAACAGACCTGGAAATATCCCTCAACTACAAGACCGAATCAGACAAGAAATACAGAGCATAACACCCGCTATGCTACAGAATGTTTTAGACGAAAGTAATGCCCGGTTCAGTCATTGTCTAACGGTCAATGGAGAACAATTTGAACATTTATTGTAAATTTTCGTTCGTTTGTTTGTTTTTGGAAGTGTATCACATTAATTGCATAACTACATAATTCCATTTAATTTGTTTATTACATTCAGTAACGTATTACTTTCCATAAACAATTTTCATATTTTTTTTTGCATTTTTGCCCACCCTGTACCAATTTGAAGCAACATATTATACATTTTTGGAATTAGCTCAGCAAAGGCAATTTGGAAATTGAAAAAAAAGGGGGGGTTCCATTTGAAAAAAATGGTGATGACGTCATTACACGAAAGTGGTTCACCCTGTATATTAGATTATGATTTGAAACAATAGTAAGTTGAAATCAAAAATCGACCTGTTTTGGGAATTCCTAATTTTATTGTTCATTTAGCCAATAATGAATTTATGCGTTACTTTATGGACGCACTGTATATACTTCCTAAATGAAATTTTAGTCTAATAGGGCTCCATAACAAAACAGCGCAGGACAAAATGTCGTAGAACAAAATGACACAGACAAAACAACGCAATAAAATGGCGCAAAGACAAAAGAGCACAAGGGCAAAATAGCGCAAGACAAAATAGTGTAAGGTAAAATAGTGCAGAAAAAAATAGTAAAGATTATAAAAGTGCGTGACAAAATATACCAAAATTCTTATTGAAATTAAAAAAAAAACTAATATACTTAACCTGGTGGCCCAAAGTCATCGCAGATTGGTTAATATATAAAATAAGAAAAATAAAAACTTAACGATATTGCTCCAGGCCGCACAGGTTATATAAATTTAATGTTCTTTTTTAATTGAAACACCGGAATATTTTGGTACACGCTAATTTGTTTCGCTCTGTTCTTTTTTAAAAAATAAAAAAATAGTTTCACTTTATTTATCTGGCGTTAACTTGTCTCTCATGCATTTGTCTCGCTAAAATGGATCGGATCTTAAAATGTGAGAGAAACGGAGCTACACTTTAAACATTCGCTGCATAGGTTACTATTTGTTACGCATTATTTCAACGAATTACATTAATTAAAAAATATATCTTGTTTGTTACGTGCTATTTTGTCTTTGATCAATTTTATACTGCGCTATTTTATCCTGTGCCACTTTGTTCTGCATTATTTTGTCATGAATCCGCGTTTTAGAATCTTATGTTGAGTCAATTTCGAATTATAACTATAAATAATTCTTGTAACAAGACTTGTATTCCCATACTCTCCTATAATACTTCTTGTAATTTTGTAAACAAAATTAGTCTTAGTAGTTGATCATCCTTGGGTGAAATGAAAAAAAAAAAGAATTTTACACTGAACACAGAACGCTTTGCCGTTCACACGAGCTGTAAAGCACTGTAAAAGAATGGTGACGTAGTGGGTAAATACGCAATTTATTTTCTAATTACGTCACACCATAGCTCGTTGTATAACGTGACTTCTAAACGAACTCTTAATTCGAGCCATTGTTTTCGATAACGTGTGCTGTTTAGTTTGAATGTTTTGCCATCACAAGCGGCTTTTGGAACATGACATATTAATATAGGGTAAGACGGTAATTTGCGATTACGAGTGGCATAAAGCGTGGGTATTTTGCGATCAGAAGCGCAGTTTAGAACCTAATGCTCGGCAAAACTCGATTCGCGATCACCAGTGACATGTAGAAATATGCGCGCCGGCTTAGGACGTTTTGGTTTAGAATGTTTCTTAAAAATTAGTCTCACCTAATGATGGTTAGAACCATAAGAAATATGAGATGCCAAAATGCCTAAATTGCCACGAGGAAACTACCCCACCTACTTACTATTCTACCCAGAAAGGCAACAACCTTTCAAATGGGCTACCGACGTTGTACTACTTCGTGGGGTCCATTATTCATAGCACAGGTGGTACATTTCTTACACCAGTCTTTTTTTCTGTCCTGGGCTCGTCTGACTATGTGTCTCCGAATAACACTGAAGCCTATTGGGTTATTGTGTTTTACTCCATGTTAGTTCATAGCACCCACTCTGTCACCTTTGTACCTTGTACAAATTTGTGCAGATCCTTGGGTGAGCGGGTTCTATACGTTGTTGGATCAACCTGGGGTTGTCCAAAAAGAGCCTTTCTTTTGCGATCTAGAGCTTCGCATTCGCACAGTCTGTGTTTGGCCGTTTCTGGTTCCTTGTGACATAGTCGGCACATGAGTTCCCTATTGTACATGCCAATTTTGTTTAAGTGGTCCTTGGCGTACCCAGTCATGAACCCTGTTATTACTTTCAACTGGTTCCTATTCATTGAGAGTAGTTCTCCAGTTCTTTTGGGACATGGTCTGCCTATGAAGGCTTTTCCATGTGCCTGTTTTGGGGTGTTTCCCCAATAGTTGATATGTTGTTCCCGAATCCAGTCCTTTACATCATCCAATAAAACCATTCACGAACTCTATGAAGGGTTTTTTTTAACACGAATATGTCCTCCTGATGGACTATCATGTAACTGACGATGTAGTTCGGCTACTCTTGTCTTTGAAATGACCAACTGTCTTCTGTTTTCGAACCCATCATCATTCTCTAGTATTTGCTTTAATAAACCTTCTTCCAGGATAAAGGAGTTGCACTAAGCCAAATATAACTTAACCACTGGATAAAGTTTTGATACTTTTTGCCAAGTATGTTGACAATTTTCCTCCTTTTATTGTAGCATCTGCTGTAAAACGGGATCGTTTTCTTGTTTTCCTCTAAGTTTGACAGGGGTCCACTCATTGTTGACAACCGCTGTTCTTCGTTCTGTAACTTCTTTAGCAGATGTGGTTAACCCCTTTCCAATCAGAGTTCCTTGACTAACACTTTCATTGCGATTCGAAGGTTCCATCATGACAGGCGTTGCTTTTTCTAGAGTTCAGTTCCTTGCAACCGCGTTATCTTTATGGTTTCATATCTATCAGGCACTACCGTACCTTCCTGTACAGCCACCGGTACGATGTATTTTGCGTGATTTGCTTATATTTACCATTTCAAAATTTACAATTTCAGCACCTAATAGTCTTCGTTTGCTTTTAATAAGGCTTTTTATCATGTCAAACAATTGGTAGAATTTATTTTTCTGTTCTTCCTCTTTTACAGTTCATACGTCACTGTATCCATCAGAAACCAGCATAGCCCAATGTCTTGTGACGGACTAAACTGAGTGTTCTTTGCATTTCATGCTCACAAGGTCCATCAACAAATGCTTGAACATCCAAACATTCAATCTAGTATTCCGGAGCCAATGGTTAGGCAAATCGCACCATCTTCGCAATATCTAATTCGAATTCTTGAAAGCTCTCATCACATTTCTGTTTGCGTTTCTTTAACTGTAATCGGTACACCTCCTCCAAGTGTTCGCGGTCATATCGCATGTTTAGTTTTTTTTTTAAGTTTTTTAAAGTCATCTGCCTCTTCAACCGTTATAGTTTCACGGACATCTAAAGCGTCTCCTCGAAGGGCGATGGCTAAATTTACTGCTTTCTCTAGTTTAGACCATTCGTTTGCTCTGATAGCTGTTTCGAATTATTTAGGGTAATTGGTCCTCGATTCTTCCCTTCAAAAGTTGGGGCTTTAACACGAGCGAGTTTAGATTTTCTTCCAATTTTAACTTTGACTTCATCTCACGGTACTTTATTTTACCGTCCTTGGCCTCTTCTGTATGTTCCAGTTCTTCTATCTTCTTTTCCACTTGTTCTATTTTCTCCTCTACAAAACATCTTGTTTTCCACATCAACAGAGATTTAATTTTTTAAAGAAGACATTTTGGAAGACACATTTTCTTCTAAGGAAGAAATATTAGACAAAAATGTATTTTCCATAGAAGAAATGTTGGCTTTTTAAGTCGGAAGAAATTTCGGTTTTTAAAGAAGATATGTCAGACGAAACTTAACTTTCTAAGGAAGTAATGTCAGAAGAAACTTTAGTTTCTAATGAAGAAATGTAAGAATAAATATCCGTTTTTATAGTTGTCATTCGACTTTCTAACGAAGAAATTCAAGAGATTATAACTGAGGGATGAACCATTAGAAAATAGATACGTTTCCGTATCAAAACCTTAATTTTCTAGTGCTTTTTTAAGTCGTTCTGTCAGCTCTGATTTCTTCCCTGTCATCTCCAGTTCACGTTCTTCTAACTCTCGATGTATCTAAGCCACTTTTTAATCATTTACCCATAAATATGGTGCTGACCAAACCTGCAGGTAGTTATACATTTGGGCGCGATAATTATATTTTTTTAATTTTTTCTAATTGGTATATTCTTTAAAAATTTTGTTCTAAAGAGTTTTACTACAATAAAGTATAATAAAAAAATATATTATTATTTTTATTGATATAGTAGAATAAACATTAAGGTATGTATGAATAATAAGGATATAATTAGAGTAATTCTAGAAAGATATTAGAGATTAAATATAGAAATGCCGAAAATTACCTAAAGTGTATAATAACAAGCAATTATAACATTAAGGTATTTATAAATAATGAGAGTATAAGTAGAGTAATTCTAGAAATATATTGAAGATTAAATATAGAAATGCCGAAAAATACCTAAAGTGTATCATAACACGCAATTATTAGATATTATTTAGTTTTTATAGGTCATTACTACCTGGAATTGGTTTTAAATTCTGAAAATTACCTAAAATATATCATAACAAAAAAATATTAGAGATAATTTAGTTTTGTAGTTCAAAAAATAAACATTTTGACTCTTAAAAAAGATATTTTTGTATATTACTCGCGCTCAAACTATTTATAAATAAATACTGTTAAATAAACTACTTTTAATTGCGTCGTTGTTATTGCTAACCAGCATGTAAACATTATTTTCTACTCATGTACTATCATTTGTTAATTACAGTTTCATAATGATATTCATTAGCACTGGTTTTTCATTATGAAACTGAAAAATTGATCAATAGAAACCTATATATTGTAATAATCATGTAAGCATCCAGTCATTTTCCCCAAATAGTTTTTGACAGTTTCTGGAAGATTTATGTTTTGTGTCACTTTAGATCTTTGATTTTAAAATATCTAGGTATTTTAAATTTGAAACAAGATGTTCAGCAACGATAATGTTCCATGTACACTACTCGAAGTTTAAGGTATAAAATATATAGTCAATATTTAGACTGGAAGACAACAAAGGAAGTATCATCCTTTTCTAAAAATGTGTTGCTTTGAACAACTCTCAACCAAATTGAAATACTCATTACTCCGTTGACAACTGAATATTAAACACAAAACTGATATGTAAGAGAATACCCAAAATTGCTATTATATAAAAAGATAAAGTCCAAAGGCTATAACGGAAAAAATCCGAAACAATTTTTCGAAATAAAAAAAAATTATTTAGTTGTCTTAACAAGTAGTCATAACAAATTAGATTATCTTATATTAGCACCACAGAAGTTAGGTGCATTCCACTGCAGAAAAGGTCACTAAAGTATCATTGCAAGAAATGCAGAAATTTTGAGTTTATGAGTATCTTACAAAGCACAATAGCGGATAAGGAGCAAATTATAAATGATCAGGAAATGATAATCAAGTTGTTGACAGAAAAAATAAATTACTTAGAAAAAGAAAAAACGAACACCCTAAGCTACAGCAATGTCCTAAAACAAGATAAATTTAATTCAATTAACAACCCAAAAAAACTAATATTCCGAAAATAATCATAAAGCCAAAACAACAACAACCACCCATCCAAACCAAAAAAGATATAGATGCTAAGATTAGTCCAGCTAAACTTAAGATTGGCATTACCAACATGAAAACAACACAACATGGTACTACAGTAATCAATTGTCAAAATCAAAATGAACTGGACATCCTAAGACAAGCATTAGAGGATAACTTAAATGACGACTATGACATATAAGCAAATTAAAAAATCCAAAAATAAAAATTGTTAATGTTACCCAAGAATATACAGAAACGGAAATTGAAAACTACTTGAGAGATCAAAACCACATAATTGATGAAATCAAAGTGACATTTATAAAAAGCAATACAAATAACTCCCAAACAGTTTTCTGTGAGTGCTCACCAACAGCATTCCACAAAATAATAAATATGAAGAAAGTATGTCTAGGATGGGAAAGATACATGGTTTATGAAGACATAAATATACCAAAATGTTTCAACTGCCAAGAATACTACCATAAAAAAATTAACTGTCAAAATAAAATAGTGTGTCCCATATGTTCTGAAGAACATGAAGAAAATATGTGCAAGAAATTAAAAAAAATTTGTAAAAATTGTGAACAGACAAATAGAAAATATAATACACAACACGCCACTGACCATGAAAATAACAACCGTGAATGTCCAACTTTGAAGTATCACCAGCAAATTTTAAGAAATAAAATAAATTATGCCGGCTCTCAATGTTAATTGTAAGTGAAAACGATTTATTAGACTCTATAAAAATCGATACTAATAATGAAATTATTGATGCTCCAAATATAACAAGTAAAATTAATTTAAATGAAAAACTCCTTATGTCATGCATCTCAACATCAGAAGTATTAAAAAGAATTTTGATGAGTTGATCTTATTCCTAGAAAGTTATGATATAAAATTTTGTGACGTAATTATATTATCCGAATGTTTTCAATTAGAATCTACCTCACAGTTTAATCTACTGGGTTACAACATACACTACAACAACAGTAATATTAATAGAAATGATGGTGTCATAGTTTTAGTCAAATCAAAATTAAATGCAGAAATAAACACAATAAAGCTCGAACTTTCAGGCATTTGTATTACTAAAATAAACATAACAGCAAATCATACAACTATTGGCATTAGTGCTTTATATAGGTCTCCTCAAACTTCAGCAGATACATTTATTCGAGACATAGAAAATTACATCCCCACTCACCTAAACAAAACTATTGAAATGTTTATAGGAGACATTAATATCGATCTCCTGGACGGAAAAAATCATATCACAAATAACTACGAAGCAACTCTTCACTCAAATGGCTTCTTGTCTTGTATAAATACAATCACACGGGCTCAGAGTAAAACCTGTTTGGATCACATATTTTTAAGAAACAATATTAAAACCGAAAAATTAAAATTCAACTCATATGTGATAAACTACGATTTAACCGATCATGGTCCGGTTATGATAAATATTTCAAAACCTCTTTCAATAAATAAAACAAAATCTCTAACTACCTATACAACTATAACTAAAATTGATACTGACAAACTAATTTCTAAATTTTAAGCTTTAACATGGGAAAGTGTTCTCAATGAAAATAACCCTAAAATAGCAACTCAAAAGTTCTATGACAAATATCTCAATAGTATTAAATCAAGTAAAATTGTAAAAAAAATTAAACAAAAAAATCATAAAAAGATAAAACCTTGGATAACAAATGGCTTAATCAATTCCATCAAAAACAGAGATAAACTAAAAAAGCAATTACAAAAAAGCACTCCATTAATAAAGAAAATGAATATAAAATTTTTAGAAACAATTTAAATAAATTAATATTGAAAACAAAAAATGATTACTATAAAAATTAAATAAATAAACACAAGAATAACTTAAAAAAAACTACCAGATAATTTCAGAAGCTACAAATGACAGCTGTAAAAAAGTCAAAACCACTTGGTAATTGTTGATGATGGGAATAAAGATTTCAATACTGACAAAGAAATGGCGAACTATTTTAATAAATATTTTACCTTTATTGTTACAAAAATGTATGAAACCATTCGTGATTGTAAAATAAATTACCCTGTACAAACGATGACTTAGTGTCAATATTCTTAAAACCTATTTGTGACAATGATACAATTAGATATATAAATAGCCTAAAGAACAGCAGTACCCCTGGATATGATTGTGTATCAGTAAAACACTTAAAACTATTACATCCGTTCATTGTAACTCCATTAAAACTTATAATTAATACAATATTCTGTACTGGGATTGTACCGAAACATTTTAAAAAATCCATTATAACCCCGATCTATAAAACCGGTAACCCAAACTTAATAGGCAATTACAGGCCAATCAGTTTAATTAGTAATATCGCAAAAATATTTGAGAAATGTTTGAAAGAGAGACTCATTGAATACTTAACAATTAACAATCTGCTTCCTCAGCATCAATATGGTTTTATAGAGGGTCTTAATTCGAGTGACTATGCATGCACTAATATCTCATGTAGGTGAAGAAATGAACAACAATAAAAAATGTATCGCCACCTTTTTGGATTTAGCAAAGGCTTTTGACACAGTGCCACACCAAAAACTCCTCGATGTACTTGAAAAGAATGGGATAAGAGGCACTGCATGGAAAGTCTTTGAAAGCTATCTGACTCAGAGGGAACAACAAGTTAAAATAAGAGATAGTCTTAGTAATCCTGAATATGTACAAATTGGTATACCTCAAGGTACTGTCTTGGGGCCAATATTATTCAACTTATACATCAAAGGCTTGACTGAGATTGACATTCACGGTAAAGTAATTTCTTATGCAGACGATACTGTGCTCGTCTTCAGTAGTAAAGATTGGGAATCTACAAAAATGCAAGCCATACAAGGAATTGAACATGTAAAAAACTGGTTGGACGTTTTTAAATTATCCTTAAATATCAAAAAAACGAACTATATAGCATTTTCTAAAACATTAGCTGATCGCCCTCATTTTAAAGAAATAGCTAGTTACCAGTAATTTGGACTCTAAAATACAAGAAACAGAAACTACTAAATACTTGGGTATAATTATAGACCAACATCTAAAATGGGACTCTCATATAGCATATATATCAAAAAACTTAGATTTATAATCTATAAATTTTATCTTTTAAAACAATTTCTTAACCAAAATCTCTTAATAAGCCTATATTTTAGCTTGGTAGAATCTATTCTACGTTATGGTATACTAATATGGGGAGGCCTATATGAAACAACCCTTAGACCACTAAATGTCATACAAAATAAAATACTGAAAATTATCTTCAACAAACAGCGATTATATCCTACTATTCTACTATATAATGAAACAATATCTAATGTTAGAAGTTTATACATGAACACAATATGCTGTTACATACAAAAACATGAGGTACTAAAAAAACCTCTGGGTCATCAACACAAAACCAGAACTTTTAGTAACTTGAATATTAAAATATCTATGCCTAATAGTGAATCTTTCAAAAATTGTATAAATTACTTAGGACCAAAGTGTTACAATGCTTTACCTCCTGAGATCAAATTAATTAAAAAACAACATTTATTTAAGAAAGCGTGCAAATCCTTCATCTGCCAAAACTACTCAAAATTGTAAAGATTCTTCTTAGAATAACATACATCTCACTGTAATATGTTGGAACCCTGTAGATTACAAGATTATAACATTATTACATATTATATAATATAACATTGCTGCCTTATTACATTTAATATTTATATAAAAATACATTAACTTTATATTTTAGTTTTTTAATCTTTATGTATTAGTTTTTTAGTCTGTCTAGCACATACAGGTGCCCACACCTAGGTGCTAACTTATTTACCTATGATTAATTTATAATTTGTTTATTGTTGTAATTAATCATGTTATTACTGTAATTAATCCTGTCATAAAAAAAATTATTATTTAGTTGTCTTAACAAGTAGTCATAACAAATTAGATTATCTTATATTATTTAAGGGATTAAAAGCATTATCATTTTTTAAATTAATTAAATTAATTATAAACTATTTTCGATTGAAGAACTGGTTCTTGGTCGTAGAAAAAATAGGGTATGCAACTCTTATGTAATGGCTATTAATACATGATCGTTGCATAATATACTATTATTAGGATATACCCTAAGTATTGTGGGGCAACCCTTAGATTAAAGATACAGAAAATATCCCTAAGTAACAGCTTATTTAAAACATCCTCCATTTGACTTATATATTATACGTTATTTATATTACCTTTCAATATCTTGAGGAAATCTGAAAAATGAATGTGCACTGATATAAGATTATTTTTGCAGTCTTTATAACTACAAACAAATCCAGCTTTTTTTTGTCTTCTTCCATAACTTACACTGTCATTAAAACACAACAAAATCAGAAAATAGTCAACGATAAAACTATTTAAGCAAAATAACAGAAACAATAGAATAATAATAATTATAAATTCACGTTTTCGATACGACGGTCGCTACCGCACTAAAAGTTTCGGTGTAGAATATCGGTGTAGGTGTGCTTGAAGGTCAGGATCCCTCAAAGATCACGTGATTGGAGCTATCTTTCTGGTTATTATTTATTCTTGTGCCTAAACTATGATAATTTAATTTGGGGTCCGCATCATTCCCTAAATTCATAAAACTATTAATTTATTGGCAACTCTGTAATATTTAAAAAAAATTCTAATGTTAAATACGGTGTTACTAAAACATTCTAAAACTAAAATAAAATACAGAGTGTTCAATTTAAAAATTATACATTTTTATTTGCCAGGCAAAACTACAACACATTGTATATCCAAAAATATTTTTAAAATACGTAGTTTTGAATCCATTTAAATTTTATTTAAAACCTTTTTACGTGTCTATAACACAAACTAAACTAATGAACAATTACGCACTAATGGGACACCCTGTATAAAGCCAGCTCTGCACTAGAAAATTATCAACTATCTAGAAATTCCGGACTTCTCCGCCGCGCAACGTTTTATCTTTTAGCTTCTCGAAGAAGTGCGTTTGGCTCTGTCCTGCGGTATCGAAACAGACGAAGCGACAGCTGTAACGGCAAAGGGGTATAGAGTCGGCTTAAGGAGTTTAACGAAAATATGATGACCAAATCGCTTAAAGACAAAGTTTAAACACCTCGATTGCCTCAGTAACACGGAATGAAATATGAAATCTCTGCATTTCTATACGCCTAAGAGTTATAATAACAATAACTTGACACTATATCCTTCGCAAATGGTTCGCAGAATTAAACGTTTTCATAAGGTATAGAGGATAATTTCATGAGTATATATAAATCATAGGATGCATCGTTAATATTAAATTTTACTTAAAGGAATGCAACAGGTCTCAAAACAAGAGATTTTTGAACCTGATAACTAAAAATAAAAATAAAAAAAAATTGTGCAAAATGTTCCACCCCCGCAACCCCTTTATATATTTTGGTTTGATTTTAAAAACGTAATAGGGTGTAATCATTTTAGTTTCTGTTCAGTTTACCACTGTTAATTTTTTTTTTCGTTCCAATTTTTCTTTCCACTTCCGCAAGGCATAGAAAAAAATTTTTAGGGACCAAATTGATATAACATGATAAAAGTGGTTCTATTACTTTTTTATTGCCGAAAAAAGGTTTTAAAAAAACGTACAATTTTATAATAATGTATTAAAGTTTTTATACCTAGTTGGTAGAAAAAATCTTTTTTTGTATTAAACTTTGGCATCACTTCCCTGGAAAAAATGGTGTTCCTAATGACTCCATCGCGCCTTATTGGATCAATAAAAAAGACTCTGTCACAAGTTTAACTGCCCCTTCTATAGCTTGAGTATGACAAGGGAACTGCATTATTTCCGCAATGACCAAAGAATTGGAGTAGTCTTTGACAATTTCTTGCAAATCGTCTTCAGATACTTGTTTTAAAAGAGGTGGTTAAGTGAGAGGAAATTCCTGCCAAGTTTGAAGAAGGTCACAATAGTCTTCAACATCGAAGTTAAATTTGGGTAAATTGAATGCACGAACTTATGTGTGAAGATCCGTTTGATATCTAATTTAAATAATTCGCCTATAGTTTTTCGTTCATCAGTCAACATTGTCAACAGTATATTCTCTGGGTGGCCAAAATAACCATTTCCTTGGATAACGGGGTCAATTACATTTTTCAGCAAATACTTTGAACGCTTAATGGTGTTAGAGAGATGTTTTGCACCATAAACACAGGATGGTTTGGTTTTTACTGCAAACCACATCGGAACATAAACTTTTGCAACGAACTCTGCCAAAATTTCTTAGGATTCGATTTGCGGTGGTAAGCCATCGGGAGTAAACCAACTTTCCTGGATGTATGTTCAGAAATCTGTCGTTACAAACACCGGTCGAGACAAACTTGCAAATATCATAAAGGTATAACTGATCTGTGCTTAAATTCCCTGGAAATCTCTGGCAGATCAACATTTATTGTTTTAAACTTGGCTCTAGGAAGGTTTTCGCAACTTTGAAGTGCCTTACCAATTACTCCCGACAACATATTAGGCCCTGTTGTATTGCCATCTAAGTGCTGAATTAAATAACGCAACGGCAGTTCATTTGCATGTAGTTGACAAATGAACCAATGAACAGGAGCTTTAATGTGCTGCTATAAGCCTACAATAATTCCACTTTTGTGCCCTGTGTTTGTAACGGTTCCATCACAACCAACTGCCACTACCTTTTTTTAAAGATTTTGACGTTGAAGTTTCAAAAAAGTCTATAATGCTTCTAAAAATATTTTCAGCACTAGAACTCACAGGCGAAACGTGTCTTAGATAGAAAGATCTCGGTTCTTCGATTAGAACCATGTGCTCTTCTGCACTAGATGTTCGACGTTTTAAATCCAGAGAAATTGCCACAGCCTTATCCTTACGGCCGTCAAAATATAATCCACGAATTGACTGGATTGGTGTGTTGGATTGTAGTTCACTTCTTTTCTTGGTTCTCGCTCTTCTTATCTTGTTTTGGTCTATGACTTTGGATTGATCGGATTTATTAACTAGACCTGCATCAACTAGAGTAGCAGAGGCAATTACTGCACCTACTCTATCAGACACTTTGTATCTGTCTAATATTCTGGGTAAATTGTCAAGCTTTAAAACATTTCTTTTTTTAATGTCAGTAGTAACGGCTTGATTAGATGGACCTGCATCAGCTTCTCGAAAACACTTTGTATGTCCAATGGATCCTTAGGTGCTTCATTCTTCTTTTCGTGGAAAAGTTCATTTGAGCCAGGGAAACACTTTTTGCGTCTTTGAGCTATGTTCCATAAAATTGTATTTTATAAGCGCGGATACAAGCCTAGTTAAATATTATCGGCGGGACTGGAAGATAATTTCGCAGAGAAAAATGTCAAATAACAAAAATGATACATATACATTTTTTTATATTTTGTAAGGTATTAGATTTTAAAAATCGATATTTTGACTTTTAAGGGTGTTGCGGGGGTGGAAGTTTTTTAAAGAAAAAAAAAGTACTTATTTTTAAAATGTATTACTAAACAATAGCAACATTTTGTTCACTATTAATTTTCTTATTTACATTTTTTTATTTTGGAGGGTTGGCGGGGGTGGAACGACATTTTTGTTTGTAATTTAAAAAATATTTTTGGAATCTATTTTGAAAAGGCCAGCTTTCGACAGGTATTACATTTTTAAAAGGTAAAAAAAATCATTTTTCATATATGCAATACGATGCACCCTAATTGATAACCAAAGAATTTTATCTAACTTCTCTAATGAGATTACCTTAAATAGTAAGACAACGACTTTAAATAAGTCATACATAAAAATATATATAAAAAAAATATATAAAAAAATGTATAAAAAAATATATAAAAAAATATATAAAAAAATATATAAAAAAATATATAAAAAAATATATAAAAAAATATATAAAAAAATATATAAAAAATATATAAAAAAATATATAAAAAAATATATATAAAAAAAAATAAAAAATATATAAAATATATATAAAAAAATATATAAAAAACATCTTATGCCAACTGTTTTGGACTCAGGCCATCATCAGGTCTAATGATAAATTAATTAGTAGGTATCATCATAAAAGATAACAAATATCATATATTGAATTGTCATTTCTGGGCCGTTCTTGCAGAATGTCTATTTTATCGTAGTGACAAGAAATTGCTAGATTTTATATAATAATTATACGCCCTTGGCCAAGCCATTATGTATGAACTCATCTCCAGTAAACACATTTCGATAAATTCTAATTTAAAAAACAAGAAATTAAAATTCGTTCTTAATTTTTCACAGTAATGTATTCCCTATATGTACATTAACTTATCATCTTGAGGGTTTTTGGGTAGTAACCATTTAATGTTTTAATGATGATTGCTTAAGGCCAAAACTCGTTATCATAAAACCTTCTTCTTTATGCGGCATATTGTATTAAATTAAAAATTAACATTGTCGACAACCTCTAGAAAAAAAAGCGGGTACGTCTCTTCCGATGGTCGTCTTTAAATCATCAAAAATGCTGAATTGCTGCACTACCAGGACCTCTGTGAGTTTTTCGGTCGGATTAACATCGCAAAGAGGATATATGGGGATGATTCCAAGTCGAGTTTAAAAGAAGATAAATGTTGCGTTTTATCTAGGTGAATTTATGAGAAAACCGGCCATAATTGTCTGAATGTTTATACGCTTGGATGAGACTAATGAATTTTTAGCAGTTGAGACGTTCTACTTGCGCTTCCACCGAAATGTATTTCAAGGAAGTCTAATTAAAAATAATCGAGGCTTAAGACCCTCTTACGGTTTTTATTTTTTTTTTTGATAAGGGTTAGATTGTCCGCTTAATAAATTTAAAAACTTACCAGAAAGTCAATTATATCATATAACATTTTTTTTAAATAATACTTTCCTTATAAGCTGCTCACCCAATCAGAGGAGTGCTTTAGAAATTTATTATTCTACAATCAATATATAAGAACTATTTTTTATAATATTTAGTTTGGTATCTGAATGCGTCATATTATCACTAAAATGTAAAACAGTTGTTTTACACTTTGGATATTTTTTGCAGTTATTTTGAAGTTTTCATCGGAAGCAAATTGCTATTGATGCTGAATTGTCTCATACTAATATCTGTATAACTATTTTATTAAAACTGTAATATGGACTTAAGAAACAGTTGTATGAGTATTACCAGAGTTGTAAAGGTGATCCAAAAGCATCAATATAGAATCACCATAGGAATTTAATTTTATTAGCTGAAATGTTGAATAGAATAGTTGCATAAATGTTTATGTAACAATCTTATATTTATTTTATAGTTTTGCTCTAAGAATATTGTTAAAACTAATTGACAATAATTTAGTTTTAAAAAACAAAATAGTGGTTTCTGAAATTTTAGTACAACAAACTACCGTTAGGAACAGTAATACAATATCAATCAAATATAATAGTCTTGTAAACATAAAATTATATAACTACTTTATTAGTTGGGTTGTAGTAATATCTGAGATAATTTGTTAGTTATAGTCCAGCTAAATGCCTAACTTGGAACACGAATTTAATATATTTATCTGTTCAGTTATATCACCATTTTTTATTTGGTATGCTCCTTAGTATAGTGAACTTGGATTCTGGTGTGCTTCACATTTAGTCACTATCTTTAACTACTCTTAGTTTACTATGGTATCCTTTGAGTCAGCAATATTTGGTAAGGATCCCTGTTACAGACACATACAAGCTTCCGATCTTTTCTAGTTATATTCACTCAAAAGTAACTTAGCCTTTGTTAGCCCAAGATATTGTTCTGTTCTAATTATCGGTTCTTCTACTGCCAAATTCTTTTTTAATTTCTCCTAATATTTTGTTACTGCTGGTACTGCAGAACGGTTCAAGTCACCCAAAGGGTATTTGAGTTCCTTTCCTAACGAGACTATCCGCAATTTTGTTACCATTTACCCCATATGTTCCGGAATCCAACTGAGAGTAACTCTATTTTTCGCACCTAGCTCATTCGGTTTTTCTATGCATCTTCATACCATTATTAAGCTGATTATGATGCTTGGGTATTCACGCAAACTCTATTTTCTAGGCACATACACTCCTATTTTAGATCCTTTCATGGTTTTGGAACCATCCGCATATCACTAAATAACATGTCTTTCGTTTGCAAGTACGATGTATTCTTGGTTTTATTCTCTCTGGTAGCCCAAATCTGTGGTTTTGAAGTTTTTACGAAACTGTACTTCTTTGTCATTTCGTCCTCGGTTCTGAATCTAACTGACTCTCGTCATTAAATGTAGAGGAATAGGATTTAAAATCGCCTCCATTGCAGCCATAAAACAGGTTCTGATTGCACCCCACTTACGCAAACAAAGGCTAGTCTTTATATTCTTGAGATTCTAGCTCGCATAGTACCTAAACTAGTTCTGTTACTACAGGCTACAGCCCCGTAAATGATGCTTGCTTTCATTATTGCTGTATATATCCATCGCAGTGTGTTCTTTTACTTGCATAGTTTTTGAATACTATTAGGGCTTTTGTGGCCTTATTCACTATTTTCTTCTCATGTATGTTCTAAAAAAGTTTGTTGTCCAGAGTTAGGCATAGAAATTTGACTTCTATTTTCGATCCATATCTGTCTTGTCTAATTTAACGGTCTTGAATGTAAAAGTGCGGAAAGTAATATTATGAACAAATACATCATTACTGTCTTAAAACTCCAATCCAATTTATTACCAGTGGAAATGCAAATTGATGAGACATAATAAAACTAAGCAGATCATTTTCTTGAGAAAGAAACAGACACAACCTGATTGTTTAAAAACATATTAGTTTGTTTTTTGTTTAAGTGAGGCGTTGACATTTACCATGTTTATGAACTTGTATTAATGATAATCGGTTCGCGGAAAATTGGTCAAAAAAAAAGTTTAAAGCAATTTATCAAATGGTCTAAACAAAGATGATATAAAATAGATATGGTCTAAAAACAATTGTTCTAAATCACTTATTATCAAAAACACATTTGATTAATTTTTTTTTTGTTTAACTGCAATGACTCTAAAATACATTTTTTGTATTACCAAACCATTTTAAAACAATAAAGCTTTGACATTTATTTGATTTTAAATTAAAATCAGACATAATTATTGAATGTGTAAAATATGGAATCACTAATGAGCCAGAAAGGGAGAAAAACATTGTATTTCTAAGGTTGTCATTATTATAAAAATCGCCAAACTTCAACTGTCACCTACTGGAAATGCCACAATTTCAAATCTGCTTGTAACGGAAGAGTTATAGTAAAAAATAAAAAAATACATATGATCGAAAGATCACAATCATCCCGGGGAACCAGAAAAGGTTGAAATAAAAAAGTCACTGCAGGATATCCTAGAAAAGATATAGCTAATTTACCTTCTGTCAGTATGAAAAGAACAATGAGAAATATTAGGGCGAAAGAAAATGATTTTAATGCTCATCCTTCATGTTTGGATGCTCTTCAAATACCAGTAGAATATCAGCTTTCAGCAGAAGGTACAACATTCTTACTTTTGGATTCTGGACCGGAACCCGAGCGTTTTTTTTTTTATATTTCGTGCAAGAGAACTGGTTATTCAAAAAAACGTTAAAGTTATTATAACCGATTTTGAATCGGCTTTAAAATATTCGATTCAGATATTTCTTAATTTTTGCATAAGGGCTGCTACTCCCATTTTTTCCAATGTTTATACTGAAATATAAAAATAAGGAATTGAAACATTTGTATGATACGGATTCAGATTTTTCAAGCTCTATCAAGTTATTCAAAGCTATTGCATTTATACCAGTTACACTCGTAGATAGCGTTTGGTTTGTTATGTAATGACTTCATTCCAGAAGAGGCTAAAAGATATATTGAATATTTTCAAAATACCTGGGTTGAAAGAAGAAACATTGCTACACATTTATTCTCAGATGCTTTGGAACAGTTTTGATACGATTCAAAGTAACTTTCCTACTACTAACAATCATATTGAGGGATAGAACTCTTCCCTAAAAAACAATTTGATGCAAAACAGCCATCTCTGTGGCAATTTATTAAATCACTTTAGAAATAAGAAACCATACCATAACAGAGATAAAAATAATAAAAGATGGCAACAACTTCAAGAAAAAAATATAAGGATACTAAACAACGTATTAGATGGATAGTGCTAAGCTGTGATTTTAATGAATTTTTCGTTGTTTTTTTGTTTACATTTTGCTGTTTTCGATTATTGACTTCCTCCAATTTTGTAAATACGTTAAGTCAATTTTATGTTATTAAATATGATCAAGTTTGCGTTTTTTGACAATTATTAAATTATCTAAAATACAAAAATTTTCATTTGTAGTAATTAGAATAATTGAAGACACAAGTGGATGAATGACCTATGTAACATTTTTTTAAATGGTGTTTTTCTGTGAATAAAAGGGGTTTACGTACCTAAAATTCGTTTAAAATGTCTTCCGTGACAATATATCATCAAATATAGAAGTTGTCAGTGGATAAAGGACCCATGTACTAGGGAATAACTGCCAAAAAATAAACTTTAACACGAACTATCTCGTAAAAATTATTTTGCCACGTAGGCCCTTTATCAACTTGTGTCTTCAAATATATTTAAAAAATGTAATGTATACCAATTCTCTTTTAGGTCTGATGAACTTTAGACTAAGAGATTTTAGATCAATTGATATTAGACTAAATGTTTTATGCTAACTTTTTTTAGACCAATTTTCCGGGAACCCTCAAGATCATCCTCATCTCGAATACTAAGGCTAGAACTGGTACAAAGTATGAGCCTCCATTGATTTTATATAACTTAGAATAGTACAGAATCAACAGCAACAATATTCTACTAATATTAAAATTAAATCAATTTTAATCTTTACGAAACCAACTTTATTTGTAAAGACAACGAAAGCAAACCGATTGATAAAAACACATAAATCCGCAGGACGAGTGATTTTATCTTAAATTAATTTTTTTGGGGTGGTTTTTCGAGACGTTTCAATCAGGAAAATGAAAAATGAAACCGATATAACTGAAAACAAGTGACATTTCAAAAAAAATATTAGTGTTTTAGAAGAGGTTGAGTGGTGTGTACATGTACACACTGGGTAATAAGAAATAAATCGAGAGTATTTAAAGTGTGTAAAATTGAGTTTTATTCAATAAAACTCTGTAAAAATTTGTCTAAGTGCTTTCGGCCTATTAGGCCATTATCAGAGACTCTACAAAAGAGAAAAACGGAGCTGTAACAATATAATCAACTCGTAACATTACTAAACATTGAATAAAAACAAAAACTTGTACACTTACTCCTCAAAAACTATAGAAGAAACATGAAAAGTTAACTAAATTAAAAAGTACAGCAACAGGCCAGTCCCAAGTCTCCACCATAGCTTGCAGCTTGGATAATTAAAAATAAAAGAACCACACCGAAAATGTGGTTAAATTTTAACAAATGAAGTGGAGGTTCATCCGAACATGTAAAACATGTTCGGATTCAGAGGAAAAGAAACTGCTGGTCTTCAACATGAAGACAGCCAGATTTTTCAAATTGCTACCGTGAGGCGGAAGCAAGTTGGGGCACAAAAAATAATAAGTCCACGATTTTTTAAGAATATTGGCAACGGTTGGTCTAAAGTTACCTAGCCAGCTTCGCCTTGATTATTCTTGAAGCGGAATTAATCTTGTCTTCTCCGGCGATTGCTGATTTCGTGGCCAGGACGGTTTTTCCTCCTCTTTTAGCTGGAAAGGCTAGTCTGCCTGCGACTTAGGTTTCACTGGGGTTGGCATGCTCAATTCTGTTGTTTTCAGCCTGACACCTTTTAATTTCTAATAATTTTATAAAAAAATGTGATTTTTACCTTCATTTACTGTATACTTTATAATTCTATTTAATCATTGTAATCTGCTGCTGTTTAAAATTTAGAGGTTCCGCCATAACTTGATATTGCTAGATCAGTGATACCAACCCACTTTTATCATTTTCAATATCAACTTCTGACAATTTTTCACGAAATTCATTTCAATTTCTCAAGTTGGCAATTTTCTTGACAACTACATTGTCAAATGTCAATTGCCACTCAGTCTGTTTTGGGAGACTGTCAAGATGGTCACGTTCTTAAAAAAATCGTGTATTTTTTGTGCCCCAACTTGCCTCCGCCTCAAGGTAACAATTGGAAAAATCTGGCTGTCTTCATGTTGAAGACTAGCAGTTTCTTTTCCTCTGAATGGTTTGTAGTGTTCTGTTTTACATGTTCGGGTGAATATCCACTTCATTTGTTAAAATTTAACTACATTTTCGGTGTGGTTCTTATATTTTAAATTATCCAAGCTGCAAGCTATGGTGGAGACTTGGGACTGGCCTGTTGCTGTCCTTTTTAATTAAGTTTACTTTTCATGTTTCTTCTATAGTTTTTGACGAGTGTACAAGTTTTTGATTTTATTCAATGTTTAGTAATGTTACGAGTTGATTGTATTGTTACAGCTCCGTTTTTTTTTTCTTTTGTAGAGTCTCTGATGATGGCCTAATAGGCTGAAAGCGCTTAGACAAATTTTTACAGGGTCTTATTAAATAAAACTCAATTTTACACACTTTAAATACTCTCGATGTATTTCTTATTGGTGTTTTAATTTATCTTATACTAAAATGAGTACACAATATAATTATCTAGTTTTATCATTTACTATTTCCATGCTGTTATTTTAATTTGTTCTAGTTTGCGAATAGCTGTCAATTTTTGGATTTTCGGTACCCAGACAAATGCATCATATGTCAGCATAGGTGTTATGATGGCCATGTAAGTCCATGTGACGACTCTAGGAAAGAAACCGCAGGTGCGCCCTACGGTTCGGCGGCATTGTTTATAAGCAATGTATGCTCTTTTGTTTTCTAAGTGTGAGTTCCATGTTAACTTGCTTTAAAAGGTACTACCTAGGTACTTCACCTCTGTTGCAAAGTTTTGTTTTGTATTTAGGAGCTCTGGAGGTTTTAATTTCATTTTCATTCTTTTCCTTCTGAAAAGGACCATTTATGTCTTCTTGGGATTGTTAGACAGTGAATGGTTCTTGCACCACTGTTTCATAATTGTTCTCAAAGTTCCCTATTTGCAAAATAACCAGGTCATCTGCTTAAGCTATTGTGTACTAACTGTAATTATTGTACCTACAGTACTTATTTCGTTATTAAAATAATCCATTTTAGATAATGAACATAGTAAGAATTGTCGGTCTATCATTGTTACTTTAGTATGTGTTTAATTCTTATGAACCAAACGACAAAAATTTATTAATTTTAATACGTTTCCCAGTGTATTAAGTTTCCATGTTTTGGTACATACGAAAACTTTCGCTTCTTGGGTAGGTATTCTTTGGTATGTATAGAAATCATTACAACATAGCAAGAATAAAAGATATCCCAAGTGCAAATTAAATTTCCAGTACTTTTAAACTTTCTTAACCAATATTATTAAATTTGCAGTTAGGACACCATCCATTATTGCTATGTTATAATGATTTCTGTACAAACGACGCACAAGGACATAAGAATCATTATTTTTGTAAAACGCACGAATCCAAAAAGCACGTTGTTGTCCCGTAAATTGCTTCATTGCAACTAAAACTTAACACTGTGTATCACCATTTTCCAACTGCATCTTTTCTCAGGAATGTGCCTACTGCGCCAGCGGATGTATTAATAAACGAAAAGATTTTTGAGACACCCTTTATAAGTTGCCTTTTATAAATATCATGTTAACATTAATAAAGAAATATTACAGCAAAATAAAATTAAAAAGGTAAAGTAAATAAAAATACCAGTAATCTTAAAAATAATTTATTCTGTTCTCAACCAACCTTTCCTACCAAAAGTTTCAATCATAAAATACAATCTCTCTTTACCCTGAGGCATCATAGATCTGACCTTATTTAGAAACTCTTCACTTTTGAAATCCATGTCACTACCTTTAACTTCTTGATCTGGTTTCCTTTTTTCTCCGAAAACAACAAGTGATATAAAGATTAGCGTCCAGCTCAACACGAAACCAGCATCAATCTCTAACTCTTCTTCAAATTTAGAGAACGAAAAAGGTTCCGAATCACAGTTTAATTTGTGGAGGTTCGATATAAGCTCTGAATGGTAGAATTTGACAAGATTATCAAATTCCTTTTGCAGTACTTCTGTTTGGACGCTTGTAAATAAAAAGTTCAATAGATCTATTACTGGAGATTTATATGAATATAGTTGGAAATCTATGAAAATGTTTTTGATTGGTTTTCCGTTTTCGTATTTCATCATGGCGTTATTAACCCAAAGATCGCAGTGAGAGAGGGTTACAAATGGCTCCCTAGCTTTGTATATTCTGTTTTCGTATTTGTTCCAGATAACCATTGCCTAAAAAGTAACGATACTATTTTAATAGAAATGATTAATTACATAGTTCGGAAACAATTGAAAAGCAACAATAATAATTAACTACAGTTTATTAAGTGAGTTAATATGAATAAGTAGATTAATCTGAACTAGAATTTACAGCTTGTCATTATTTAACTGATTATTGACATTTCAGTTATTAAACATTTTATACGAGTATTCATTTTAATATTTTCAATGTAAATTTTTTTTTTTCAATTTTAACATATAAAGTGATATTTTTTGTAATCGAAGCAAGTGTCAACCAGTTGCATAATGTTTAACATTATCAAACTGGTTACGAACAATTCATTATGTCAGCAGTTGCGAAGAGAAAGCAAATAAAAATAAAAAACGCTCTGCTCGTCCCGCAAATATTCTCTCGTTACATAAGGCATTTCGTAACTAGTTGCACAAATAGCTATTACTATTGTTCAAATGAGTACGGGTAGCCAAACAATTTAAATAAATAATAAGATTGATGGCCTATATAATAAGTTTAACTAAAAAAAAAAATAGTAATCCCTAATCTCCCAACAAATGAAATAAAACGGCTTTTTAAAAGATTTAAATAATACACAAAATTTAAATCGGAACAGTCGTCTGGTGGCGATATTTGTGGTAAAAATATTTTTTTTACAAAAATAACCAAAATGACGGGTAAGGCAGAATGAAATATCCATTTAAAATTTAGTAATTTTTAAAATATAAACGAAAATAAATACTCAAAATTTGTAACAAAACACTGTTCTATCAATTTTTTACTAAAGCGTAAAAGGAAGTAGTGACAACAGTCACAAGAATGGTGAGGTCACTTCACATATTACACAGATCAGAAAGTTGACAAAGAATACCAAAATTAAGAGAAAGATAAATGGCCATACCATTTAAAGGTACCTCCTAGCAACTCGTTTCCACCGCGCAGTTCCGAAGGCAAAAGTTGTCTCATTATGAGACTTTAAGTTAAATGAAAATGTACATAAATTTTTTAGTTACCAGAGACGTTAAATATAAATAATGCATAATAAAAATCTGCTAAAAATGAAATAATATAAAACAATTTTAAAGTTTAAAATTTACATTTATTATTGACAATCAATGACCCCTTAAAAAACCTCAGACTAGGTAATAAAGAGAGGACACGTAATAAGTATATCGAGCACACGTAGTATTATGTGCCAATTATCTACTGGCCGCCATTATTTTGGTGCTAAGCATTTCGGTGACACCAAAGTTTTTGTTTGTGTTTATTTTTTATATTTAAATTAAACGATATTTATTAATTGCTTTATTACAATGGTTTATTGTGTGGCATATCAGTTTAAAAGTTATAGCGGCAAGAAAGAAGCAGATATTACGTTTCACAGGTAAATGATAAACATCAATCGTTTTCACTTTATATATTTTCTAATATTTTTCCTTTTATTTGGTATTATACAACTTGGTATTTACATATTGTACATGTCTCACTCCAAAATAATAAATTTTACCCACCAAGTTTGTTTATTTTATGCTTTTCATTGACATTTAAGCAATTAATGATATTAAAAAGGCTAAATATGTAATTTTTTCTAGTGGCGTATCGTATAATTCTAAATATTAACTTTTATTAAATGCTAATTTACTTTTGCTTTTTATTTAATTGCAGCAATGTTTATTTGTTATTTTATTTTAGATTTCCTGTGGATACAGTAAAAAATCTTTGGATTTAGACAACGAAAATTGTAAATTGAATGCCTACGTCAAATGATAGATTGTGTTCAAAAAATTTTAAAAGACATTTTTTTTAAGGGCGGACTGTAAAAGACGTTTACTAAATGAGACAGTTTCCACTATATTTCCTAAATTCTATAAATATATGTAGCCGAACTGTGCTAATAAACATAATTAAACATACATATTTTTTAATAACTTTTCATTATTATGTTATGCACTTTTAAGAATTTAGCAACCTTTTTGTGTATAATTCAAACATTACTGTAATAATTGATTGTTTATAGGACTTAAAAAGAAGAGCATTGGATTTGGAAGCTAAACCAGGCCCTTCAAATAGAATTGCAAATAAGGAATTTATCCTTAAAAGCCCTAGCACAGCTTAGAAGACATCTTTTACAACAGGTAGAAAAGAATAAAGAAAAAACAAGACGAGTCAAAGTTCTTAAACAAAAACCTAAAAGATATAAAAAAAGAGTTGTTTCGCTAAAACGTCTTGTTATACCAAATTAGTATTATTTAAGGGTCAGTAATAAATGTGTCTTCATTTATGTATAATTTTTCTTACTAGCTTAATTTAATAATATCCAGATAGCATACTACATCTTAAAGACGTCCAGTTCATGTCTTACTTTCGTCCAAACGTCCTGGTACGTAAAACGGACGGTTTTAACGCCCTGCTCAGTACATGTTTAAAACGTTTTTGTGGGATGTTTTTAGTATGTTTTAAATATGTCAGTAATGTGGACGTTCAACTCTTTTCGTCATATTTAAATATGGCGCTACGACTTGTTCTTGGCGCTGCCTAAAGCGCATGCATGATCGTCATTCGTCATTGATTGCATATTCTGGCGCGCGCGTATCGAGTCGTGTTCTACCTTTGACTGCTTTGTTCTCGGGACAGCCATTCTATGAACATTGTCATTGCTTTTTCGTGGTTGTGTGTTTTATATATTGTCTTTTTATATGATTTGCCATTAATGGAACTGTGGTATACTGGAACTTTATTTGCCTTTTAATTTCATAATCTCACTTTATTAATGTCTTATTTTTTATAAAAACACCTCAAAATATTATTTAACCTTCCACCGGTGGCGCCAAGTCTGACAGACCCGACGCTACTGTATTCGTTCGGCACTCTTCGCGTTACCGCGATATATTGCTGTACGTCTGGGTACCTTCCTAATTTGATGTCTATTAGTCACGTTGCAGAGAGTGTGAGGATAGTTTGTATAGTTTGCGAAATATTGTGTGAAAAGTCTGACAGACCCAGCGCCACCGTTTGTGTTATAAGTTTCTGTATAGCGTTCAATTATTTACTTCGGTGCTTGTGTACTAAATAATTTCATTAGGTAAATTTTTGCTGTTGTAATAACTCAACTGGATCTATGATACAAAATTGAAAGATTGTATATTCGATAATTGATCGTTGTTGCAGGTATGAGTTACGAAAGGGAGCAATCACGATTACGTAAACTTTGGGAAGAACTTGAACGTGAGGAGGTAGCTGACGATGATGAGGAGGAATTGGCTCAAGAAGAAGATATAGTGGAGAATAGAGACGCTGACAGTGAAACCGAAGAAGAAGCGGACAGCGACGAGGGCAATGAAGAGAATATTTCTGCAGTAACCTTACGAGTACCGCAGTTTCTTGGAAAAGACGGAACGTCCAAATGGCTAAAACGTTGCCCAAACAAAAGAGTGAGAACAAGAAGAGATAACATAATTCGCATCCATTTGCCAGGTGTCAGGGCAGTTGCGAAAAATGCGAAATCTGTTCAAGAATGTTGGTCACTATTCTTTACAGAAGAAATGCTCAATTCAATTGTTGACAACACAAACAAATACATATCGAACGTGATGTCAAAGTATACAAGAGAAAGAAATGCAAGAGTTACTGATATTGTTGAACTGAAAGCATTGTTTGGTTTATTATATTTAGCTGGTGTTTTAAAAAGTAGCCGCCTAAGTACTGAAGAATTGTGGGATAGAAACTCAACAGGTGTTGAAAGATTCTGGCTTACTATGTCCCAGCAGAGGTTTTTATTTTTATTGAGATGTTTACGTTTCGATGATCTAACAACGAGAGAGGCCAGAAAACAAATAGACAAACTAGCACCAATACGAGATATATTTGATTCCTTTGTTCAAAATTGTAAATCCGCCTACACAATTGGAGAAAACGCTACGATTGATGAGAAATTGGAGGCCTTTAGAGGGCGCTGCGGTTTCAAACAATATATTCCTAATAAGCCAAATAAATATGGAATAAAAATATTTGCACTAGTGGATGCCAATATGTTTTATGTTTCTAATTTAGAGGTTTACGTGGGCCAGCAGCCTGAAGGTCCATTTCGTGTACGTAATGACACCTGCAGTATTGTGCAACGAATGGTAGCTCCTATATCAGGGACCAATAGAAACGTAACGTGCGACAATTGGTTTACCACGTTTCCCCTCATAAATATTTTGCTAAGAGATCATAGGCTTACTTATGTTGGAACTGTAAAAAAAAATAAACCTGAACTACCTCAGGACTTTGTAAATACGAAACCACGTGCTCTATTTTCATCTATGTTTGGCTTCCAGAAAGACATTACCATTGTCTCTTATATTCCTAAAAAAGGTAGAAACGTAATATTAGCTTCTAGTCAACATCACGATGATGAAATTGATATGTCAACAAACGAAAAGGTGAAACCGTCGATCATAACATTTTATAACCAAACGAAAGGCGGAGTAGATACCTTGGATAAACTGTGCGCGACATACGATGTGGCTAGAAACACACGACGATGGCCCATGGTAATATTTTATGCCTTACTCAACATGGCAGGAACTAACTCGCAGATTATGTTTGCTGCCAATAATCCCGATGCAGCACCCCCAATAAGGAGACAATTCCTAAAGACACTTGCTATTAATTTATCAGAAGATCACTTGAAGCGTAGATCTTTACAGCAAAATTTGCCACGAGTAGTGCGAGAGCGAAGACAAGAAGTTGCGGGAACGTCCTTGAATGTGGTACAACCGGAAGAAATTCCTCAGGGAATAAGAAAGCGATGCCATTGTTGTCTAAAAGATTCCAAGACGAAATATTATTGTTTCAAATGTAAAAAGTTTATCTGTCTCTCACACTCTCAATTTCTTTGTTTACTATGTAGACAAACGTTTGAAAGTATAAACGTGTAAAGAACTCACATTGTAGTTATGATCACTGAAGGCATTTTTATTTTGTTTTGTTTATAATGCCTTTTTAATAGAATAACTGTTATTTTGTTACCTTTCTGTTATGTTTTGGGAAACAAGCAATAAAATTATTTTGTTTGGTAATTGTTGGGTATTTGTTCGGTACATCTAATGCAGTATATTATTGATCATAAATTACTTTAACTTGTATACACAAATGACCCGTAAATACAATAAGGTATACAAAAAAAAATTGGGTCTGGTAGACCCGGCGCCACCAGTCATGTAAAGAAAGGGGGCGCCACCGGTGGAAGGTTAAAGAAAATTATATGCTACGGGGACATTGTTTACAGACGCTTTGGCTAAAATTAATACCATAAAAGAAATTTTTAAATCGATCAAACAGAAAAAGTAGGATTTTCGGGAATAGTTTCTTATAGCAACAAGTACTTGAAGTCAATTTCTAATTGTTTTATCCAACACTAAAGTAATATTTACTCTGTGTCAGTTTTAATAGTTTAATAAACAGTATTAAATATAGTAGACAAGTATTTATTTATTTATTTTTTTAAATTTGAAAAAAACTAATTTAAGATTTTGTATATGTTCCTGTAAACTTGTGCTAAATATTACTAAATCGTCCATGAAGGCACAACATATTTTATTTTGAAGTTCTTTCAAAACTTCGTCTATCGCTCGCTGAAAAGTACTAGGTGAATTTTTAAGACCAAACGGCGTCCTTAGAAACTCGTAGTGTTCATTGAAAAAGTCAATTATAACTTATTGTAGAATTGATAACATCAGTCTCCCAATGTCAGGAATATTACAAAGTGAGAAATAGGGTAGGTTTAGCAGGTTAACTATTGTGTATTGATTTTCTACAGTTAGGCATCGCTTTGCAAAGTTAGTACTTGAAGAGGCGACGTACCTAAAGAGCCTAAATAATCTGCCTGCGTAGTAACATACTACAGCTGGCAGGCGTTAAACTAATGAGTACGAGATATAGCGTAAGGTGTGCCATCCTTCAGAGGAAGATGTTAAGCCGTCAGTACATAGATGTTGGGCTAGTTAAAGATTAAGCTGGGCCGTTCCATATTGGAAGTAAAAAAATTGTTTTCTTTCGGGCTTATCGAGAAAAGGTGTATTTAGATGTATTTATATCACACAAAAAATAGAGCTTAAATTGGATTTCATCTTCTGCCTCCGAAATGTCTATGAAATTAGAGACATTTTTGGAAAAAGTCATTGTAGTACTTTGAAAAAGGATTAATAAAATTTAATCATAAAATAAAATACAATTTTATTAGTTATATTTTTTGTATTGGAAGTATAAGATGTAAAAAATACTTATATTATAAATCATAATCATAGCATTAAAAATTAGGATGAAATTTTGCTTACTTCCAAACTTTGGCATATCTCTACGAGACTCAATTTGGGCTTTTATGAAACCTTCTCTGTCATTTTTTTGCTCAACTTAGTTGAAGCCCCAGTAATAGTCACTGCTCTTTTAACTTCTTGAGTATGGCATGGCATACGTAGTAAAGAAAAGACTTCTTTTTCTTCCTTTACGATAAACATTTGGATATCTTCGTCGGATATCATTTTTAATATTGGTGGTTCCTTTATTTAATTCTGCGAGTCATAAGATTGGCCTAAGATTATGCGTTGAGGTTTATGAAAGGAACTTGAACAAGTCAAAATCTATTTCGTGGAATACTACGGGCTTTTAAAATGCGACGTGCGCTTAGTTTACATATGTGCTTTTGGTAATCAGTTACTATAACCACCAATAGGTTTTCAGGGTAAGCCAAATAAGGTTTTCACGGTAAGCAAAATAACCGTTCCTTTAAATTACCGGATCGACTAGAGCTTTCGGTTCTGTGGGTAAATATCTAGTAGTAGATATGAGTTGGTAAACATATCAAGCTACATCTTATGAACCAGGTTGGAGTGTAAGCATTGACGACATACGTTATAAGAACCACTAGGTTTTCAGAAAGATATTCTGTCTAAATATACAAACGTATTCTATTAGCGTGAGTTATTCATCGGATATGAGACATTTTCCCTGACGATTAGTTTCCCAAATTAAAAGGAAATTTACTTGTTACCGCTAACACAATTCTATATAGATATTTTTGATCAGTCCTCATACATTCTGCAGGTTTCTCGGGTAAATCCGCAGGAATGGGATGACATTAAACAACAGTTCTTCTCACAGTTTTCTAGATATCCACGGATGGTCCTGAAAATGGATTGGGTCCCGATGGGTCCCGGATAATTGTTCGTAAACCTTATTATCGAAACTAAATGATCAAAAATTCAAAATATCGAATATTAATTGATCAAAAAATATGTGATCGAAATAACGAATGATCAAATAGCAAA
Organism: Psylliodes chrysocephalus; assembly: GCA_927349885.1. Classification (NCBI taxonomy): domain Eukaryota; kingdom Metazoa; phylum Arthropoda; class Insecta; order Coleoptera; family Chrysomelidae; genus Psylliodes; species Psylliodes chrysocephalus. The sequence goes on along the minus strand of OV651814.1, from coordinate 61,297,931 downwards.
TGATCGAATAAAAAATATTCGAATATCAAGTTATCGACAATTATTTATTCGAAAATAAATTTAGATGCATCATTTAAAATTTCGCTGACAATTCAATTGTAAATAGATTTATTTGGCAAATTTTGACATATCTTACTCTATCATAACCACCTATATTAACTTATCATGATTGTATTTACCACTTTTGATAACACAACACTATGGCTTTAGCAAAGAGCGTTTGTCAAAACAGTGCACGAACGAAACAGCGCTTTTTAGAATAGCGTTATTCAAAATAGAGCCAACAATTAACATAAAATTAATAAATAAAAAAACTAAACTAATTTATTTAACCTGTGTAGCATAGAGTCATCGCGGGTTGATTAAAAAAAAAAAAAAAATATTTATAAACAGAAAATAAAAAAAATAAATAATTTACTCAAACTGTGCGTGAGCGATTATTTAATTTTAAATGGCTCCGGGCCACACAGGTTAGGTAAATTAGTTAGGTTTTTTTTGATCACATTTTGTAAAAACAATTTTTGAAAAGCGTTATTTCGTTTAACGGTATTTTGTGACAGATGTTCAATACTCACTATTTAAAAAGGCGCTTTTTTAATTTTAAATGGCTCCGGGCCACACAGGTTAGGTAAATTAGTTAGGTTTTTTTTGATCACATTTTGTAAAAACAATTTTTGAAAAGCGTTATTTCGTTTAACGGTATTTTGTGACAGATGTTCTTTCAATACTCACTATTTAAAAAGGCGCTTTTTTGACCAACGCTCTTTTGATATGCGCTATTTTGAGTAGGCACTGTTTCGTTCAACGCTATTTTAATAAGGCGCTCAAATAATAGTTCTATTCTGATACTATCTATTGTGTTTAGCGCTATTTCATGACAGAGCCCAACACTATTATTGTATTTATGTAATATAGAGTAGTCTTGTTTAATAAACGCAAAACTAGTTTTATTTTTCACAACTATATTTTGTATTTTCAATATTTTTGAAATTCGAACAACAACATTCAATCAAATGTATTTGAAAAGTTGTCCGGGACCCGGTCACGATGTGCTGCCATCAATATGCAGGAACATGTGACGAAAAGGCAGTTCATTCATGCGAAGAATATAGATTACCAATTGAAGATGATGTCTCATTGGTGATTAATATTTAAATTGGTTTCATCATACCCCACCACCAGAAAATTACCCATAGAAATAGCTTCTTTCAAGAAGAAGTCAGTGATTTATTTTTCTATGCATTTAGAAGTGGCAGCATCTGTTGCAATAAAACCCAAGAATTTGATTTTTGGTTCTTTAATCAACGAAATGTGATCTTCAAGAATTCTCTTTCTATACATTTTCCCGTCTTTTTAGGTAGAATTTTTAAATAAACCATTTTTGCAGTATATATTTTGTGGATTTATTTTCGTTTGTGAAGATTGCCACATCTATACAGTTTAATAGCTACGATTTAATCGTTTTATTTTATTTTTAAATTATACATTAGTCAATTGATCTTTCCTCACTGCTGACACTCGTGAAAGTTTAGGATATAGTAGCATAGCTGCATTTGTCCTTTTGGCATTTTTAAGTGCATGTATAAAATTAATTATTTCCTTTGGATGTTCAAACAAGTAGTAATGCTAAACTAATGTAACACTTTTTTAATTATTGTTGCCTTAGGAGTTAAAGATAGTGATTCTTAATAAAAGGGACGTCCAAATAGACGTCACATCGCGTGCTAATAATAGAATTATTATTAATATAAGTTTCAACCGCAAAAAATGAATATTTGACCATGCTTACATATTCAGAAATAACCTAATATGATATGAATTAAATTTAAAACAGGATACTTCATTTTGCTTAATTTTTTTATAAATAAAATCCTTGCTATTGGTAGGAAGAGGGTCAATGTCCAGAAAACGCCCTATTTTGAGTTATTGGCAATTTTAAAGTATTTTTGTGTCGTAAGGTATATGATAAACTTGTTATGGTTAATTTTAGTTTAAAAGAAAAAGAAAAAATGACATATCATATCATTCAGTTTCTGAAATAATTTCTAAAAACTAAATATCTGAAGTACATTAAGTTTATACCAGATAATAAAAAAAATATAAGTAGTTTAGTTAGACTTTTGACTTGTTTGTTATACCTATTTCAAATACGTTTGTAAATATTATGTAAATTATTTAATTTAATTTTTTAATAACTCTTGAGTTTATTTTGAGAATCCAATGCTATTATTTCTCTAAATAGTCCAAACTCAATAAATTAGTTCTTCCATATTATGAAATTTTACTGTGACGGAACTCTATTAAATAATATTTTTTTAAAATTCCTACCTTTGGAACGTACGCTGCTATTTTATCATTTTCTAACAAAATGTCTCTAATAACATTTATAACTTCTGAAAATTGACTTTCACCAGGAGGTGTTAATACATTGCAGCATAGTGGTCTAATTTCTTTCTGGAATACATCCGGCTTTTTAAGTTTTAAAGCTAGAACTGTTGCTTGTAAATTTGCTAGGTCTTTTATTACTATTCGAGATTCTTCTAAGTTGTAGCCTATATGTCTATCTATATTTTTGTACCCTACAAAAATTAAAAGAATTAAAAATAGTATTAACTCAAATGTAGAGGGGAGCATTGCTTAATGGTTAGTCTTGACTTTTAATTTCAAGGGTCCAAGGATTCAAGGTCCCACCATTACTGAATTTTTTGGTTTTAAATAACAGCGATGTTACCAAAGTGACGTGATAAACTGTCATTAATCCTGCATAGAATACGCATTAAAAAAAAAACACAAAAGCAAACCAAAATTGGCTAATTGGGTAGAAACTATCAAAGCAATAACACGAAAAACACAAAAAACTAAAATTATTGCGTTGAAGAAAATACAAGCAAAAGGTTAATACAAAATAGCTATTTGTGTATTAGGAACGAAAAGTGATGTTTTTTACTGGTTTCAGGGCCATATTTACCACTAGACACACTAGGCAATTGCCTAAGGGCGGAAATCATCAAAGGGGCGTCGGCGTTTTGGTATTAATTGATAATAATAAAACACTCCCTAATTCACCCCCTTACGAGTGAGTTTTAACACCAAAAGCTGAACTTGTGCGGGGAAAAGAACGGCCATTATTATTATTATTTGCCGTGGCGCTCCGATGCGACTTAAAGATGATTTATGGTGCCTTTTGACTTACAAGTGAGGAAAACCCGGAAAACCCTACCCACCATCATCGAAAACGGTAGCGTATGATGATTTTTATTTTTAATAATCTGGATGCCATATCAACAGAAATTAAATTTCTGCCAATATGGCATCCATCAAATCCTATAGAGAACCATGCAAATTAATTCAAATGGTCTTCCGTAGGATCCGAAACCCTGTCTCAATTTACCAGAAAATTGGCTGACAAATGAATGCCGCGCCGTAGACACCTACACCACCGTAGTCGATACCTGAGATAATCGAAAAACAAGAAAAAAAGATACCTTTACCTGAATTTAATTTACACTGTTTTTTTTTATTAAATAAGTACTTATTATAATCTTTATACAGTAGTCTGTGAAGAGTATTATAGGTTTACTTTGTTCGTCCATCCGAAGTCACGTTTTCGTCTGCACAATAATTCAAAAACGAAAAATGATATCAACTTGAAAATTTCAAAAAAATCAAGCTCTCTAAGGGAACGAATCTCGAAGGCAACGAAGCCTACTGATGTTGAAAAAAATCTGACTAAAAATGAGGGGGGTTGAAATATTAAATAAAAACTCAAAAACAAAAAATGGTATCATCCTAAAATGTTTAGCAAAAATTAAGCTTTGAAAAAAAATTGAATAAAAATGGGGGTGAAATTAAAAAGAAATTTAAATCAAAAACAGAAAGTGATATCAACATGAAATTTTTAGTAAAATTAGGTTCTATAAAAAGATGAAGCCCATTGATTCTAAAAAAAAAAAATCAGAAATAATTAAAATAATTAAAAATCCTAACTCAAAAAAGAAAATTGATATCAACTTAAAACTTTAAGCAACAATCAAGCTTTATAAGGTCAAGAAATCATTCGATTCAAAAAAAAATGGTTAAAAATGAAGGTTGAAATAAAAAAAAATCATGATTCGAAACGAAAAGCTATATCAACATAAAATTTACAGGGGCCAAGGGGGGTTGAAATATTAAAAAAAATCCTAACTCAGAAACAACAAACGATATCAAATTGAAATCTTCAGGAAAAATCAAGCTAGGGAGATGTAGCCAAATGATTCTGAAAATTATTTTTTTTTTTTAAAGGGGCGTTAAAGGGGTCTGTTAAACTGTGAAAAGTATAATATATAATACCAAGCATTGTATATTTTCATTCTAGTTTTATTTATTTAACGTATTAGCTGAATACAATTATTGCTAAAAACAAATATAATACGTTAAACTGAAGACGTCAAAATTTTGTTCGACGACCTTGAGTCGGCTCAATTAGATTGAGTCAATCGGACCTAACCGATAAAACAAAAGACAAGCTGCACGCAATATTGTCAAAATTATTAGATTTTTATCCATATTCTGTATTCAATGAAATTTATTAATGTGCATTTATAATGCAGTACTCAGTACTCCTATTTTTATGTTACGTTAGCAAGTAATATTTTTAATAAAAATTATATGCATTTTTGACTTTTTATGTATATATTACATTAATATATAATATTATTGTAAATCCGACACTGTTTCCCAGCTTCACTTTAGGAACAGCATTGTTAATTAGAACCCAACAGTATATGGTCGAGTGTGAAATCCTACCTATGTATTAGAATTAATATTTAATACATCAAACTAAATGAAAATCCCTGCCACCAGTGGTATTCTTAGGTAACCCCAAAAAGTAGAAACCATTTTACATTTTCGGCGGATTTTATAGTTATCTCTATCAGTTTTTGTTTATTGAAGATTATTTATCGATTTTAGGTTTTCTTTTGTTGTTACTTTGGCTAATTATATTTAATTTATATCGTGAACAGTACACATACAAATCGTGCATCCTGCTCGTATGAAACAATAAAAGTTTTTATTTAATTTATACCTTATTATCATTTTTTTTATATAAAATGTGATCCAATGAAAAGTATCCACCCCCTTTTCTTCATTCCTTCAGATTTAAAGAAAAAATGCTCTCGGACACGTCGATTTTTGTTTGGAGGGGGACACATTTTTTTCCTAATTGTATCATTGATACTTCAACCCCTAGATAGGGAAACTGCGTGACACAATTTTGAAAAGGTAATTTTATGGAAAATTATATTTCAATAGAAAATTACATTTCAATTTGGTTAGTTTTTTGAGTTTACCTACTTTCAAAAAAACTAATAATCTGTCAAATTGATTTTTTAAAGATTTATTAAAACGTTAATTTAACAGGTGTTGAAAATGTGACCCATTTGCTTCCATACAATATTACAAATTTTGTTCAAATCTATTGCGAACATTTTGTAGAATTTTAGGTGTTATTCTCCTGCACTTAGCTACTATCCGTTGGCGAAGATCTTCTATGAAATTAGGCTTCGTAGCAAAACATTTATTTTTCAAGTGTCCCCAAAGAAAATAGTCCAGAGGCGATATATTCGATGACCTTGCAAGCCATTCAATTGGGCCTCTTCTTCCAATCCACTGTCCAGGGTACCGGTTATTCAAAAATTCTGTTGGAAATGAAATTGGTCAACATGATGATTTGGGTCATTTTCTAATATTTCTGTTATTAGAGGGTCAATTTCATCTTCAAGAATGTTTAGGTACACTTCACCAATTAAATTTCTTGGAATGAAAAGTTTTCCTACAATATGGTTACCTAATATGCCACACCAGACATTTATTTTCTCAGGTTGTTGGGTATAGTACTTACAGAATAAATGTGGGTTACTGTCATCCCAGTAACGGCAATTATGCCTATTGAAAGACCGCTGCATTCAAATGAAATGTACACTCATCAGAAAAACAAATATTAAATAATAAGTCACAGGATCTGCAATTAAATACTGGCTCATTTCGTCACAAAACTGCAGCTTTCTATCAGGATCATCCTCGTTCAGCTCTTATACTAATCTAGTTTGGTACGGATGAAATTTGTAAGATTTTAAAATCCTTCTCATAGATGAACGAGAGACACCCGAGAATTCAGCTAGTTGACGAGTACTTTGCATATGATCCAATTCAACATGTCCCAAGTATTGGAAAACTTTTGGACTATTTTGGTAACATACGAATGATTCACGTTTTTATTGGGATGATTGTTATTAAACAACTGAGCAGTTCGCCTAGCGCAACTATTATTTTAAAAATAAAGTTTCACAATTTTAATTCGTTCAGGAATGGAATAAAGCATTTTTTTTTTTTTTTCAATAAAATTAAAATAATTTTAAAAGCAACCAAATTGTAAAGAAACCACAATGAACATTTGCCTAAATTGTTTTCTTATTTTATTTCTTTACTAGGAAACGTTAAATCAAAAATTTCGTTTTGATATAGTAGATGTAGTTTTTATTGGAATTTCAGTAGTTTTTATTTAAATAAGTAATTTATTACCTACTTATTGTAGTTGTTTTGACTCTTAATAATCAAAATTTAAGTGAATTTTTTAATGTGTATAATACAAAAAGCGTAGGGTTGAGGTTTCTAAAACCCTTTTCGGATTAACTGTTCAAGTAAAATCCAATAAATAGGGTATTATAAAAAAACAAATTGTCTGCTTTTTAAAATATTTAGCTCTTCTCCCCACTTTCCCCACGAAGGGGTTGAAGATGTGGATTAAAATGTATGCTTCAAATGTGTCCCTCAATAAACAAAAATCGACGTGTCCGAGCATTTGTGCATTAAAGGACCCCGCACACCGCTTATGGAAAAGTGGCGACCTGTTAAATGTCATAAATTTTTGATATGTTGCAGTTCTCGACCTCCTAAGCAATAGTGTCCACGGGACCATTCCAATCCTATGACTGGTTTTTGAGATACAGGGTGTTAAACTTAAAAATACCACTTATTTGATAACGGTTATTTCAGGAGAAAGCTAATCGATTATAATTTTTTGTTTCAAATCTTATTGTAACATCCTTTGGCATTCTACGAATATAAAAAGAGGTCAAAAATTATTTTCTATTACAGGGTGAGCCACAAATAAGTAAGGACGTGTTTTTGATAAATACATTTATTGTTCTAGAAGATAAAAATATTTACTAAAAAATAAATTATTGCTATAGTTATTATGTATGATGATAATACAAAAGATATTAGGTGCCAATTATACAGGGTGATTCGTAAATATTAATATAGGCCAATATTTTTTTTTATAAGTATTAATGTGAAACGCAGTATTTTTACGGGACTTTTTTGTATTTACGATATATAAAATTATCCAATTCATTGACTACAGGGTGATTTAATAAATATATTGATAGGTAATTTATTAAATGTGTCAAAAATACAATTTTTTTAAGCACCTTATATTTTATTATTAGTCCTGTAAAAGTATGAATATTTTTTCAATGGCGTATCATCCGTCCTGTAGCAGATATTTTCCAAAATAACAGCTCTTTTCTATGATCGGTTTTTGAGATACAGGGTATTAAACTTAAGAAATACCACTTATTTGATAACGGTTACTTCCTGAGAAAGCTACTCGATTATAATTTTTGTGCCAAATCTTATTGTAACATCTTTTCGCATTCTACAGATATAAAAAGAGGTAACAAATTATTTTCCTTTACAGGGTGAGCTACAAATAAGTAAGGACGTGTTTTTGATAATTACTTTTTTGTTCTAAAAGGTAAAAATATTTCCTTTAAAATACATTACTGCTTTATTTATCATGTCTGATGATAACACAAAATATATTAAGTTCCATTTATACAGGGTGATTCGTAAATATCGACATGGGCCAGTATATTTTTTTATAAGTATTAATGTAAAACACAGTATGTTTACGGGACTTTTGTGTATTTATCATATGTATAATTATCCAATTCATTGACTACAGGGTGACTTGATAAATATATTGATAGTTAATTTAACGAATGTGTCAAAAAAACAATTTTTTAAGCACCTTATACTTTTTGATTATAGTCCTTTAAAACTAGACATATTGTTTTCACTGGCGTATCAATTATTCTATAAAAGATATCTTTCAAAATTATAGTTTTTTTTATAGGTTTTTAAAATAGTTAAAAAACTTAAAAAATACCACATATTTGTTAACGGTTATTTCAGGAGAAGGCCAATTAATAATTTTTTGTGTCAAATCTTATTGTAACATCTCTTGGTATTCTACGAATATAAAAAGCTGTCAAAAATTATTTTCTTTTACAGGGTGATCCACAAATAAATAAGGACGTGTTTTTGATAATTACTTTTATTATTCTAGAAGGTAAAAATATTTACTAAAAAATAAATTATTGCTATATTTGTCGTGTCTAATGGTAATTAATATAAAAATATAAGGTTCCATTTCTACAGAGTGATTCGTAAATATTGATATAGACTAATATATTTTTTTATAAATATTAATGTGAAGCGCAGTATTTTTACAAGACATTTGTCTGTTTACTCTCACAATATTAAACTGCACTTAAAACTTAGATAACTATATTAATTATGTATAAAATATAATCTAATTTCATTACCGCTGATGAAAGGAAGCATGGCCCCTCGTCAGCATTTTCATTTTGTGTATATCGTATGTATGTAACATGTTTTTCCTCATTCAAGCAATAAATCTAGTAATAATTTATTTTCTTTTATAAGTATACGAGAATAATTTCACCACATAAACAATAAAAACAATATCCAAAACATGTCATTCGATAGAACAACTATTAATATATTTAACAAATTACTCTGTAGTTAATGAAAGTGACAGTTATAAATATGTTAATAATTCAATACTTACTTGTACAATAATATAACTATTGTAGATACATACACATACCTGTCACTTAAAAATATTGCGTATCACATTAAAATACATTGGTCTACGTTGATCTTTACTAGTCAATCTCTATAATATGTTACTTAAAATATTTTGTTAGGTTATTAAAAACGAAAAATCTACCAATAATTAATTTTTCGGGAAATATTTTCATCCCATAGACAGACCAATAAAAGAAATTACCAAAAACATATCTTTCCTTATTTGCGACTCATTTTATGGATGAACATATTTTAACCCCTGTGTATATTCGTGGAATGCCAAAAAATTGCAATTAATTAGCTTTTTCCTGGAATAACAGGTAACAAAAAGTGGGTATTTCTTAAGTCAAATCCTGTATATCCAAAACCTATTATATTAAAAAGCTGTAATTTTTTGGAATTTATTTTCTACAAAATGGTTGTTATACCAGTAAAGAAACACCTTTATAAGACTAAAAGTACAGGGTGATTTATCAAATTTTGTTGACACACTATTAATCTATCTATTTAATCACCATGTAATCAATAAATTGGATAGTTCTACATAATATGTTAATATTATAAAAAAATACACAAATGTATCTCAAGAACCTATCAGAAAAAAGCTATAATTTTGAAAAATATCTTCTATAGGATAATTGATACGCCAGTGAAAAAAATATGTCTACTTTTAAAGGACTAATCAAAAAGTATAGGGTGCTTAAAAAATTGTTTTTTTGACACATTCGTTAAATTAACTATCAATATATTTATCAAATCACCCTGTAGACAATCAATTGGATAATTATACATACGGTAAATACACAAAAGTCCCGTAAACATATTGTGTTTTACATTAAAACTTATAAAAAAAATATTACGAATATTTACGAATCACCCTGTATAAATGGCACTTAATATCTTTTGTAATATCATCAGACATGATAAATAAAGCAATAATGTATTTTTTAGGAAATATTTTTACCTTTTAGAATAATAAAAGTAATTATCAAAAACAAGTCCTTACTTATTTGTAGCTCACTCTTTAAAGGAAAATAATTTGTTACCCCTTTTTATATTTGTAGAATGCGAAAAGATGTTATAATAAGATTTGGCACAAAAAATTATAATCGAGTAGCTTTCTCCTGAAGTAATCGTTATCAAATAAGTGGTATTTCTTAAGTTTAACACCCTGTATCTCAAAAACCAATCATAGAAAAGAGCTGTTATTTTGGAAAATATCTGCTACAGGATAAATGATACGCCAGTGAAAAAATTTGTATACTTTTACAGGACTAATAAAAAAATATAGCGTGCTCAAAACAAATTGTTTTTATGACACATTTGATGAATTACCTATCAATATATTTATTAAATCACCCTGTAGTCAATGAATTGGATAATTTTATATATCGTAAATACAAAAAAGTCACGTAAAAATACTGCGTTTCACATTAATACTTATAAAAAAAAATATTGGCCTATGTCAATATTTACGAATCACCCTGTATAAATGGCACCTAATATCTTTTGTATTATCATCAGACATAATAAATATAGCAATAATTTAATTTTTTGTAAATATTTTCATCTTCTAGAACAATAAATGTATTTATCAAAAACACGCCCTTACTTATTTGTAGCTCACCCTGTGAAAGAAAATAATTTGTTACCCCTTTTTATATCTGTAGAATTCGAAAAGATGTTATAATAATATTTGGCACAAAAAATTATAATCGAGTAGCTTTCTCCTGAAGTAACCGTTACCAAATAAGTGGTATTTCTTAAGTTTAACACCCTGTATCTCAAAAACCAATCATAGAAAAGAGCTGTTATTTTGGAAGATATCTGCTAAAGGACGGATGATACGCCAGTGAAAAAATTTGTATACTTTTACAGGACTAATAAAAACATATAGGGTACTTAAAACAAAATGTTTTTATGACACATTTGATAAATTACCTATCAATATATTTATTAAATCACCCTGTAGTCAATGAATTGGATAATTTTATTTATCGTAATTACAAAAAAGTCCCGTAAAAATACTGCGTTTCACATTAATACTTATATATAAAAGATATTACAATAAGATTTGGCACAAAAAATTATAATCGAGTAGCTTTCTCCTGAAGTATCCGTTACCAAATAAGTGGTATTTCTTAAGTTTAACACCCTGTATCTCAAAAACTAGTCATAGGATTTGAATGGTCCCATGGACACTATTGCTTAGGAGGTCGAGAACTGCAACATATCAAAAATTTATGATATTTAACAGGTCGCCACTTTTCCATAAGCGGTGTGCGGGGTCCAATTTCAGGAAAACAGGAAAGGCTAGGCACCTAATTTTCGCCCTCAAGAGGGCGCTAAAATCAAAATTTGACACAACAATATTGATATTACTGAATTGCTTTTTTAAAAATATGCCACACTTAGTACTTTCTCTATCTTAATTTTAGGGGTTGTTCATCCCACTGCTCGAGCGTTGAAGTGTCAATGATGCAATTAAAAAAAAAATGTATCACCTTCCAAACAAAAATGGATGTGTCCGAGCATTTCGTCTTTAAATCTGAGGGAACCAAGAAAACGGAAGTGGATTCTTTTTATTGGACCATATATTATGAAAAATATGATTATTTTGAGGTAAAATAAAGTTTAAATCTAACACTGTATGTATGTATGTTGTGAAATGAACCTTGATTTTTTACTATTTAAAAAAAACTGCCTAATTCACCAACGTCATGGTTTCTTCTTTTTCTTTAATTTATTTCTAAAAATTTATTCTAACTTAAAAGCATTAACGAAAACAAAAAACGACATATGTCTTCTACGTCTAAATTATTCTTTGTTAGTGGTATTTTAGGTTAAATTTAACGCGAAATTTAGCGTTATGAGTACGATTATTAATGTTTGACGAATCTTTGGTAACGTGTCAAATTTCGCAATCCGCATTCCGCTATTTTGAGTACTTGCCTGTATTAGTTCTTCCAAATTGAAATAAAATTAAAATTATTAAAGTGACTTCAAATTAAGTACAAAATTACAGTAATTTCGAAAACGATTCGGAATATTTGGGATCTGTTCATTTTATTTTATTACTCCCTTTAATACACTACTCCTACCCAATTTAATATAATCTGTACATTCAATTATTTACGTGTTCACTATGTTCTACATTCATGTATGGACATATTATACATACAGGGTGTTTATAAATTTATGCGACAAAATTCAGGAGGTGATTGCTCGTATGAAATTAAGATGGGTCTTTCCTATAAGAAAATTTCCTCAGCCCACCCCTTTCCGAGATATCACCCTTAAAAGGTGGTGACTAAATTGAGTTTTTAGTTTTGTTCTAAAATGTATTTTGGCTTGAGGTGGTCATTTTCAGCATTTAATATCAATCGTATTACATTTTACATCTTTACTGTTTTCCACTCAATTTATTAAAAAAATTATAAATTATGATGTTTATTTTTTGCTCTGCAGCTATTGGTTTTGGGAAAAAAATTAAAGATAAAAATTATTTTTAAATAAAACAAGGATTTTAAGTTATAATTTTATTTTATAAAACTTAATCTCGAAAAAATATTTTAATATGAAATAAAGTAAGAGTTGCTAATTTCACCCCCCTATAATGTAACAGAAATATTAAAAAAATACCCGTGGTTAGTCCTTTTTGATTGCACGAAAATTACCACCTTTTAAGGTTGATATCTCGGAAAGGGGTGGACTGAGGAAATTTTGTTATAGGAAAGACCCATGTTAATTTCACGAGCAATCACCTCCTGAATTTTCTCGTATGAATTTAGAAATACCCTATATATCATCTCTGTAACTTTAACTAAACTTACCAGATGTGATTAGATTTTCCATAATAATTACAGCGTCTTTGTCAACTACATCGCTTCCATTTAAATTTAACCTCCCTCCATAAAATTCTACGAAACAATTAATAACATCCTTTATGCCATTTTCTTTTTGAAACTCCCGTAGCATAGGCACAATTTTTTCATAAAACAGAATCTCAGCTCTGAAGGTTACTTGAATGTTAAAACTTTCTTGCAGTTGCTTTGTTGGAGGAATTTTTTTACCTACAGCGTGAATAATGTCTCTAGCTTTGGTATTTTCATCTTCAACCGTTATTTCTAACCCTAAAAGTTCTCCTCCATAGTTTTCTCCTGGAGCGACCAAGGCTGTGGAGCTGGTGTCAATGAGTTTTTTTCCTTTTTCGATTCGATTTGATAATATTTGCTCTAAATCTTTTATAGGCATATTTACTTGAAGTTTGTTATATATAAAAATATAAAATTTTCTATTTTCGTGGCAATGAAATTTAAGTTGAAGGAGGGTTGCCTAAAAATAAAAGAATTAAGCTTTACACATATTATAATAATAATATAAAATTCGTAAATTAGAAGATATTAAAAACGATGAAATATCAAATGTATTATTTTTTCTTTTAAATTTTATTTTTTATCTACAAAATTCAAGATAATATATTGAGTATTTAAAGGTGTTCACAAATATAGCGCGCTGGGCCTGTGTCGCGTCGTCTCAACAATGCTGCTTTCCTACCACGCGTCGCGTTAAATTAAGGATCAAACTAGGTCCGTTGCCTATATACCTGGAGGTAACGACATAAATTTCCGCGTAATTTTCGAAAGTTAAATTTTTTTATATGAGTTATGCAAGGAATATGTAACTCTATAATAAACGTTTTCCGAGGCACCCTTACGACATGGGGTTGCAGGAGGGTTACAATTACAGTAAAAAAATTATAAAACAAATCATTTTCGCATGCACGAAACTTGTTATACACGGTAATTTAAACAAATAAAGTATAGAAAATATCGTCTTCCGCCTGAATTTCACCCACCTAAATAAGTAAAAAAAAATTAAAAAAAAATTATATTCGCAAAGCTGAAATTAAGTGTAATGCTTATTTTTGTAATAATAAAGCTAAAAATAATAGTCTTCCATCAATACAATACAACAAAGGTCGTTTTCCAAGCTGATAGAGGTGCGTGTCACATGCGGCACGTGCTAGTTATAATTTCCAAAACGGAACATTTCTTTTTAAAAAAATTTATTAATTAAAAATACACAAATGGATATTTAAGACAACTCCGGACTAAAGCCTACACTGAATATACTCCAAATAACAATATTATTAAGGTATTACTCCTATTTATAAACTAAAAATTATTATTAAGCAAAGATAATCTAATTATAACATAAAAGAGTCTATTATGTTCACAATATAATAACTCCTTCCTCCTTAAGTTTTGAAAAATATGGAATTATTTTTTAAAACATTTTCTGTGGGATTTTCTAATTTAATTTATTCGTTTTCTTTCTTTTTTGCTTCTATATCTTCTTAAAAGTTATCTTCTGTATTTAACTAGTATTAAAATAATTACAAAAATTGTTTCAAAAGTGCTTGAATTAAAATTATTTTGAATTTGTTTAATTGGCTTTAACTGTTTAGAAATTTGATTAGTTTTATGTAAATTATTAAAATCTAATTTAGTTATATTAGAAGTAAGATTTTGAAGTTTGAATTTTCTTTATGTCGATCTTCGGTAGAATGAATGGTTTTCCTCTGCTCAGTTGAATGTTGTTGATATATCTTCTTTCATTTGTCCAAATTTTCAAGATTTTGGTATCTTAATTAACACAGGTGACGTTATGTCTATATACTGGTTACTGTAATATTTTGAAAGAATTTGTTTAAGTTTTGACGGGATTATTAAGACTTCATCGACTGCGATTTGTTCGAATACTGATTCTTCTAAATTAACATTTAAAATATGACAATTTGTCAAAGTTATTTATTTGTTTAAGAAGTTGGAGAGTACAATTACCTCTGGGAGTGAAATTCTGTTGACAATAATAGATTTAGTCAGGGGATGGACATCGTTCTCGTTCAAACTATGTATCTTGATGTTTTCGTGCCAAATAGGGGAATAAAAATGTATACACTTTTTGGCTTTGGATAATTGGAAATAAATGATAAAATTCAAAGGTATTACTTTTAAAAATGGGAAAATGTATTGCAAACATTAACTAAATTCTGAAATTGATACTTGCGTTCCTAAGATCTGATAATACGTTAATAAATTTGTAAATTTCGGAATTTCATCAACATTATATATTTTATATAAATATTTTATCATGTGTTTTATGTCTGAGCTGGAAACTATAGAATTATGTAAAGTATTTAATTTTGCAAAGGTTTTCGCACTTTCTAAATTATCTATAAAAGAAAATGCCATTTGACAATCTAAACCAATTTGTGATATAATGGCCTGAAAACGAATATAACTTTCAAGTGTATCGATTCTAGTATAAATAGCTGCTTGAATTTTTTCCATATCAACTATAAATTTTTCCTGATTTTTGCCTATGATTGTGATTGATTTATTGTAATGATCAACAAGCCTTTTGTACAACGAAATTTAAAGATTTGTTTTACTGATAATATTATATAATATAATAATATTATTTCTTCGTCGTCAGAATCAATATTTCCAAATAGTCATTTTGTTAATTTTTCCAAATGCATTTATTAGAGCTCTTTTATGTCTTGCATGAGGAATTAAATTAAAATCTTTTTCGGAAGGGTAATTACTAGATATTCTGTTCTTGTTAACATATTTTGTGATAAGCTATGATAAGATATAGGGTTGGTAGCGTTAACATGAACTATACTATGTTTTATCGATTCAAAATGATTAACTAAATTATTAACTTGTTTAACTACCTCTTCTAAATCTAAATAATGTAAAAATGTATGTTTGCTATATATAAGTTTAGCGTTTCCTATCTTAATAGGAAGCAGATTTTCAATCGGAGTGATCTGTGTATCAGAAGATGTACTATGTATTTGGTATACATAAATGACTTGTAGAACTTGTACTTGGGACAGCGTCGTTATCAAAATGGATTTAATTTTCGTTAGTATCCTGTAACAATTTTTCTAAATTATTTTTCGATTTTCTAACAATACTTTTATGATAGGTACCCTAATCCGTTTTTATTAAAATACCTTTATCTTCAATGACATTTACCTTTTTAAATTTTGTTAATTTTTTATTTCAAGATTTTGTTTTGACAAAACATGAGTTTTGATTAGAATAGTCGTTTGGTTAAGATCTCTTTTCACTTAATTTGTTTATTAAATTTTCTTCTACTTCTGCGTTACGTTGTTTAATTTTGTTATACAACTGTTTATTAATTTGTTTATGATCTTGTACATAATTAGAAATTATTAAGTGATCGTCTAAATCAAAGGGATTTGGATTATCAATGTGTCTTTTAATTATTTCAAACGGGGTGAACTTTGTTATTGAATGTATACTATTATTATAACAAAATACAGAATTTTTAATTAGTCGATCTGGTGTGAAATGTTTGTGTTAAGAATCACCCTATATTTTTTTTTAGTTGTCATAGATTGTTTTACTGTCATGAATTAATATCGTTGTCATTCATGATTTTAAAAATAAAAAAATACGTTCAAAACTCTACGATTTATTCGATAGCAATAAACATTGGTCCTTTGAGCCAGATACGTGCCAGCGGGTGAAAACCAAAAGCGATAGCCATACGAAGCGAAAAGCGAAAAGCCAAAATTCAACCGGGAGAAGGAAGAAAAAGGGTCAGTAGTAAGTTTCTGTTCTTCACTCTTTTCCTTCCTTGTATATTCGATTTATAAAGTATAGAAACTGTTTAAATAATTAAAATATTTCTCTTAAGGAGACGTCAAAATGACTGAGATTGAAAAACTCGTTAGAAAACGATCTAACTTAATAAAATTCTTGAAATCGTTCAAAAAATTTGTTAACGTAAATGAGAAAAACACCGTTGGTATAGATAATTCGGAATTATTTTTAATTAAAATTGAGTCAAGACTGTCTAGAGTAGATGATAGTCTAGATAAGTTTGAATTACTTCAAGAACAAATTGAAGAATTGGTCACAGATACACAATTATTGGTAGATCAAAAGACCATCTGTACAAAATACTTTTTTTAATTTAGTCAGTCGAGCAAAATTACTAATAGAGGAAACAAAAACGGTGTTGCAAGAGCCATCAAATGAAAGGCAAGTCACTAAAAATGACTTTAAATATGCGGAAGTGATACTTCCAGCAATTCCGCTGCCTCATTTTGATGGATCTTACAATTCCTGGGTAGAATTTCGAGACAAGTTTAAATTTCTCATACATAATAACGAAAAAATTAGTGACATTCGAAAGTTTCACTATCTGCGTGAAAGTCTATCCGGAAAAGCAGCTCAAACTATTAAATCCATTGAATTAGGAGATCAATATTATCAAACGGCGTGGATTACATTATGCGACAAATTTAATAATTCTGAAAAATTAATTTCCAATCACATAAGCGAAATTTTTGATTTCGAAGCCATTATTAAACCTTCTTCCTCTAAATTACATGAACTTGCTGACACTGTGAATAATAATATTGAGTGTTTAAAGCAACTCGGAGAACCAACAGATCACTGGACTTCTCTAGTAATTTTTGTGAACTTAAGAAAACTTGATTTAACTTCTCAACGGGAATGGAATCAACAAAACATTAATTTAAAAAAACCGATACTTATCAAAAATTTGTTAGATTTCATTAATAGCAGAACTGATTTTCTGGAAGATCTAGAGGATGGAAAATCCTACATAAAATTAAGCGAAAAAAAATTCGAAACTTCGTCTAGCTTCAATAAAAACGAAACACAATTAGGCATTCCAACGACCTGTCAAACAATAGGTGCCAGTGGGAAATTCTTGTATATTTAAGGGGGTAGCGACATAGTCTTGCAACTTGGACGCTATTTTTATTCGAAGTAGTACTCGCCAAGCCTGCCAATTTATGAAGAAATGTATAGGTGGGTTTTTTAAATATTATTTTTATTGTGTTTGACATAAAATATTTAAATGTAATCCATTATTCATGATTTTGCGTATAGTAGATAGAATACACCATATGTCGCCACCCTTAGATATACCAAACCTGCCCACTGGTAATTCATTTGTTTGGAATGCCTAATTTCGTAAATTGTTTTTTTTTTCAGACTTCCTAGCTTTAAACGTAAAAGACAGAATGTCAAAAGTCAAATATCTAAATTTGTGTCACAACTGCCTTCGAAGTAATCACCAAGCTAAAGACTGTAGATTAGGAGGTTGCAAATTGTGTCACGAAAAACATAATACAGTGCTTCATTTAGACCAAACATCCCAAAAAGCGTTTTTAGTTACCGATCGTAAGAATGCGAATGCAGAAGTTGAGGTAGAAGATTCAGCATCTACCTCTACTTGTGCATTGGCTACTGACACATCTGATAATTACAAGATGGTAAATGGTGCAGTTATTTCTACAGTATTACTAAGTATCCCAAATACGAATCATATAGTACGCTTGTTGCTAGATTGCGGATGGCAATCAAGTTTTATAACCAAACATCTAAGCGAAAAACTGAATCTTCCAAAAATTAAAACCAATTTAGCAGTAAGTGGTTTAAATAAGTCAATTTCGTTTACCGAATATAAATGCGAATTAAAACTAAAATCGACAGTATCTGATTTTGAATTTAAAATTATGTGCTTTGTAATAGATAAAATTACCGGTTGTCTTCCAGAACGAAACCTCAGCATCTCTCAATTCAGAATCCCTGCAAAAATAAAGCTAGCCGATCCTTAGTTTTATAGCCCGTCAGAGATAGATATATTATTAGGAGTGGATGTATTTTGGGATTTAATTGAACTTGGGAAAATTCGACTGGGAAAAAATTTACCACTTTTACAGAGTACGAAATGAGGCTGGAAAGTAGCACTGTCTTTTAACGTACCATTTAATAATAATAAAACAGTTTGTCAGCTTACAAACAATCTTGATACAAGCAATATTAAGTTAAATAATATATTAATAAAATTTTGGGAAATCGAGGAAATAATTGACAAAGGAAAACTTTTCTCTGAAGAAGAGAAAAAATGCGAGAAAATGTTTAAAGACACTATAATGCGAGATGAAAACTGTAAATATATAGTATCTATTCCCATTAAGGGAGACTTAGACCAATTAGGCGACTCAAAAACTTTGGCATTAAAACGTTTTTTTGCAATTAGAAAAACGGTTACAATTAAACGAAAAACTCAGAAAATTATACGTAGAATTTCTTAGAGAATATGAAAAATTAGGACATATGTCTTTAAATAACAAAGATTCAGACGATATCGAATATTACATGCCACATCACGGTGTTCTTCGAGAAGACAGTACTACGACGAAACTTCGGGTCGTCTTCAACGCGTGTCGGCACCTACTACAACAGGCATTTCGTTAAACGATTTGCAAATGGTATGCCCAACCATTCAAGATGATCTCATTTCAATTTTGCTGAGATTTAGATTTTATTCTGTAGTAATATCATCTGACGTGCAGATGATGTATCGATGTGTTTGGATAAATCCAGCACAAAGGTGCTTACAGAAAATTTTGTGGAGAGAAAATCCTCACCAAAAAATTCAAAGTTATACGTTAAATACCATTACATATGAACACGCAACTGCTCCATTTCTCGCCATACGTTGCTTACATGAAATAGCCAACGAGTTTAAAAATACAAAACCCGAATTTGCATCTATTAATAAGTATGATATGTACGTCGATGATCTGCTGACAGGAGCAGATACAATTGAGCAAGCAAAACAAATTTGTTCAGAAGATTCAAGTATTTTATCTAAAGCCAATTTTAACCTAAGAAAATGGAAGTCAAATGTTCCAGAAGTACTTTCAACAATTGGTGCCACATGCGATATTTTAAAATGCCATGCTGGCAACAATCAAGCCACTAGTAAAGTACTAGGTCTTTCATAGTCGACCCAAAACGACACATTAATATACAAAATTAGTAATGTCGATACAACCAAATTAACAAAACGCCACATTTTAGGTAGAATTGCAACGATTTTTGACCCTTTAGGGTTAATCGGTCCCTGTATTATCGTAGCAAAATGTTTATTACAAAGGCTCTGGTTGGAAAGGATAGGTTGGGATGATACTGTACCAGCTCATATAAAAGATATTTGGTTAGAGTTTAGCACGAGTTTAGATGTGCTAAATCAACTGATAATATCACGTCAAGTCACTGGGCAGGATCCAAGTGTAATTGAAATACATTGTTTCTCGGATGCTTCTCAAAAGGCCTACGGAGATTGCATCTAGGTAAAATCGAAAAATATCAAAAATGAAGTAACTGTCAAACTTTTGACATCTAAATCAAAAGTATGTCCATTAAAGATTATAACGATACCACGATTGGAATTAATGGCCGCTTTGACAATGTCAAAACTACTTGACAAAGTTATGAGCTCTCTAAACAAGAACATAAGTAGAGTCATATACTGGTGCGATTCTACTATAGTGTTAGGTTGGTTGTGAACGCCTCCAAGTTTGTTAAAGCCATTCGTAAACAGCCGTGTTGCTGAAATCCAAGAAGTAACAAAACATTTCCAGTGGCGTCACGTTCCGACAACTGACAACCCCGCAGATTTAATATCGCGAGGTGTTAATCCAAAATTATTATCAGACTGTAGTCTTTGGTGGAATGGCCCTGTATGGCTTACGAGCGATGAGGCCAAATGGCCAAATTTAAAACTCGATATGCCGAACATACCGGAAATTCGCAAATGTCATACAACCTCTGTTGTAGGTGAATTATTCCCATTTTCTCGGTTTTCTAATCTAATTAAAATTAAAAGAACAATGGCCTTTCTCTTGAGATTTGTAAAAAATTGTAAAAGAGAGAAGAGTGATACGAAATTTAAGTTTATGACGTCAAAACGAAAAGTACTCAATTGAATTAACAAGACTCAAAAAGGGAAAATCTTTCAAATCAGATAGTAAAATATTAAGTTTAAATCCATTTCTATATCCTAACGGTATAATTAGAGTTGGTGGAAGGCTAAGCAATTCTGATTATCCCTATGAAAAACGGCATCCAGCATTATTATCACCAGATCATCGCTTAAGTTACCTGATTTTTCAGCACGTGCACATTGAATTATTGCATGCTGGTCCGCAATTAGTTTTATCTAATAGCTGTAACCAGTTTTGGATACTTCAAGGTCGTAATTTAGCGAAAAAAGTCGTAAGAAACTGTGTGATTTGTGCTCGATTTGATTCAAAACCTCTGCAACCAATAATGGATAATTTACCGAAAAATCGGGTCAAAATTGCACCACCATTTTCCGTTTCTGGTGTCGATTACGCTGGACCCCTATTGTTAAAAGAACGTAAAGGAAGAGGCGCAAAATCATTCAAAGCTTGGTTATGTCTTTCCGTTTGTTTTATAACAAAGGCGGTACATTTAGAGTTAGTTACCTCTTTAAGTTCAGAGTCCTTTATTGAAGCTTTACGTAGATTTTCATCTTATAGAGGAATACCGTCAGATATCTATAGTGATAATGGCACTAATTTTATCGGGGCGTGTAGAAAGATGCGGGAACTTTACTCCTTTTTTAAAGAAAATGTAGAGAAAATTTCTGATACTGCAGCCAATATAAAATTTGGTTTTATTTTATACCAGTAAACACTCCAAATTTTGTTGGGCTTTGAGAGGCAGGTATTAAAAGTGTTAAACACCACCTTAAGAGAATTATCGAAAATACTTTATTAACCTACGAGAATATGCAACTTTATTTTTACAAATCGAAGCTGTACTTAATTCTCGCCCTCTTTTTCCTCTATCTACTGACCCAAACGACTTGGTTGCAATTTCTCCGGCACATTTTTTAATTGGTAGAACATTGCACACGGTTCCTGACGTAGATCTAAAAAATCAGCCTCAAAATCGATTGTCTTTATACAACCATATCCAACAAATGCAACAGCACTTCTGGGGGCGTTAGAGTAAAGAGTATATCAGCGAGTTACACATGAGGTCAAAATGGAAAGAATCTCAAGAAGCTCTTAAGCAAGGTTAGCTGGTCGTAATAAAAGAGGATCATCTACCAGCAACTAAGTGGAAGTTAGGCCGAGTTTTAGAGTTCAAGTCAGGTTTAGATGGTATTAAGAGAGTTGTGACCATCAGAACCAGCAATGGAAATATAACTAGACCGGTATCAAAGATATGTCCATTACCAGTTGAAAACTGATCTTTCAAGGCGGGGGGCATGTTAAGAATCATCCTATATTTTTTTTAGTTGTCATAGATTGTTTTACTGTCACGAATTAATATCGTTGTCATTCATTATTTTAAAAATAAAAAAATACGTTCAAAACTCTACGATTTATTCGATAGCAATAAACAGTTTGTTTTCTTCTTGTAAATATCTATAATGTTCTAATGGACTTGAGTGAAACCGTTCCACTGGGGAATTTAAATTAATATTTTTTTGCGGTAGTAATATGTAGTTGGATATGGTGTAGTTTACAAAAATCTTCTATATCTAATTTTTTTAATTCTGTTCCACTGTCGGTACTAATTTTTGGTAGTTCTTGATGTGAAATAAATTCTAAGAGTTTTTATACGACTGATATCCCTATTGTACTATCTAGGGGATAAGCCTGATTATATCGCGAAAAAGAATCAATTATAGCCAAATAAGATTAATTAGAAATGTAAAATATATCTAAATGTATGTGTTTAAAGGGTTTTAATGCATGTCGAGAACACCTTTATCAGCTTGGAAGACGACCTTGTAGTTTTATTGGTGGAAGACTATTATCACACTTCGTTTCACCTTTGCGACTATAATTTTTTATTATTCTTTTTTTATGCCTATTTATGTGTGCGGAAGACGTAGTTTGTAGTACAATCCAGGTGGAAGACGATATTTTCTAATAACGTGTACAACAAGTTTCATCCATGCGAAAATGAATTATTTTATAATTTTTTTACTGGAATTGCAACCCTCCAGCAACCCCCTGTCGTACAACTGGAATGGAAGACGATGATTTTTCTGTTAAATGCTATTCAAATAACCCATATTCAAAAAATAAAAATTGCGAAAATTGTTTATTGAAATCTGTCATTACCTCCTGTAACCTACAAAATGAACTTGGTGATTCCACCAAAATTTTTAAACTTAAAAAAAAATTATTAAAGTATTAACTACAATTAAAATGTTGTCTACTACGGTTACACAAGTTTCGGTTGTTCCGGTGTCAACCTTCGGGCCTTCGACGTCGCTCAGACGGCAGCTAGGGGGTGGATAGCTTACAAAAATTCCGGAAATAGTAGACAAATAAATAGGCGCCAACTGGGTCTATATAGTGGCCAAACTATGATCCTATTTCCCCAAAAACCCAGTAAATGAGGAAAGAAATAAAAGACAAACCTCAACTTATGTTCCTTTATAAAGAAAAAAAAAAAAATATTTAGTAAATATACAAACTAATTACCTGATGGCTTAGATAATAAAAAAAAAAAGTTGGAGGAAATTAAAAGGAAAAACTTACACAGTGTATGTATATGCATAACCCAAAAAAATTAATAAATGTATCAAAGTATGGAACGGTTCGTCGTTAGCTTGGTACCAGGCATGACGCTTGCGCAAAACATTAATTTCCACCTTACATAAAAAAAATATAATATAATAGTTAACTTAAATATTGTGCATCACCGTACCTATACTACTTCATATATTATAAAAACAGTAAACTTATAATCTTTATAATCTTATAACCCTCTCCAAATTGGAAGGCGATATCTGTTCAACTTTTGGTTAAGACCAAACTACCCAAAAGAAAATCATTAAACCATGAAATTTTATAATTAAGTATAATTCATAGAACTAAATAAAAGTATAAAAAAAAATAATAAAAATACAACATATAAAGGACTTTAGGCAGAGGTTATTTAATTAAACTCCCAGATTGGAAGAGGTTACTTAATCTCTGCCCCCACACGGGTCTTCTGAGATTGCTTAACTTATAGTTAAGTCTTATCATAAAAAGAAAAATAAACAAAATGTAAAAGTATAGAATAAGGTTAAATTTGACTGTAGTTCTTAATAACCGAAGATTTACAACTTATGCGTAGAAGCAGCCCAGATGTTCTGCAACTAGAAGAATCACTACTCCAGCATTAAGTACTTATTTAAATAAAAAAATAATAATAATAATAATAAATGAAAGATACACAAAGGACTTCAGACACAGAGGTTATTTACTTAAACTCCCAGATTGGAAGAGGTTACTTAATCTCTGCCCCCACACGGGTCTTCTGAGATTGCTTAACTTATAGTTAAGTCTGGTCCATTTAATAATGAATAAATTGAATAAAGTAAAATTATGGCAGTAGCCCTTAATAACTGAAGAATTACAACTTAAACGTGGAAGCAGTCCAAGTGTTCTGCGACCCGAAGGATTACTACATCAGCATTAAGTGCTTAAATTAAGTAAAACTTTAAAATATTAATCAATTAAACGATGTAACATTTGATAATACTTAAGTTATGAGTGAAATAACCCTAGAACATTCTGTGCTCAAAAGTATAAATAATGTTGAGAATACCTTGACAGCATTCGATTGAAAGTGAATGTATAGTTTAACAAAGCACGCATGAAACCTTCAATATAACGTATAAGAAAAACCTGATAGTAGGGTGTCTTCTTTCACAGCATTCCCATCTTCCTATCCAGAACAAGAAACATTCTTGTAAATCTAGCTACAAGTAAACTAGGTGGCTAGCATACCAATGTTCTGTGTCCCCTCGATGAGTCCACGATGAAACCGTTGAACTCCGGACGATATAACCCTCTGTGTACAACTGTTGAAATCCTGGGTCAACAATCCCTTGGGTCAAACTGTCGTCGAATCCTGGGCTAACAACCCCCTGGGTTAAACCCTTAAAATATTACAAAGAAAAATGTCAATACACATTGACTCAAGTATCCCGAACTATAGGATTACCCAAAAATGTACATAAACTAGAAAATATTCAGTATCTAGGATAAAGAAAAATTACATTGGCTCAACAGTGAGTCATAAACAGTATTATGAGCTCAAATAATTAAAATTCTGTTACACATGGTTGGTAACATAACCTAATATATACAAAACATACCTTTTTCGTAAAGGGTTAACTTGGTAGCCTTTCAAGGATGAGAACCACGTGAGATGATTCACAGCACAACAATATTCCACACTCCAAATGCTGTGAACGTCCAATTCTTGCGTTAAAATCCTATATTAGATATGGGCTGGACCAATGACCATGGGAATTTACCAATTCACTAAAATTCCCCTCAAAATACGAAATGTCCATTTACCCACAGTTAACCATGAAATAGAATCTAAAATCCCCTTTAATTAGGGTAAGCCGATGGGGCTAAATATTAAGAAAATTCTATTTCGACACAAAAATCGTCTCTCGTGACTGAATACCCACTGACAGAAAAAAACAATACGTCAGCCGTCCAAAATGGGCGAAATCCCTTTCCGATAAATGTCAAGTGGGTTCAGAAATTCATCCTCAAGAATTCCCCACTATATAACTTAACAGACCATTTACGAAAGGTACCCTAAAAACTATATTTATATACAGTATAACTACATTTGGGAAACTGTTCCCGACAAAAAATTAACACAACAGCGATCGCAAAACAAAATCCCTCACGACTTAAAATCGCTCATTGTGAAACTACCTTACCTCGGGTTCTGAGCCCGATATTGGGAACGTTCCACCAACATGACACTTGTCGGTGTTCTGTCGTCAAGTGACGTTTATGTCATTCACTGTCATAATTAAAAAATATTAACCTAACCTGACATCTGTAACAAAAATAAACAAAGAAAGTCTTAAAGAATGGTATCGTAAATAATTAATTACCCAAAGGTGAGACTATAATACATAATATGTATAAATTTATAACGAAACTTGGTCTATGTTTAGGAGAATCTGGCAAATTAAAACAGTGAACACTACACTGAAAATATGACCATTGTACCAAGTATTATACTAGGGGTGAGCTATCATCCTTTTACTTAGTGATGAGATGAAATAAATTGTAATAATGATGTCCAAAAGTTAGAATACAGGTGAAATTAGTTAATGACCAAAATAATAGTGATATCATCCATACGATTTTACCCTTTTTTTTTCGTATGATTAACCAGGTAAGCCAAAACAATTTTATTAATTCGTGGGGCCAAAAATGAACGTTACAGATTCCCCCCTTACTTCAAGAGAATTCACTCAGGTGAATTCTCACCAGCGCTAGCTGTCTTCAAATCTTTAATATTCCAAGTCCCTTTGTCATTACCTTTTTCGTCCATCAAAACATATGTCCACGGAGATACCTTTTTCTTAACTAAATAGGGACCAACCCATCGAGGTGCCAGTTTCTTAGTATAGTACCGCGCAGCATCAGAAGAAACAAAATTCTTACGCCAAACCAATTGATGAGGAAGCAATTCCTCCCTACGTCGCCGAAGATTATAAACCCTTTCGTTTTTCTGCGAAGCTTTATCTAGTCGTTCCCTGACGTCCTTAAACAAATCATCAAATGCCTTGTTATTCTCAACATTATTAATACCAATGTCAGCAGAACAATCTCTCAGTTTATCTTTAATTGCAAATTCGCTACCCTTTAAGACCATATTTCTCCCAAAATTAAGATAGTAAGGAGTCTGTTTAGTAGACTCGTTAAAAGAAGTACGTATATCACAAGTCACTTTTGCTAAGTCAACGTCCCACTTTCGGTGATTATCAGAAACATACATAGCCAACATCGTTTTTAAAGTCCTATTATACCTTTCAGTAGGGTTCGCCTGAGGATGATAATGGGCGTTAAACCGTACCGAAACTTCATACTCCTTCATTAATGAAGAGAACGCTTCCGAAGTAAACTGTGGACCATTATCGCAAAGCAACAAACGCGGAATACCAAACAACAAAAATACCCCCTCTTCAATTCGTTTAGCTACTATTGGTGCAGTAGAGGATTTCAAAGGAAAAGTAAGCGTAAACTTGGTGAACAGATCGACAACGACTAAGATGAATCTATTGCCAGCCATGGATCGAGGTAGTGGACCTATCAAGTCAGTAGAAATAATTTCCCAAGGACGAGTAGCTCTGGGTTGGGGTGTCATATGTCCTTTAGGGCCACTCTGGTCAACCTTATGCGCTGCACAAACCGAACAATTCCTAACAAACGCAGCCACATCTGACCTAAGTTTGGGCCAATAAAACCTTTCACTAACACGCTTAAAAGTTTTCAACACACCCATGTGTCCAGCTAAAGGCAAATCATGCAATTGTTGCATAATCCCTCGCCTATCCCCTTTAGGAACAACTTCTTTCCAATCGTCAGCAACATCTCCTAAAGTCTTATAATTTGTTCTAATGTGTTTGAATAGCTTACCATCAATGACTCGCCACTGTGAATACTTTATAGGGTGTTTTAACACCTTATCTATCATACCGCTGTACCAACGATCTTTAACAACAGAAACCTCACTAATCTCAACATCCGGTATAGCCCTAGACAAAGTATCCGGCACAACATGATCTTTACCCTTGCGATGAACAATCTTAAAGTCGTATTGTTGGAGTTTGACACTCCATCTGGCTAATCGACCAGCAGGGTCCTTTAGATTTTGTAACCAAACCAGGGAATAATGATCGGTGATCACTGTAAATGAGACACCCTCTAAATACGGTCTAAGTTTCTCTACTGCCCATAGAACAGCCAAACATTCACGCTCCGTAGTGGAATAAACACGTTCCTGCTTAGTCAAAGAACGACTCAAATAACTAATTACTCGATCCCCATCTGGATGAATCTGAACGAGGACAGCACCGAGTCCATAACCACTAGCATCACAATGAACCTCAAATGGAAAATTATAATCAGGACAACTTAGCACAGGGGCCTTCACCAAACATTCCTTAATCTTATTAAATGAAACATCACATTCTGGTGTCCAGCTAAACTTTCTACCCTTACGCAACAAAGCCGTAATTGGTGAAATCAAAGTGGAAAAATCGGGAATAAACCTGCGGTACCATGAGAAAGTTCCTATCACACCACGAACATCTTTAACACATTTAGGCGTAGGTAACAACAACATAGCCTTGACCTTGTCAGGATCCACATGAAGTCCAGTCCCATCTATAACATACCCTAAATACTTCAATTGGGGACGACAAAAATAACACTTATCCCAACTAACAGTCAAATTGGCTTCCCTAATACGCCTAAAAACTTCCTCTAAAATAACCAAATGTTCCTCGAAGGTCTGAGTAACAATTACTACATCGTCTAGATAGGTGAAAACGTTAGGTTCCAGCTCGGGTCCAAGAACTTGATCAATAAGGCGTTGCCACGTCGCAGGGGCATTATGGAGTCCAAAGGGCATTCGGTTAAACTGAAATAACCCACGTCCAGGGACAGTAAAAGCTGTAAAAGGCCTTGAAGACTCAGCCACCTTTACCTGCCAATATGCAGATTTGATATCCAATGTGGATAAATAATGGGCATTACGAAGTTTGTCCAAAGTATTGGTAATATAAGGAAGAGGGTAACTATCCCTTTCAGTTACAGCGTTCAACTTGCGATAATCCACGCAAAAGCGAAAAGTACCATCCTTCTTCTTCACCAGTAAAATCGGCGAACTCCACGGGCTGTTAGATTTCTCAATAACACCAATACGAAGCATTTCATCCAACTCCTTATCAATATGTTCCTGCATCACTGGAGAAACTGGGTAATATCTTTGTTTAATGGGTGGAGAATGACAAACAATTGTGTGTTCAGCAACATTAGAACACCCTAAACTAGTTCCCATTAAAACTTTGTTATGCTCAATTACAGCATCCAAACGAGCTTTCTGCAAATCACTAAGCGTAAAACTGCTCCTAAGATGATCTACTGTGGCAATATCAACGGAAGACTCTGAAAAATGCCACTCATTATGTCTAAGATCTGGTACAACCCCCATTATTCTCCAAAAATCAGCACCCAAAATAAGAACATGTGGAACATCTAACACTACTAAAACAGGAATAATCTTGACTTGATCTCGAAGGGCAAATGGAACCAAACACTCACCAATACACTCACACATCTGTCCATTCGCAACCCTACAACTAGTTTTCTTCGAAGTATCAACTTCTAAACCTAAAGTCTGCAAAAGTTTCCAACCAGTACTACCTACAATAGTCTTCGACGCACCCGAATCCAAAAGACCTAATAACTCAACACCAAATACGTTTACCTTAAGGTAGGGCCTTTCGTCATCCCTAGCATGATCCAAAATATAGTCAAGAATGGGTTGAACTTTAGTCGAACGTTGTACAGCACTACTCTTTCGACCAGTTAAGAGCGCCTGACTTCGTTTCCCTGGTTACACCTTGGACAAGTCCTCACTGTATAACCTTCACGCTGACATTTAAAACATTTCAGCTGCTTGGGAAGAAGACAACCAATTGCTCGATGCCCAGGTTTCTTACACCGATAACATACAACTGACGACTCTTTACCAATCGACATACTATCTACCTCCAAACGATCTACATCCAAACGATCTACTTGACGTGTGTCAACATCGACGAAAGCCAAATCTCTTTCTAACACATTACCTCTTCGACTGTTAGGCTCAACATAGCTATTAATAGCATCGCGTCTATCCTCCATACGACGACATACTTGTCTCAACTCCTCTACAGTACTAGGGAGTGGATCTCTCAATCTATCTTGATAAAAAGGGTGTAAATTCTTAATAATAATTGACATTTTTGCATTTTCAGGCACAAAACATCCCAACCTACTAAAGTAACTAGACATAACAGCAAGATAAACACCTATAGACTCAGACGAATGTTGTGTCCTTTTCCTGAGTTCATCAAACAAATCATCAGTATGATGTGCAGTTAAATACTCTCGTTTGAACTCATCTTTTAATTCACACCAACTGTGAGCACGAAGCCTGACATCCTTGTAGAATTGATAAGCTTTGTCGGAAAACAAATCAACACCTGAATCTAACAATATTTCTGATGGAACATGGCGAGCGATACGAAGTTCTTCTACTCGTTCGAGAAAAGCTGTAATGGACAAAGACCTAGATGATCCAGAAAACTTTTCTAATCCCCACTTATGTGGCGGTACCATTTTAGAATTCAGGCTATGAGATATATTAGCCTGCGAAATATTAGTTTGTGAAATATTAGCCTGAGAAGAAGCATGTGGAATACTAACAACAGGAGACGAAGTAGCAGCATTTTGCACACCATTCAAAAATTGTCCATCTAGATTACTAGTCACGACACTCAATGCAGCTGGTACAATAGCATCTTTACTAGGAGGTGGTCGCGATTTCGTCTGAAACTCATCATGCAAACTAATCAATTTGGTCAATATTTCTGTTCTTCTGCCTTCAAGTGTTACATCTCCAGCAGTATCCATTTGATCAAACCTATTCCATGTGTGTGACAACTTACTCTGCAGTTTCTGAGTCTCGCTGACATTATTACTCCCACTATAACTACTTAACAAAGCGTCTAACTCCACACATTTCCTGGAAAGAGCAGCCTCATCATCAGCAAACTTAAAAGGATAACTAGGGTACTTAAAACTATCACCAGCTTTTTCCATACGCAGAGCCATAGAAAGTTGAGATCGCATCTCTTCTGCGGTGCCAACATTGAGACCTCTAAAGCGGAGTTCCCACTCAAGCTCCTCTTTCTCCAAACGATTAATAAACATTTTACGAGCCATCTTAATATCAGAACTCATAAACTCGAAATAAATATAAGTTCCAAAATATACTATAGTGCAAAAATAATAATAAAGTCAAAATTTCAACTATAATACACAATTAGTTGACCTTTTTTTAAATACTCAAAATTCAAATAGTAAAAATCATTTAAAAAGGTGAATCAATGAATCAAATTGGTACACTATTCAGTTCTTACAACAAATGGTAAATGCATATACATATACTCAATTCTATCAGCATGAAAATTATCTAAGACTTATATTCATCAAAAAGCCAAGGTAATTACTCAAAATATAATATTTTAAACACGACGGCCCCACGTTGGGCGCCAAAAATGTAACCTACAAAATGAACTTGGTGATTCCACCAAAATTTTTAAACTTAAAAAAAAATTATTAAAGTATTAACTACAATTAAAATGTTGTCTACTACGGTTACACAAGTTTCGGTTGTTCCGGTGTCAACCTTCGGGCCTTCGACGTCGCTCAGACGGCAGCTAGGGGGTGGATAGCTTACAAAAATTCCGGAAATAGTAGACAAATAAATAGGCGCCAACTGGGTCTATATAGTGGCCAAACTATGATCCTATTTCCCCAAAAACCCAGTAAATGAGGAAAGAAATAAAAGACAAACCTCAACTTATGTTCCTTTATAAAGAAAAAAAAAAAATATTTAGTAAATATACAAACTAATTACCTGATGGCTTAGATAATAAAAAAAAAAGTTGGAGGAAATTAAAAGGAAAAACTTACACAGTGTATGTATATGCATAACCCAAAAAAATTAATAAATGTATCAAAGTATGGAACGGTTCGTCGTTAGCTTGGTACCAGGCATGACGCTTGCGCAAAACATTAATTTCCACCTTACATAAAAAAAATATAATATAATAGTTAACTTAAATATTGTGCATCACCGTACCTATACTACTTCATATATTATAAAAACAGTAAACTTATAATCTTTATAATCTTATAACCCTCTCCAAATTGGAAGGCGATATCTGTTCAACTTTTGGTTAAGACCAAACTACCCAAAAGAAAATCATTAAACCATGAAATTTTATAATTAAGTATAATTCATAGAACTAAATAAAAGTATAAAAAAAAATAATAAAAATACAACATATAAAGGACTTTAGGCAGAGGTTATTTAATTAAACTCCCAGATTGGAAGAGGTTACTTAATCTCTGCCCCCACACGGGTCTTCTGAGATTGCTTAACTTATAGTTAAGTCTTATCATAAAAAGAAAAATAAACAAAATGTAAAAGTGAAGAATAAGGTTAAATTTGACTGTAGTTCTTAATAACCGAAGATTTACAACTTATGCGTAGAAGCAGCCCAGATGTTCTGCAACTAGAAGAATCACTACTCCAGCATTAAGTACTTATTTAAATAAAAAAAATAATAATAATAATAATAAATGAAAGATACACAAAGGACTTCAGACACAGAGGTTATTTACTTAAACTCCCAGATTGGAAGAGGTTACTTAATCTCTGCCCCCACACGGGTCTTCTGAGATTGCTTAACTTATAGTTAAGTCTGGTCCATTTAATAATGAATAAATTGAATAAAGTAAAATTATGGCAGTAGCCCTTAATAACTGAAGAATTACAACTTAAACGTGGAAGCAGTCCAAGTGTTCTGCGACCCGAAGGATTACTACATCAGCATTAAGTGCTTAAATTAAGTAAAACTTTAAAATATTAATCAATTAAACGATGTAACATTTGATAATACTTAAGTTATGAGTGAAATAACCCTAGAACATTCTGTGCTCAAAAGTATAAATAATGTTGAGAATACCTTGACAGCATTCGATTGAAAGTGAATGTATAGTTTAACAAAGCACGCATGAAACCTTCAATATAACGTATAAGAAAAACCTGATAGTAGGGTGTCTTCTTTCACAGCATTCCCATCTTCCTATCCAGAACAAGAAACATTCTTGTAAATCTAGCTACAAGTAAACTAGGTGGCTAGCATACCAATGTTCTGTGTCCCCTCGATGAGTCCACGATGAAACCGTTGAACTCCGGACGATATAACCCTCTGTGTACAACTGTTGAAATCCTGGGTCAACAATCCCTTGGGTCAAACTGTCGTCGAATCCTGGGCTAACAACCCCCTGGGTTAAACCCTTAAAATTATACAAAGAAAAATGTCAATACACATTGACTCAAGTATCCCGAACTATAGGATTACCCAAAAATGTACATAAACTAGAAAATATTCAGTATCTAGGATAAAGAAAAATTACATTGGCTCAACAGTGAGTCATAAACAGTATTATGAGCTCAAATAATTAAAATTCTGTTACACATGGTTGGTAACATAACCTAATATATACAAAACATACCTTTTTCGTAAAGGGTTAACTTGGTAGCCTTTCAAGGATGAGAACCACGTGAGATGATTCACAGCACAACAATATTCCACACTCCAAATGCTGTGAACGTCCAATTCTTGCGTTAAAATCCTATATTAGATATGGGCTGGACCAATGACCATGGGAATTTACCAATTCACTAAAATTCCCCTCAAAATACGAAATGTCCATTTACCCACAGTTAACCATGAAATAGAATCTAAAATCCCCTTTAATTAGGGTAAGCCGATGGGGCTAAATATTAAGAAAATTCTATTTCGACACAAAAATCGTCTCTCGTGACTGAATACCCACTGACAGAAAAAAACAATACGTCAGCCGTCCAAAATGGCCGAAATCCCTTTCCGATAAATTTCAAGTGGGTTCAGAAATTCATCCTCAAGAATTCCCCACTATATAACTTAACAGACCATTTACGAAAGGTACCCTAAAAACTATATTTATATACAGTATAACTACATTTGGGAAACTGTTCCCGACAAAAAATTAACACAACAGCGATCGCAAAACAAAATCCCTCACGACTTAAAATCGCTCATTGTGAAACTACCTTACCTCGGGTTCTGAGCCCGATATTGGGAACGTTTCACCAACATGACACTTGTCGGTGTTCTGTCGTCAAGTGACGTTTATGTCATTCACTGTCATAATTAAAAAATATTAACCTAACCTGACATCTGTAACAAAAATAAACAAAGAAAGTCTTAAAGAATGGTATCGTAAATAATTAATTACCCAAAGGTGAGACTATAATACATAATATGTATAAATTTATAACGAAACTTGGTCTATTTTTAGGAGAATCTGGCAAATTAAAACAGTGAACACTACACTGAAAATATGACCATTGTACCAAGTATTATACTAGGGGTGAGCTACCATCCTTTTACTTAGTGATGAGATGAAATAAATTGTAATAATGATGTCCAAAAGTTAGAATACAGGTGAAATTAGTTAATGACCAAAATAATAGTGATATCATCCATACGATTTTACCCTTTTTTTTTCGTATGATTAACCAGGTAAGCCAAAACAATTTTATTAATTCGTGGGGCCAAAAATGAACGTTACACTCCCGGACTACTAACATCGTGCGGTAGACCCACAGCCCCGTACAAATCTTATAAACTTAGCTCGTTGTTAGCGTAGGCAAGTCCAAACCAACTTTATCATTTCATTACCATTTGACAACGTAATTTTTCTATTAAAATAAAATACATCACAACAAAAACGTGTTAACAGTAAATTAATAAATTAAAATTTGGTCTAAGCGGAAGTGGTTCTTCATATAATCTCGACTGAATTTCCTTATAAGTAAGTGGTTTAATCTCAGATTATATATTGCTATTTAATATAACCTGAACTGAATTTGAATAAATATTATTTTCTGCAAATCATTATGATTTTACTTTATGCAACCAAAGTTACATTCCGAAATACGATATTGCCTATACTTTGAAACTATTCATAGGTAGAATAACTACTATTATACAGATAACGGGATCTTACGTTATTTTATTTATAGATATATCCAAGAACTAATAGGTAAATCGATCACTATTAAAAGAACTAATCCTGCATACACCTAGGTACAGAACTATTTGCAAACAACAAAAATATTACTTACCCTGTATTTTTTCTTTTGGCCAAACTAGAACACAGTAATAATAAGGATGGGGGCTGTCCTTGACGAGTTTGGCTTGGAGATCGTGCGGATCGTGCTTGCTTAGTGAATATCAATGAGGTTTATGCAATATGTAGTTCTATCTAGATAAATAAATGAGTGTTATAATTTGACGAACTCCTCTCGCGCAAGTGGCTAGGCGAGCCTCGCACGTTAATTTTTGGACAATTAACATGCATGGGAGTTAATTCTCGAAATATTCGTTCAGCGATCGTACCCCGTTCATGACGTTATGAACGAGGATTTCTTATTAGTGCAATGGGCCATGTTCACATGTGAGATATGCTGTTTTATAAATTATATTGTAATAGTTAGTCGCTATACAAGTTATTCTAAATAATCAGTTCGTTAAAAAAGCCAAAAGTTTTTAAATTAAGCCCAATTGAAATTTAAAATTTGAAATGTATACGTCATCGGTAATAGACCAATCAGCTTGTGTTGAAGTTTTTTTTGTTATACAAAATAAGCCAACGAACAAACCGACACACAGAATGTCGAAGTGAACGCACATCTTAGTGACACTTAAAATTTGCACCACCACCACCACCACCACCTAACCTAACATTCGTTGTTGTTGTTGTTTTCTCAATTTGTTTCTTTTGTCTTTGCCAATTGGTTTAATTTTATTATTAATATGATTTTGTCAGCTGGATTTATAAAAGTTGACTCGACTGTTTTACCCATTGCAAACCTAGATATGATTACCGAGATGATTACTGCATTTTTTAACAATACTCAGTTTATAAAAGACAGAAAGGTTTGTAAGACTTTATTTATAATTTGTTTTAATAGTAGTTACAGTTTATATGGAGCAATACACCTTGTAGTAAAAACATATTTATCTCAGGTCATTAGGGTTGTCGAACAGTAACAGTTTTTTAAAAATAAACATTTTACCTTTACCCTTTACTTCATTTATATTTATAAGAAAAATATATTTTTCTTATAATATATATACTGATATCCACAAATATAACACTAGAAATTGGGACGATATATCTGTACTTTGAAGCAACAAGGGCCAATCTGTAATTTGAGCAAAAGAGCGACGTTTAAAGCTGTGCTGTTGGTATTATTTCTATAATTAGAAGTAAAAGTATAATTATGTATTACCTGAGAAATAGCAAATTTGTTATTGTATAAAACGAGTTCATACAATTTGCCTACCTCAAAAATTAAAACTAAATAACATTTAAAACTATTTAAAAGGGTAGTGCACATGTATTTACTGTAATACTATTTTTATTTGGTCGAGGATTACCTACTTGTTATATGTCTTGTAAACAATTGTAATATAAGTACATTTTTGTGAATGAATGACTACTTTTTGTAAATATACATACTCTTTCCGTTACAACTATTATACATATGTCTAGTATTTACATGAATAAATCTACGATAATATTTTATGAAATAATTTGGAACATAGAAAAGTAATAAAAATTGAAAAAATAAGAATTCATAAAAATGTGCTCTTGAAAATACTAAAAAAATCATCACATTATTATATATTTTATTATTGTTATATCTGCCATCGATTTTCAATGCGATTATCCATGAATAACTTGAGAAAAGGAGATATTTGCCCAGTAAACGGAATAATTACACATGAACATAAAGTATTTTGCATTGTTTCTTCCACTTTGAAGTAAATAATGAAGTCGATAACAAGTTGAATTTCATAATGAATCTTTATAGGACACTTTAATTTGACATCTCCATTATTGTTAGGGCTTGTGTATATATTTTTTATTATTTGCAAATAAAGTGTTTTTTACTTCGTTTATTCTATTCACCACAATGGCAGGTGAATAGGATCAGCAAACAAAAAAATATATATGCGGGTAACGAATCGCTGAAAAAAAATTTTTGAATCAAAAATGAATAGAGCAGATGATATAAACTCATATTTTGATATATACAGGATATATCTCACTATATCACTCTGAGAGATACGCTATTTTAAAATTTAAAATTGTTCCTATTCACCCCATTCTACGGTACCGTCTAACAGGCAACGTTGTGTGACTAGTTCCTATTGGTCTATTTCCGGTGACGTCACAAATTTAAAAAATTAATAACTAATAACTTATTCATAAAAAAAAATTCAAAATTTTTGAACATGCCCCATTCTCGAATTCATTTTAGTGAATGAATGAGTCCGTTCATATTCATCGCTCGTATATATGTTCGACAAAGAGTGGTCGGGAGACGTCGATCCGTTCAACGATTCTCATTTAGCTTCAGAACGTGTAAACAAAATTTCTTTTAAATACATTTATTAATTACAAAATAACGTAAAATGGCTAATTTTAATGAAATTGCTGCTGAAAATGATAAGAACCGAAGTCGAATTATTAGTAGTTAAAGGCAATCGAAAGGAATTTTATGAAAGGTTTGAATCCTTTTCCAACCTATGGGAATTGTTTATTAAATAATGTTTTTGCCAGTAAGTATTTAGATACGTGTAGCTCTTCTATTTTTTGCTTCTTGAAGCTATCAGTTAGACATGGGTTTTACCTTAGACTGGGTAATAAAGAGGGGACGCGTAACAAGTATATCGAGCACACGTAGTATACTTTGCCGATTATCTATTGGCCATTATTTTGGTGCTAATCATTTCGGTGACACTTAAGTTTTTGTTCGTGTTTATTTCTGATTTTTGAATTAAACGACATTTAATAATTGGTTTATTACAATGGTTTATTGTGTGGCATATCAGCGTTAAAGTTATAGCGGCAAGAAATAAGCTGAGATTACGTTTTACAGGTAAATGATAAACATCAATCGTTTTCACTTTAGATATTTTCTTATATTTTTTATTTTATTTGGTGATATACAACTTGGTATTTACATATTGTACGTGTCTCACTCCAGAGTACATTATGCAACTGATTTCGAAAAGTTGATTATGTCACCAGTTACGAAATGAAAATAAATAAAACTACCTCCTTTTTGATTTTTAATTTGAAAAATCAAAAAATCGAAAAATCGAAAAATCGAAAAATCGAAAAATCGAAAAATCGAAAAATCGAAAAATCGAAAAATCGAAAAATCGAAAAATCGAAAAATCGAAAAATCGAAAAATCGAAAAATCGAAAAATCAAAAAATCGAAAAATCGAAAAATCGAAAAATCGAAAAATCGAAAAATCGAAAAATCTAGAAATCGAAAAATCGAAAAATTGAAAAATCGAAAAATCGAAAAATTGAGTAATCGAAAAATCTAGAAATCGAAAAATAAAAAATCAAAAAATCCAAAAAAACGAAAAATCGAAAAACCAAATATCGAAAAGAGGCAATGAATAGTGACATTTCACATTTGAAAATATGAACAACATGGCAAAATTCGCGCAGTGACAAATGCTTCCTATGTTAGCTCTACCCTTTCTAACCTCTTTGATTATTAGACACGGTGAGAATGAACTGCACTAAAAAGCAGTAAATCCTATTAGTTGGCGGTTACTGCTTTTAGTATTTTTCCAACAAAACCACTGTAATTACAAAAAGAATTTCGTTTTATTAACTTTATTAATCAAGAAATCTCTTATCAGTAATTGCTATATAGTGGTCACATCATTGAACTAAAATATATATTTTTTTTTGATACTTTATTAAACATCGTTAATTCCAAAAAAGAAAATCAAAATTTACGTAAGAATTAAATATCATCAATCTCGGATCTTAAATCGGCTGCTTCATCATTGACGGGAAGTCTCTGCCAAAATTGTCTTTGATTTTCAGGTATTAATGTAACCAAATTTTGCAGAATTGCTTGCTTCCATTTTTCTATAATTCCTCTTGGTTTTTCAATGACAATAGGTGCTTTGAAACCACCCTTGGCTACCTAATTAAAAAAAAAAATTATTTCAAAGTTACCTTAGTCCATTTAAAATAAGGTCGAGAAACGCCGCACTTGACGAGACCACTTGTCCCCTACGTATTTTAGGGCAGTGATTACGAAAATGAGGGTTAAAACTGGCAGCAATGGTTGGAACACCCCTAAAATTGCAAAAAACACTTCTAAATAGGAACGTTTTTCGACTGTACTTGTTGTTTTGCAAACTAAGCCATCTTATATGTTTTTTGGGACGCTGATTACGAAAATCGGGGTTACAACTTGCAGCAATGGTTGCACCACCCCGAAAATTGCAAAACAACATCCTCAAGTATGTGTTTTTCGACTATACTTGTTGTTTTGCAAACTAAGCCATCTTATATGTTTTTTGGGGCGCTGATTACGAAAATGGGGGTTAAAACTTGCAGCAATGGTTGAACCACCCCTAAAAATGCAAAAAAAACCTTTAGGTTGGGGTATTTTTGACTGTATTTGTTGTTTTGCAAAATAACTCATCTCATATGTTTTTGGGTTGCTGATTTCGAAAATCGTGGTGTCGAGACTGGACAATTTGTGTGACACCCTCCACATGCCAAAAACAACCCTCCCAACCGGTGGATTTTGGTGAAAAATGAAATATAAAATTCAAAAACTAAAAATGGAATGTATTTTTATTAATAAATATGAAATGAAAGTATCAAACCTCTTACAAGATATCACTATTCAGTTGTATTCAAATCTAGTCTTGGTATTTTGCATGGAGAAATTTCTTCATCCTTGTCATTCTATTGCCCAATCAACTTCTGAATCACTTTAAATAAAGACTAAAAAAATACGAGTATCAGAAAGATCTTGATACTTTTTGTTCAAAAATTAAAATTAATTTGGAGTGTGCTGGACAGCGACCCAAAAAACATATAAGATGACTTAGTTCGCGAAACACCGTGACTGGTAATTTTTTTCGAAAATTCACCTCTTGGGAGGGGTGTGTCTGGCATGTGGGGAGTCTCACACAAATTTTCCAGTCTAGACACCCCTATCTAGGGTTTTTTTTGCAATTTTAGGGGTGGTTCAACCATTGCTGCAAGTTTTAACCCCGATTTTCGTAACCAGTGCCCCAGAAAACATATGAGATGAGTTAGTTTGCAAAACAACAAGTACAGTCGAAAAACACCCCTATTTAGGGGTATTTTTTGAAATTTTAGGAGTGGTTCAACCATTGCTGCAAAATTTAACGCCCTAAAAAAACATATAAGATGGCTTAATTTGCAAAACAACAAGTACAGTGCGCCCCAAAATACGTAGGGGACAAGTGGTCTCGTCAAGTGCGGCGTTTCTCGACCTTTTACCGTTATTTAAAATGGACTACCTCGCTTAGCAACAACTTCAACCATGTCCTTCAAGTAGGGCCGAGCTGCTGTGTGGTTAATTTTGTAAATTGACGAGTTATTAGGCCAAAGAAAAAACCTCCAACTGCATTTCTTTGGTCTCAACCTTTCCAGAATTAGCTGATTGAACGCAATACACAAAATCAGCGAAGTTATACACCTTTTTCATTCGCTGCAAAGATTGTTCCACCTGATGGTGGAAACTGTCAGCTGACATAAAGTTGTGCCCTGGTTTAAAATATCTAAAGGTAATTGTCTGTGCTGCAACTCCATTAGAATTGATAATATACATTAAGTATGAGAACAGTGACCAGTTCTTGTTCTGGCCCGCACAGTTGTCAAGCCAAATGATATTATTTTCTACATCACGCATGTGCATAATAAATGCGTGAAATTTACTTATTAATTATTCCTTTTTCCTTTCTGATATACATTCGTGCCAGATGCATGCAAAGGATTTGATCTTCTGTTTCTTTCGAACGACTACAAAGGTTTCAATAAAAACTATAATTCTTTGGCAAAACACAACTTTATTAAACATATCAATTTTAGGCAACAAAATCACCTTTTCCAAGTCAGCTGAAAACACATACTGTGCTTGTTGAAAAATCATACTCTGTATCAGCCCTGTATTTTTGTCGTGCTTCCTTCGATTTTTGAATGTGCTGCTTCCAAAAGTTACAGTGACTGCAGTCCTTCGACAGTGACTGTTCGATATGTTCGGGATTGTGAAGCTTCAAACTCTCACACACTCCTCATAACCCAATGATGCAAAGGAAATATTTAGATACGCTTTTTCTATATACTTCATATAAACACTTTATGTTTGGATGAGTTGTAATAAAATCTTTATGCAAGCTTCGAATGGTAATATCACTCGAAAAATATCGTTTGACTGGGACATGCTGTCTCCGATAATACGACACATAAGGGTTGAAAGATTCAACATGTTTTTGTATTAATTCTTGGTCTATTCGTGATATTTTCACATGTTTTTCTTTTCTGTCAAAGGAAGGTACGATATTAGCAGGATCTTCTTTCACCAAAACATTTGTGATGACTTTGTATCCAAGAGTGCACACGTGCTTTTAACCCTCACTCTTTAAAAAATACTTAAATGTCCTTTTTCGAGCACTTTCTACAGAGCCACGCCTTCTCTTTACATCATGCACGGTAACATTTGACGAAACAAAAATCCTTCTCTCTTGCCAATTCATAGACCAATACTTCGTATTTATTGTTGCGCGTTGATTCTCATTGAATGTTTTTACATTTCTTATGGCATACAACGCACCCGGGTCAAACATAATGTTTGTCTCGTTGCTTCTGTGCCTGCTCTTCATTTCTTGCTTGTTTTGTTTTATTATGTCTCTTTATCTTTCTCAGATCTCCCTTTTTAGTATAACTTTCATCAGAATTTTCACTACGAGAAACATCAGTACTTTTTGAAGCTATGGCACTGATTGAAGCAGCTGTTGCAATGATCTTATTGATCAAAGTCAAATAAGTGTATTTTTTAACTTCTTTTTCTTCATTTTTACGCTCTCCATCATCAGAACATAGATTTATTATTTCCATTGACTGCACAATTTTTAAAATTTTCGTACGTTATGTAGTGGATGAACTTGAAAAAACACATGGTATTGATGTTGTGCGTCTTCCTCCCTATCACTGCAAACTAAATCCTATTAAACTGATATGGGCACAAGTTAAAAGATATGTAGGTCGACATAATCTGACATTTAAGTTAAAAGATGTAGAAGCATTGTTAGAAACCTCCATATCACTTGCTACGAAGGAAAATAGGCAAAAAGCAATTGAGTATGTGTTAAAAGAAAAAGAAAACATGTGGAATCTGGACAAAATGTTGGAAGTCGATATTACAGTGCCACTTTTAATAATATCAGTAAATTATGACTCATTAATTGAATATAGTGATTTAAAGACTCACGATTCCTGATTTTCGAGAGGTACGCATAACTATTTTATATCCAAATATTATAATCATTGCACCACAGCGATTAAATTACAATTATTTAAGTTTAAAATAGTAACAAGAAAAATAATAATACAAACAAATACCCCCTAATTTACCTAACTGTGCGCTCACAAGAGTCTTAAAAGAATTAAAAATAAGGGTAGCTTATTATTTATGTTTCACAAAACCGAACGGTACAGGTAAAATTCTTAATGAAACCAAACCATTTGACTGCAGGCTCTTTAAAATCACAGATTTTGTTTGAGCCACCTTTGCTGTAAAACTCACATAAAATTTTAATTTATTACTCCGTATCGATTGCGATTCTACTATAGTATTTATTTCCCGCCTGTGTGGTAAATAGAAAGAGTTCATAATTTTGTAAAGTTGCCTCGCTAGTGTAAAGTAGCACCGCTCTACGATACAATAGTTTGAATTTCACCAGATAAAATAACATATTTGCCACCTCTTTCATCTAAAATGAACTGTCACTAGACATTTCAAATTCATAATCAAAATTGACGAAACTAAAGAAATTGTTTGACAGTTCAAACTTAATAACGACTACATATAGAAATTTGACGTTTCCATGGTTACGAAAGTCAAAGCAATGTCGATCTGAATTGTTACATAAAAATTAAAGTACAAAAATTGTTCTGCTATTATTGTTTGTACAGTTGGACAACAAATTAATGTTGTTTGTATTTGGTGTTAAAATCAGTGTCTTACGGCGCAATCGATTGAATTTTTGACAATTTCATGCTGCGTTAAAAAAACACTTATTTTGCACACTTAATACAAAAATTCGAGAGACGCCAGAATGGTGGTTCCCACCTTATCGAGACTAAGGCCCACAAAAGTAAACTTGTAGCGTAACAAAAACGAGAAATGATTTAACTTGGGACGAAATACCGAAAGCCGATAGTAGTATTAGGACGTTGAATTGTTTGGTTTGTGAAGCATTGGCATTACATAGGTTAAACCATGTGATGATTTTTACAAGCCTTGATTTTTAAAACCATTCTATATAGCCTTTTGATTAGGGTTTAAAAACTTGTTCGAGCAATTTATCCAATAATAATTGGCTCCTTTACCTCTTAAGCCTGCTCATGTAAAATATTTGGGCTTCTTACTTTGCTTGTTTATATAATATTAATAAAGGACAGAAGGATGAGTATTGCAACTATGTTATAAGAAATAAATTGGCTTTCAGTTCAGAATTATGTTCAGTGCATGACTGATATTTATTGATAAAATAAGAATGACATAGTACCATCGCATCAGATCTATTAGAAAAAATTCAATATAATTCGCAATATCACAACTATAATACAAAAAGCCAATCTGACTTTTATGTACGGCAAGCCATTACTAAAAGTTCCCAAAATACAATTTTTATTAAAGGTTAAAAAAATTTAATAGACTGCCTACAGAAATTAAAAACAAAACAATAAATGTATTCAAAAGTAACCTCAAACAATACTTGATAAATAAACAGAACAGATATATTTTCTTGTGATAATACTCTTTAAACCTGCCCTTTTTAAGTATTTCCCTTAATTTATTGTTATTTTACCCCTCATTTTACCCGCATTTAATATAAATTATTTATTTTGAGATCACATTAAATTAAAAAATTACTTGATGTTATATTAAAACTACTTACTATGTTTAAATTATTAATAGTTTTGCAAAGATAGGTTATAGCACCTTATAGCCACAAAACTATTTTTGTGTTAAAGTAGATCCATAGAGAGCAATATAATTTACAAAGACTTTCTTTCTACATACAAATAAATGACAATTAAAATAAAAAACACAACAAAATACCTCGGTATCATAATTGATCCAAATTTGAAATGGGCATTATATCCTACCTGTCTTTTATATAATAAAAAAGTGCCTTGTATAAGAACATTATATTATGTGTCTTGTTGTATCTTTATTTATAGAGCCTAAATTGAGATACACTACAAATTATTCGCAATAAATATCAAAAGAAGTATACATTTTTAAATAATTTGACATTTCAGAGCCATTCACATATCACAGTTGACATCTTGATACTTGACACGCACAGCCAAGCATTATTCTGATTTTTGCCAAATAAAATGGCCGGTTAATTATTCCATGGGGTTGTGACAGTAAATTTGATGAAGGTGTTTTTGTGGCTAGGGGCGAAATAGTAGTACGTTTAATAGCATCACCATAAAAAAGTCATTTTTAAGAAACTGCTTATATATTTTTAATAAATTGGCAGGCTTTGCGACTAATTTCGATTAAAAATAGCCTCCAAAATGGCTATGGTTGCAAGTATGAAGGTCGCAACCCGCCTTTGAAATTTCACTGTAACTATCAACAGCTGTTGTTTGACAGATCGTTAGAGAATGTTTGCAATTTATGGAATGTAAAGAATGTTAGGAATGTTGACGTTAAAAATCATTGGAATTTCTAAAATTGTCACATAAGGAATGCATAAGCGGATTTAAAAAAAATTGATATTAAAGTAGTTAGGATGAACCGAAAATTCTAAAACTCAATAGGGTTCTAAGTTAGAAGTAACTATTCAAGAAAATCAAAACCGCAACTCAATCAGAACTTTCGTTCTAGAGTTATCGTGCCGGAAAACATACACACAGACGACCAGATGAAATTTTTTTGCATTTTTGGAATGATCAGAAACATGAAAAAAAGTTTTAAAAATGGGGGTCAGAAAATTTTGACGTCTGCACAAATGCAATACTGAGGCCCCCTAGGAAGGGCCTTAGTAATAACTATTTTAATACATGATGACGGTCATAAATTAAATTAAACTATTTACGTACCTATGAATATACTTACGTAGACTGTGAAACTATTAAGAACTTAACTATGATTATGAATTTGGTAGATAACAATATAATCGTTATTTACAAGTAAATATTATCTACCTATTTATTTTCCATGTATTTTGAAACGTTATCTCCTAGATAATGTCAGAAACAAACTGTTATTATTTAACTATTTTTAGTTAACCTAGACAAGGTA
This sequence comes from Psylliodes chrysocephalus, assembly GCA_927349885.1. Lineage (NCBI taxonomy): Eukaryota > Metazoa > Arthropoda > Insecta > Coleoptera > Chrysomelidae > Psylliodes > Psylliodes chrysocephalus. The sequence goes on along the minus strand of OV651814.1, from coordinate 61,252,960 downwards.
ACCTCACATTTTACCGTAGATATTGAAAATTAACCTAATATATATGTATATAAATTATTTAATACGATCTAACGCGACAATATTCTGATTGGGATTAACACAGCTCAACTGCAAAATTTACAGTATGTCCTATTGTTCGATCATGTATTAGGATAGATACGCCTTACTCATGGAAGTAGTGGGTTTAATGATTATTTAGACGGGAAGAGAGCAAAGGTACACAAACGGAAAACTTGGCAGTGCCGTACTGTATGGAAGGGGTTATATATTGTTAATTACTATAAAATGCTAGATGAAAACGGATGGACATGATTTTAAAAATATTGTTTTATAGCATATATTTTTAAATTTCAATGTAAGAATATATTATTTACTCAATTTTATAGGAATATTAATTATGTACTTTAAACAATTTGTATGCAGTTTGAGTAAAATATACCTACTATAAAGCTTGACTGATAAAGGAGAAAAGAAAATAGAAAAATATTGTGAAGAACCTGTTTTATATGTGAAGCAAGAATATTATACATACCTTCCTTTATGAAATAAAATAAAGACCAATTAATGCATTTTACTTATCACCCAAAAATAGTTATACACAAATACGGAAATTAATGAACTTTATTATTTTACAAAGTATTGTAGCAAAATTTTGCGGTACACAAGTTAGAGGGAACAGGAGAAATAATGACATTGTGTTTGTTATTTATTTTAACAATTCTAACAATGAATGAAGTGGTGTGATTAATTTAAAATGAGTAGCGTCGATTAACATTTTCTGATAATAAATTTTCAAATACCTATAATAGGATTTCCTAATTTAAAATGGTTTTATTTGGATAGATGACTATTTTAAAAAAATTTAAATGCAATTAAAAACCTACAAAGGTACATTTTATTTAAAAATTAGGTTCCATATTAAATATAATTAAAAATAAGCTTCAAGATTTAAGATTTAAAGACTTTATTTTTCTTTTTTTAAAATAATATTTGAAGTAGTTCATTCGTAAAACGGCTTTTCTTAAGAATTCAATAAAATTAAAATATAAGGTTAATGAAAGTGTCTTTTACGTACCTAACTAAAAAAAAATATATTTTTTGACCGTCTGTGAAACGAGATTTTAACAATTAAATTGTGCATAATTAACAATCATGAAGCCTGTCATGTACACAAGCAATGCATTTATTTCAAGATATCTCGAAAACAGTTCTTACTATATTGTTTAAAACCTAATGTAATGTAAATCAAGAAGTTATAAAAATTTTCTAAAAAAAACGTTGAATTTTTTTGACAGTTTTGGTAAAAAGATAGAGATTTTTAAAATAAAAATATTTTTAAAGCAGTCGACGCGTAGTGGGGTAAAATGATTACAACTTGGCAACATTGTTGGTTCAGAATCACTGAATTACACTTGATCAGCTAAGAGGTTGTTATAACCTCGTTACGTGTTCTTGAAAAATTTATTTGTCTACTGTATTTGAGAACTGGAATCGACGGTTCTGTTTGAACCAAAACAAACCCTTAAAATTAGTATGAGAAAGTCACAAATTTCACACAATGTTCACACTTGATAGCGCACCATTCATATATTTGTGACGTTGCCGGATGGATTTTACTTGAAATAATAACGTATCCGTACATAAGCTTACATGTATTGTGTTCAGTCTCTTCCAAAAATAATATTTTTCCGCATTGAGAATCTCATTTGGCGATATTTTTGTGTACGATTATCGCGCGTGAACTACCTTAATAATTATTACATGTAAACAACTCATTTTGAATTGGTCGGTATTAGATACCATAAGTATTTAGTATTGTCATGAAATTCCTAATCCGATCCTATGTACACGCGACCTTGGAAGTATGCCACTTGATTCATGATCGAAGCAATGCTGACGTGTGAAAACAGTCGGACGGCGTCTTGAATGTACAAGAAACGACGAAACCTTCTAGGTATGCCGCTGACGCTTCGAGAAACTGCCGTTGAGTCATAGAGATGGAATTTTCGGGAGCGCCTAGAAACGACGAGTACAGAATTAACTTGGTATAAATAGCCGACTCATCGGCGCACAGTTTTAGTTCAGAGTATTGGAATGAAAAGTTATAAAAGTTATAGAAGTTATAAATAAATTAGGATTATTAGTTAGTGACTAAGTATTATATAAATTTAATAGTACGACTGAAATAAATTGTAAATAGTGTGTTTTAAATAAATAAACTATAAATAAATTAGACTATCGTTACAGTATATTTACCTGCAGTAAAATTGTTTACAATTCAAAGCCCATTGGTTATATTTAGACAGTACTCCGCGCATATGAGAATATCATTATGTTCCTATATAATCCAAGGGGGTTTATCGTTTTGAATATTTTGTCTTGAAATTGAATTCTGATATTTCGAAAGAAGAGTAACTTCCATGGTTTCATGTAATATTCAACATTTTAACTGATAGTTGGCAACTTTGTAACCATTTTCAATTATTATATAGGCTCCTTATAAGCGCTAATAATAAACAATATTTTCATATCAATTTGCTTCTAATTGCCCAATGTATTCGTTTAACATGAAGAATTTCTTAGAATACTGAAGACTTTTACGTAAAAATTATTAAAAATTCTGATGCGATAGCTTTTGTTAAAAATAAGGGTAGATTATATATTAGATTTAAAAGGAGTTTGACATTATTTGTCGGTGTCCACCGCAACCTTTTCAGATCTATTGTGGGACTCCGTTTGTTTTAGAGTATGTCATCTAAGCTTGGACTTTTTTAATAGACTTAGTTTCGTTGACAGTGGTATCCATATGCATGTAGTTACATGTGTCTTGGCTTTTCTTCATCTAGTATCAGAAACCTCAATTTAGTTAGGCTTTCACATTGGTGCAGAACGTGGATTAATGTTTCCTTTTCTTTTTCACAGAACCCGAAAAAAGAATAAATTACAAAATATCTTAGAACTTAAAAATAATTTAATTTTGTAAAAGAAGTAAAATCTTACTTTTTAGAAGATACCTTGGAATATTCTACTTCTAGTACACAGCAACTACGGTTGCTTATTACATTGTTCTTACTTCTTTTTTGTAAAAAAGTAAAATGTATACGTGTATTTGATACGCCAAAATTACAAAATATCGCACTGAAGTGGTCGAATTATCTGCAGCTTGCGCTAGTATCGCTTTTGCTTCCCCTACCATAAGTTCGCACTGAGCGAATATAATCATCATACATTTCCCTCAACGAAGTATGTACTAAAAAAAATTATAAGTTTTTAATAATGGGTTTAGTACAATAAAAAAAGTTTACTTTGTGTATATTAAACTACAACTGGAAGACAGTTCTAAGCAATTTTTCACAGTATTTTAGACCTCAATAACACTTGGTTTTAAAAAGAATTGTTTAACTAGGTGTAAGTAGACGCTTGCAATAAATACCTATAAATTACCTTTTACCTATATCAATACGAAAGTATGTATATAAAGACATTTGTTTACTTACTCTATTGGCAAAACATTGGATTTCAAATAAAATGTTTGATTATTATAGCTAAATAAATCTTCAGGTGAAAAGTGATCTGAACAGACTTTGGCATCTTTCAGTTTTGAGATCTTCCTCATTTATTTTCAAGTTGTTCAGCCACAATGACGTTGGACAATGTCTCTCGGAAACCTGTAAATGTATATACCATAAAATAACCAGTTTCTACAATTAGGTATTTTTATATCAAGAAGTAAGTAAAACCCTAGCACAGTTGTTACGCCCATGGATATCTACATCTTTATGTTTCTTGATATAAAAAGTTATTTTTTAAAAAACAATTTTTATTTGAATTTAAATACAATACGTGTTTTTATCTACAAGTCTACAATCCTTCTGATGAAAATATTAATTATTAAATGAAACGTTAACTTTTGCCGAATCAGCACGTGTGACGTGCCGGCGATGTGGTCGATGTTTGATTCCATATATGGAGATGTTTATGGATGGTTTCTGATAACGTTTGTAGTTCCTATAACACAACTCCTCCATCCCCAAAAGGAACTCAAGGGTGTAACTGAGGTGGAACCACTTGAGTTGCGTCAATCGCAGAAGGCTTCTTCTTCTTCTTCTTCTTCTTCTCCTTCTTCTTCTTCTTCTTCTTCTTCTTCTTCTTCTTCTTCTTCTTCTTCTTCTTCTTCTTCTTCTTCTTCTTCTTCTTCTTCTTCTTCTTCTTCTTCTTCTTCTTCTTCTTCTTCTTCTTCTTCTTCTTCTTCTTCTTCTTCTTCTTCTTCTTCTTCTTCTTCTTCTTCTTCTTCTTCTTCTTCTTCTTCTTCTTCTTCTTCTTCTTCTTCTTCTTCTTCTTCTTCTTCTTCTTCTTCTTCTTCTTCTTCTTCAGTTTTAGAAATTGCGTGATTAATTTTCTGTTCCTTAGTATTAAGTATATAAGGGTCAAGCTAAAGAGGGACGAGCTAATTCCTGTTGCCCATTTGAAGGTTGTCTTATAGTTGAGAAATTCTTGTATAGGCTCGATACTATCTTCATTAAGTTGTATTTTATGTAATTTGTCCAGATGAATTTTTTGGAGGTGTATTTTTTGTATGCCGATGGTGGGGAATGACATCTCGCCGATATTTTCTAGTTTGATAGGGTGACCCTCTATGATGCTTTTCTCATTTTCATAGAAATATTTCTTAGTAGTTATCGAACATGTCGGTGGAATTATAAATAAGTAGGTACCGTGAAGAATGGAAACATCTGTATCTGCGCAATTTGATTTTATTTTCTCTGGTTCTGGAAAAATGCCGATGTAATGGCTTTCATTGATTTCCTCTAATAATTGGCCGGAGATTCGAACGGGTATCTGTCGACATTGTGCAGGGGATGATGTAACTGATAAAATTGAAGTTATGTAGTCTTGGTTCTCTTGAATAGCTTGTAGTTGATTTATCTTGCAGATGAAGTATGGCTGGAGTTGTAAACATTCTTCTTCTTGATATTGGTACTGATCGTTGCCAAGGATTAGGTGTGTGGAAGGGGGAATAAGTATAGTTTGATTTTCATTGGGAACGGAGTAAAGATGATAATAGTTAAATAAATCTGAATGCACTAAAGGGAAATCTAGCGAGAAAATTATCTTATCTTTATCGTAGTATACTTTAGTTTCAATTATTTCGTAGTATCTTATAATTTCGTCTTCGATGAAAATAAGTTGGTCGTGCGGATACAAGTTATACAATTCTTTGATAATTTGTTTTAAATCATCGGGGGTGATTATGCTTTGATGTAGTATTTTAAGATTGGCAAAGCTAATTGCATTTTCAATGTCAGTGAGGAAGCTCATCATTGAATCCGAATTTATTTTTATTTGGTTAAAGATTTCTAGAAACTCTAAATAGTGTGTGTAACTAAATGTCGTCTCATTAAGTGCTTTTCCTAATTCATTAATTTTATTAGAGATTAAAAGTTGATTATCCGAAATTGTAAATAATGATTCGTTCACAACTCGCAATAGATTTTTATTTAAAGATAGTTGAGAATTAAATTTTCTTATAATTGTATTTTGATTATTTTGTAATTCAGAAATGCTTGCGTAAATTTGGTTTGCATCTTCTTGGTCCATGTTTTCGCTGATAAATTTCACTAAGGAACCTAAAGGATTAATTAACCCTCTTTTATGACGGTTTGAAGGAAATATAGAGTTCATTTTTACATTTATTTTGTTAACTTCGTATTGTAAATGTTTGTAAGCGTTACGTAAAGAATTAAATTTATTGAAAGTGGAAGATTGATTTATTAATCTATCTAGGTAATAATATTGAGAAGTTAGGTTAATTACTTGATTTTCTATGGGAGTTACAGAAATATAATGGAGAAATGTGTGGGAAGCAATCTTCACTCTTGCTGGTCCGAGTTTGAAAGGAAGGATGTCTGGGTTATTTTTGAGGGATGTTATCTGAATCTTCTGGCTCGCTACTGTCTGAAGAATTGTCGTCCTGTGGGATTTTATTAATTAGTTGCCTGGGAGGTTTGAAAGATTGTTTATGGTAATTGTTTTGAGAAGTTATGACTGTGCGATCGTTAGATGCTATGATATGTTCGGGTTTATATGGAGGTTTGGTTTTAGATTGTCTGTCCGTTTGTTTTTTATATGCAACTGTGCCGGGTAAAATGTCGGGAGGATCAGTTCTTTTTTCGTTGAGTTTTGAAATAAGCTTTTGTTTTTTCTCATTTGTTTCGGTATGTATTTTATTGTAAATTTGTTTCATATATGTGCCAATTAATGCGATATAGTTTGGCAAAATCTTTAAGAAGATGTTGTGTGAATTCTGTTCCACAATCTGATACAATGTTTTCGGGGATTTTAAAAGTTGAAACAAATTGTAATAATGCTTGATAAATATGGAGGGCTACCATACTAGGTACTATATAAGCCTGCCCAAAACGGCTAAAACTGTCACATATTGTCAATGTAATCGTATTGTCAAATTTGAACGTATCTACGTGTACTATCTCAAGGGGTTTTTTTGGAGTCGGAGTTAGGTCGAGTTTTATTAAAGGAGGGTGTCTTTCATATTTTGCTTGTTGACAAACTGAACAATTATTGATGAAATCTTTTACGTCATTGTTTAATTTTGGCCAATAGTATTTTGATTTTAACTGATTTATTATTTCATGAATACCTCTGTGATTTGTTATTCCTTCATGTTGATTTTTCAGTAATTCTTTTTGTCTTTTTTCGTTGTTTATGTCATATAGTAAGGTATTTGATTTTAGAAGTATAAAAGCGAAATTTTTGAAAATTAACGGAATGAATTTACACATATTTTTATAAAGAATTTCTTCGCTGTCGTTTTGAAAAAAGAAAACATATCGTTTCTTTGGGACACCGTAATCTTTTAGAAATGTTATTATTTGTTGTTCAAAAGAGTTATTCGTTACGTATAGGGACCATCTAGTCCTAGCGGGAGCATTGAATATTTTTTTTATTTCTTGCCTGGAGTTTTGATTAACTTTAAATATGATAATTTGATTTAGAAATGTATTTAAAGGTTTATCGGTTATATGTATGCCTAATATAGGGTTTTCTTGACTGGTATGTATAGTATCACCGTCAGAGTCGTCTTTGTCATTTGAGTCAAATTCTGCGAGTACAGATTGGATGTCTTGGTCAGTTATTATTGGTACGTCGGGGTGTTCCCGAATCGTTTGGGATGTTGTTTTTGAAGTTGTGGGATTAGAATTGTCGATAGATTCGTTAAAGTTTTCAATGTATTCGAAGATATTTGAAGGGTTATTAGTAGATTTATCAATAGGGTAAATTTCTATCCTGGAGAGAGCGTCTGCGTTGGTGTTAGAGGATCCCTTTTTGTATATAATTTCATAGTCGAATTCCTCGAGTTTTAATCTCCACCGAACCAAACGAGAATTGGGTTCTTTTAGAGACATGAGCCACTGTAGGGGTTTGTGGTCTACTAAAATTATGAATTTAGTGCCGAATAGATAAGCTCTGAAATGTTTCGTACTCCAGACTACTGCTAACAATTCTTTCTCAATCGTTGAGTGGTTCTGCTCAGCGGCATTAAGGGTACGGGAAGCATATGCTATTGGTTTGTCCTGGCCAATAGGTCTTTGAGACAGGATGGCTCCGATAGCGAAGTTACTTGCATCTGTCGTTAAAATAAATTCTTTGGAGAAGTCGGGATAGATTAGGATAGGTTCGTTTGTAAGTAGGGACTTGCAGTCTTCAAATGTCTTTGTGTAGAGCGGGTCGTTTATGTCAATATGTGCCCCTTTTTTCAAGCAGTTCGTAAAGGGTTTTGTAATTTTTGCAAAGTTATTAATGAATTTTCTATAGTATCCTAAAAGGCCCAAAAAGCTTTTTATTTCTTTAGTTGTTTTCGGAATCGGATAATTAATAATGGCTTTAACTTTTTTGGGGTTAGGTTTGATGCCTTCAGGAGTCACAATGTGTCCTAAAAAGGCTACTTCCTATTTTAGAAATTCAGATTTGTTAATCTGAACTTTAAGATTAGCTTGACGAAGTTTTTGAAACACTTTCTTTAAATTTATAATGTGATCTTGTAGAGAACTAGAAAAAACAATTATATCGTCCATATAAACGAGGCAAAATTTATCTCGAAGTTCTTTCAAGACATTGTCCATTACGCGTTGGAATGTAGCAGGTGCGTTTTTCAGGCCGAAAGGCATTCTGACATATTCGTAGTGCCCGTTTTCGACATTGAAAGCAGTCTTTTTTGATATCGTCAGGGTGCATTTCAATCTGATGAAATCCACTAGCGAGGTCAAGGGTAGAAAAAATAACAGCATCGTCCGAGTTTGTCGAGTATGTTTGTAATGTTCGGAATAGGGTAACGGTCGTCAATTTTTTTTTCATTGATTTTCCTATAGTCAACAACAATACGCCATTTTCTTTTTCCTGAAGAGTCTAATTTCTTCGGAACTATCCATATTGGCGATGACCACGGGGAATCGCTTGGTCTTATTATGCCTTTTTCGAGCATGTCATTTATTTGTCGTTTTACTTCGGGCTTATGAACGTATGGATATCTATAGGTTTTACTATAAATAGGGGTTTCGTCTTTTGTCTTAATTTTGTGTTTCACCTGATTAGTGAACGTCAGTGGTAAATTTTCTTTATGAAAGATGTCTTGAAATTGTCTACACAGTTTTTCTATGTGATATTTTTCTTCGGAGTTTAGGTGAGAAGTTCTAATGTATTGGTTTATGTCGAAATTGTCATAGAAATTATTTGGCGGGTTTTGGACGGACATTTGGAATAATTCGTAAGTTTCGTTTAGGAGTTCTACGTGGATGGGTTCATAAAGATAAATATCTTGAGTTTTTTCGGTATTGTTTTGTATGTCGACACAAGCATAACCATTTTTTGAAATTGCAATACCTTCTCGAACAAAGCAATTAAAAAGTTTTAAATCTGGAATTTTGACTATTTCATTTTGAACGTAGACGTGGATTTTTGCAGTTTCAATAGAATATGGTTCAATTCGAGCGAAAAATAAAAGTTTTCCTTCAGATTCATAATGAGATAATGATAGATTCGTATCTTTTGTTTTTAGAAGCGAATTTTTTAAATCAATTTCTACTTCTAGATCTTTAAGAGTTTCGTAGCCTATAAGGCCATCAAAGAAATGGTGGAATTTGAAGAGATGAAATTTCATAGTTTTATTACATTTTATTTCAGAAAAAGCGGTTATTTCTACGCAAAGGTCTCTCCTTGTTGTTTGAAAAACAGAACTTATTATCGGTTCTTTAAAGATATATTCGGGGAAATAATTTTCGGCTATTTCGGGATTATTGAAGGATTTTGAAGCACCTGTATCGATTAACAGTTTTAAAGGAGGGTTGGAAATTACGATAAATGGTAGATTTTTTTTGTCATATAAGGAGTACATTTCTATGTTTGATTGGTCGTATTGGATATTTTCTGAAAATTTTGTGAATCGTCTAAATTTTCTGATTCTGAATTTGGGCTCTGGGCGTTCATTTGATCTGGGTAATTATTTACATAAAAATCGTCTGGTAAGCAGTCGTTAGCGTGTGCGTTTAAAACTATTGTTAGTGTACGAGTAAGGAGTTTGGAAATAAGGGTCGTTTGCTTCGTAAGTGGTATCTTCTTCATAGGGGTAGTAGGAATCTGCAGAATTAATATAGTCATAGTACTGTGGTTGGTCAATATTAAAAAGTTCTTCGGATGTAAATTTTGGTTGTGATCGAAATTGGGGTTGGAATTGTGTATTGCCTCTTCTGGCGTTGATGTTAAATGTATTACGAGAAATACCGCTCATGGGTGTGGGTCTAGGTCTGTTAAAATTAGGGTTTGGTTTCCAAACATTTGTGGGAGCTCTAGGAGGTTGTTGTGTGCCGAATACTTGGCGATTCGTAGGGAATCTTTGATGGGTAGGTCTGGGTTGGACATTTATAGGTCCACGAGGAAATTGATTAGAAACACTTTGCTGAGGTTGAAAATTTGGTTGAAAATTTGGTTGAAAATTTGGTTGAAAATTTTGTTGAAAATTTGATTGAAAATTTGGTTGATAATTTGGTTAATAATTTGGTTGATAATTTGGTGTATTAAAATTCATGATAGAAGGATTAAAGTTACCGTTATAATATTGATTAAATTTTGGTGTTACTCTAGGTTTAATATTATCTGTATTGGGTTATTGCAAATGGAGAGTATTAATTTCCTCAATAACATTTTGCCTAGCTTCTGCAAGTGTATTTGGTTTCATTGCTCTAATTGTAGAGCCTAAAGGTTCTTTAAGACCTGCTAAGAATATTTTTAAAGCATGTTTATTATAAAAATCCTTTTTTACAGTTGCACTAGCTTGGACAGTTTCATGACAGTCAACAAAATTATGAAGAGCACTTAAGTTTGACATTACCCTAGTGTAGAAATGTAGGGCAGGTTCATTAGAATTTTGTCTTAATTGATATATGTCGAATAATAAGCCATTCTCATCGCGCTGATCACCGAAGTGAGCTATTAATGAACTTTTAACTGTTTCCCAATCTTTAGTAGTACAAATACTGTAAACTTGTCGTGCAAGACCAACTAATTTTGAATATATTCCAAAAATTAAACTTACCTTTTGTACACTGCCAGAACTTTCTGGGGATGGATCCCAGTAAGTATTTATTAAAGTATTGGCAGTTTCTAGAAATGAAGCTAATTCTAAAGGATTTCCATCAAATTTTGGTACCATTTCTAACAATTTTGGATCAAATTTTGGGGTCGGCATTATTGTTGAATTTGATTCTTCGTTAATAGATAAATTACTAAAACGAGAGCTAATCTCTAAATCTAAACTATAATATTCTTTGTTAGATACGTTAAAACTAAATTCTGATTCTAAACTATTAGAACTAAGCCCACCGTCAATCTCCGCAATGGAATTTTTGGATGAGGAGAATGACATAGACAGGAAAAGGATAGATAAATGAAGGCAACTTACAGTATTATCACGATGATGTCCATAAGGGCCTCGAGACTTCGCGTCTTATTCTAATTTTCTTCTGACACTTTCCAAGGTAGAGGTTCTCAGTTTATTTAACAGTTTCAAAATAACATCTACTCAGCAAATGAAGGTCTTATTATGGGGAACCCATTAGGCCCGTTACTTGCAGAAATATTTATGGATAATATAGAAAAACCAAAAATAAGAGTTGTAGGAATGTCGGCTGAATTAGATAGTGAAAAAATTGAACATTACGTTTTAAATCAAAATAAATCTGTATTTTGTTCTAATTCTATTGAATGTAAAGTTTTAGATATATCTTGCACTAAGAAGAATAGAAAAATTTATCAAGCAACTTTGCAGGTTGATGTTGCATCATATAATGATATCATGACGAATGGTGAAGGTAAGCTATTTATTGGCTTTGATGTCTGCTCTGTTTATGATTGTGTATCTGTTAAGAGGTGTTATAAATGTAATGGTTTTAATCATTTTTCAAAAAATTGTCCCAGTAGTACTATATATTGTCCAAGGTGTGCAGAAAAACATGCTGTAAAAGAATGTAAGGCTTCAGTTGATGAATTAAAATGTATAAATTGTGTAAAGGTGATGGAACGGGATTCTCTGGTTCAAATTAATGTAAATCATGCTGCATGGGACACCCATTGTAATTCTTACCAACGTCATATAGATGAGTTAAAATCCTCACTTTATGTAGCATAGCAATCGCAAATGAGTCAGTCGGATGTATTAACCATTGGTGGTACAGCTCTACACCCGCAAAATAATTCATTTAATATTTTTAATAAAAACTTGACCTGCTATCTATATTATCAGAATGTCCGTGGAATTCGAACTAAAATAAATACCGTTTACTTGTTTTCTCTTCAGTCCGATTTTGATTTTGTAGCATTGACAGAGACTTGGTTAAACGAATCTTTTCGTAGCTGTGAGATATTTTCCGATAATTATCATGTATATAGAAAGGATAGATCTGCTTCTCGAGTTAAATTAAATTACGGTGGAGGTGTTTTGCTAGCTGTCAATAAAAAATTTATTAGTAATGAAATAGATCTAACATTTATTAGCGATATTATTCCAATTATTGATATTCTAGGCACTACGATTACATTAAATTATTACAAAATATTAATACTACTTGTTTACATTCCTCCAAGTCTTAAAGTTGTTGATTATGAAGCCTTATTTGATTGTCTCTCCACCTTAAATTTTGTTGATTACGAGAAAGTATTTGTTTTAGGAGACTTTAATGTTCCCCAGTATGCTAATATGGCACCTCTCACTGGTCAGCTAGTTGAATTAAATGCTTTCGTAAATCTCCACGATTTCAAACAATATAATAATATATTTAACATAAACAATCGATTATTGGACTTAGTTTTCTGTAATGAATCATGCACTGTTGAAAGGGTATATGATTTGATGGTTCCTGAAGATGTCTCGCATCCTGCTTTGAATATTAATTTTCAAATATCTAATCCTCGTAGTAAACCTAATCCAGTAAATAAAAATTTACAGTATAACTTTCGTAAAGCTAATTATATGATGTTATATCAACTAATAGCTTCATGTGACTGGTCTTTTCTCAATAATGTGAATAATATTGAAACTGCATGTAAGTTATTTTATAAACAACTACATGGTATGATGGATATATGCATTCCCAAATATGTTCCAACTGCAAGAAAATACCCCACATGGTTCAAAGGACCTATTATTAGAGATATTAAAAAAAAAAGAGAAAGCACGAAAAAAGTTTAAGCGCAATAATGATTTAAATGCCTTCGAAGAATTTAAACGGCTAAGATCCAAAATTAAAAAGGACGTAAAGAAAGCACATAAAGACTACGTTAAAACATTACAAGAGAATATAAAAAGAAATAGTGGGAACTTTTGGTCATACGTAAATTCTAAACGGAAAGATGGTGGAATACCTGAATTTATGACTTATGATGATTTAAATCTTTTAAACATGCAGGATATTGTAAATGGATTTGCTACTTACTTTAAAAATTCCTACAGTAATTCATCAAATTTTGATGTTGACTTTGAGAGTGATTTATCAAATAACTTACATGTACATATAGCTGAATTTAAAGAATCTGATGTGTCGAAGGCAATATTAAAGTTAAAATCTAAATTTACTAAGGGACCTGATAATATACCATCCTTCATGGTTCGCGATTGTTCCCATGCGTTAGCTATTCCTTTAAATAAAATATTTAATTTGTCATTGCGTACTGGTACATTTCCTAATGCATGGAAGAGGTCAAGAATTTGTCCTGTTTTTAAAAAAGGTAAAAAAATTGTATTGAGAACTATCGACCCATCACTATTATATGTAATTTTGCCAAAGTTTTTGAAATTTTACTATACGATAATATTATACCACACGTCAAACATCAGATAGTGGACGAACAACATGGTTTTTGTAAGAACAGGTCAACAATAACAAATCTATTCTCATTTACACAATACAGTTCTGCAATAGTTGATGGCGGCGGTCAACTAGACGTAATATATACAGATTTTTCTAAGGCTTTCGACAAACTCGATCATAGAATATTACTTCAAAAGCTTAGCAAGTTTGGATTGTCCAAGCCTGTCATAAATTTTTTTCAATCATACTTGACAAACAGAACCCAGTTTGTTGAAGTGCGTGGATTTGAGTCTGTCGATATCTTAGTAACCTCTGGCGTACCTCAAGGCTCGATTCTGGGACCGCTTTTATTTATACTATTCGTAAATGACATTATTAATGACGTTAACGTAAAATATTTAATTTATGCAGACGATGTCAAATTTTTTTATCAGGTAGATATCTTAAATGATTGTCTTAAATTACAAAGTAATATTAATAAAATAAATAATTGGTGTTTAAAAAATAATCTTCCATTAAATTCAAAAAAATGTAATATAGTGTCATATACCAAAAAAGATTTTCCAATTTTCTATAACTACTGTTTGGATGGTGTTATATTAAATAGGCCTGATTTTGTTATAGATCTTGGGGTAAAGTTCGATAGAAAACTTACTTTTAATGAACATCTAAATGACGTGGTAAAAGCATCATTCAGAAATTTGGGATTTATCATTAGGCATGCAGTTGACCTCAATTCTATCGAAACCATGAATATGTTGTACAATGCGTTTGTCAAATCAAAATTAGAATATGCTTCAATAATATGGAAACCATTTTATGATATTCACATAAGCGCTCTTGAAAACGTTCAAAGACGATATCTAAAATTCTTGACATTTAAGATAGACGGAACATATCCACCAATTGGGATAAATCACACGTTACTTCTAAATAGATTTCAAATGCAAAGCTTAGAATGTAGACGAAAAAATCATTCGTTAATATTCCTCTATAAACTTATTAACTACCAAATTGATTGTTCCGAGTTATTAGAACAACTTGTATTTAAAGTGCCAAGAACTGAATCTCGAAACAACTTAATGTTTTATCTCCCGCTATCTCGGACAAATTTATTAAAAAACTCGCCGTTGTATTTTATGTGTGAAAACTGCAACAACCTGCAAGGTAGAATTGATTTATTTTCTTGTAAGCTTTCGCAGCTCAAAAAATTGTAAAGCTGTTTCGGTACTACTTGCTTGTGTATAGTCATTAATTTATTTAATTTTTTTGTCATATTATGTAATTTTTGTTATATTGTGTAAGTTTTGTTATGTTGTGTAATTTATCTTATATCCAAATTATGTCTTATTGTGCAATATGTTATATTTATATTTACTTTTGTAATTACAATTTTTTTCCTGCTCTATAACTAGGCATTTAGCCTGTAGAGCAGTGTATTTAATAAATAAATAAATAAATAAATAAATAAATAAATAAAAAATAAAATTGATAGCAATAATTTAAGTAAACATTGTCTGTATTGGCATAGATATATTGACGATATATTGACTGCTTTTACTGGTACTAGTAGAGAGTTAAATTCTTTATTAGGTTTTATCAATACTATACACCCTAATATTAAATTTACTATGGAAACAGAGAAGGATAATTCAATTTATTTTTTAGACTGAAATATTATTAAAAATAATAAAGGCCATAGTTTTGGGATATTTCATAAGCCATCCCATACTGATATTACAATAAATAATAGTTCATCTCATCCATACAAACAAAAGCTGGCAGCATACAACAGTATGATCCATAGATTAGTTAATATTCCCCTTACCAAAGAGAACTTCGCAAAAGAATTAAATATCATTAAACAAATCGCAGTAAATAATAATTTTAATTTAAAGTTAGTAGACAACATTTTAGAGAAAAAACTTTAAACAGGCTATTCAACAAGTTTATCCCATAATTAAAGATCAAAATTGCAGATATAAGAGTCCTACATATATAGGAGCTCCTAGTGAAAAGGTATCATCATATTTAAAAAACCAAAATATTAACGTAGCTTTTAAAACCAATAATACGCTTGGGAAGTATACTAAAAACAATAAGGGTAAAATTAATCCTAATAATAAATCGGGGGTATATAAATTAAATTGTGGTAGTTGTCCAAAATTGTATATTGGTCAAACAGGCCGTACTTTCAAAAAACGCTATTCTGAACATTATAATAGCTATACAAAAAACAAAAATAATTCTACTTACTCAAATCATATTTTAGCTGAAAATCATTCTTTTACAGACAACTTTGAAATTTTACATATAGAAAATAAGAGCCTTAAATTAAACCATTTAGAAACACTTGAAATAAATAGATTTAAAAATTCATATAACTTACTAAATGATCAATTAGATAATTCACCCTTATTAAATCTCTTTCCTAGTTTTCTGTGAGATAATCCCGGTAATGTGCTATCTTATTGTTATCTGATTGATATTATAATAACCTAAGTACCCTTATTTACTTTAAATAGTTATTTTGTAATGTTATTGATGTTTTTATTAAGTACTTTGTTTTGTTAAATATTTCGTATATATATTGGATACCGAATTTAAAATAGTCATATTTGAAAAAGAAGTTGTACTTCGAAACATATGTCATGTTAGTGTTTTTTAAAAATTTTTATATTTTTAAAATAAAAGTGTGAAAATCTACCAAATTTGGTTTTACTCTTTCAAGATCAAATGGATTTTCATCAAGTAAAGGCTGAAACAATAAATAATTTTAATTTGTGTTAAAGACACGCAGACAAGATTTAAATAAAACTTATATGAATTTAAAAAACACGTATTAAAAAAATATTTTTGGATTCACAGGGTGTTGCGTTTTTGCCTGGCGTATAAAAATGTATATTTTTAAATTGAATACCCTGTATTTTATTCCAATTTTAGTATGGCTTGGTAATACTGTATTCAACACTAGAATTTTTCTTTAAAATATTACAGGGTACATTTACATTGATTTTAAAATTGTTTAGTATGCAGACTTATAAGATACTAAGCTAACAAATAGTGGTGATAGAACTGGTTTATTTTGTACCGAGTGTTTTGAAACATGTCTTAAATATGACTTATTTTAATTTATTCAATTTTTTCAAATGCAATACCCTGTATATTATTTTAGCATAATATTCCCTATGGAATTACCTATCACCTATACCAACATGAGTGTAAATGATCAATAGCTGTTTTATTTTTGGATATACGAAGAAAAAATTAATGGAAAAGTTGTATGGTCATATTTAATTAATATTCTTAAATAGTAATACATTTTTGATTGTACTCACATTATGAAACAATTTAAATTGACTTCATTTATTTGCTGTGTTGTATATAGGGTGAGTCAAAATGCGAGGTTACGATTTTCTCAATTTTTAGAATGTTATTGTATAATTGGTGGTATATTATACAGGGGATTCCATTTAAAAAATTGAGAATTTCGTAATCTCGCATTTTGACACACTCTATATAAAATATAGCAAATAATTTTCTATTAAAATTGTTTAGCAATTTGAAAATAATCAAATAAGTATAACGACCTGCAGGATGTTTTGCTTTAAAAATGTATAGGTTTTTATTCATTTTTTTTTTCAGAATCAGTAGGCTTCATTCCTTTATAGAGCTAAATTTTTACTAGAAATTTCCTGTTGATATCGGTTTTAGTGTTGGATTTATATTTTTTATTTAAACCCCCTTAACCCCCCATTTCGTTACCATTTTTTATTTTAAATCATTAGGCTTTGTCTCCTTATAGAGCAAGATTTTTCGGAAAAATTTCATGCTTATATAATTTTTCGTTTTTGAGTTAGGATTTTTTTATTTATTTCAACTTACCTTATCCCGTCAGTTTTATTAAGATTTTTTTTTAAATCAATAGGCATCATCCCCATATAAAGCTTAATTTTCCCTAAATATTTCATTTTAATAATTTTTTTCAGGAGTTAAGATTTTTTCAATATTTTAAGACCCCTCACCCCCCATTTTTATTCAGATATTTTTTTATAGAACGAATAGTCTTCATTCCCTTGTAAAGCTTATTTTTTACTAAAAATTTCATGTTGATATCGCTTTTTATTATTAATTTATATTTTTTTTGTTTCAACCCCCTTCAGCTCCTTTGTTTTTAATTAGATTTTTTCAAAATCAATGAGCTTGGTTTTTATTAAAACTTTCAAGTTAATATAATTTTTCATTTTAATATTTCAAACTCACTAATTCCCTAATTCTTATTCAAATTTTTGTCTCAGAATCCATATGCCTCAGTCTCTTAAACAGCTTGATTTTTACTCATTATTTCATGTTGATATCGCTTTTGGTGTTTGATTTCTATTTTTTTTTTATTTCAACCTTCCTTAACCCCCCTTTTTGTTCACTTTTTTTTTTTAATTAATAGACTTTGTCCCTTTATAGAGCATGATTTTTCCTACAAATTTAAATTTTTAGGTTTTGAAGTAGAATTTTTTTAAATATTTGAACCCCACTTTGCCCCTCATTTTTATTCTTTTTTAGAATCAATATGCATTTTCCACTTATAAAGCTTGATTTTTCTGAAGATTTTGATTTAATAAAATTTTTTGTTTCTGAAAAATCGAAAAATCGAAAAATCGAAAAATCGAAAAATCGAAAAATCGAAAAATCGTAAAATCGAAAAATTGAAAAATGGAAAAATCGAAAAATCAAAAAATCAAAAAATCGAAAAATCGAAAAATCGAAAAATCGAAAAATCGAAAAATCAAAAAATCGAAAAATCGAAAAATCTAAAAATCTAAAAATCTAAAAATCGAAAAATCGAAAAATCGAAAAATCTAAAAATCGAAAAATCTAAAAATCTAAAAATCTAAAAATCTAAAAATCTAAAAATCTAAAAATCTAAAAATCTAAAAATCGAAAAATCGAAAAATCGAAAAATCGAAAAATCGAAAAATCGAAAAATCGAAAAATCGAAAAATCGAAAAATCGAAAAATCGAAAAATCAAAAAATCGAAAAATCGAAAAATCGAAAAATCGAAAAATCGAAAAGTCGAAAAATCGAAAAATCAAAAAATCGAAAAATCAATAAATTAAAAAATCGACAAATCAAAAAATCGAAAAAGAAATTCCGTAACGAAAATAAACCTAACACCCCTCACTTTGACTGGCACAGCAGTGCGGCTGCGGCGTTGAAAACCATGCATCGTCTAACGTCGTTTCAGTTCGGCAGACTTCGGCACGGTGTTTGTGTGCGTGCGACTAGACGTATGCGTGTAGACTAGCTGCTAACTGCTCATAAACTGATTCTATCTCTTTTAGACACAATTTCGGAAAAATTGAATTTGAAAATGAGTAATGATCCACAAGAATCCACAACAAAATATGGGACCGCGGTATTTTCCAGATATTTAGAACTTATGTTACTTATTTCAGTTACCATAAAACCTATAGTTTCAATGATAAAAATTCCTGAATAACCTACATATATTGTAAAATAATAAAAAATATTTTAAACAATGTTACCTTCTCATCTATTCAATAAAAGAAAAAAAAAATGTTTTCTTATCGGTCACCACGCTCAAAAAGTGTAACTTGATTAATATCAAAGAAAAAACTTGAATTAATATCAAAGAAAAAAAAATTCTGCATAAATAAAATAAATAAATAATTATAATTGCATAAGTTGATAAAAAATGCTATGCAATAGCTTTACCGCGGCAGTCCCCGAGCTCCACACGTATTTTTTAATTTATATCGTTTTTCGTGCGGACAAAAAACGAAAAACGGTAAATATTATTTCCCAATGGTAATGATTTTATAACTTTAGGCTTTTTTAACAACTGATTAATTATTTGAAATAGCTATTATAATAAATATTACAATAGCGGTGTCCCATTATATTTTCCAACATTTAGCAAGTTTATAGCTTTTAAACTTCCACTTCCAATGTCTCTAAGTCATCTGCTCCCTCTTCGTCTTCGCTGTTGCTTTTTGTCCCTTACGCGTTCTGGATTGCTTGAAACTTCTTCCAAATCTTCTGTGCCTATGCTTTTGCCAGTGGCTATATTCAGTCTTTTTCCTCGTTTTGGGACATTAATTGGCCCAGTCTTGAGCTGGTGTAGCTAATCTACAAGCACTGCAGTCATTAAATTTTCCTGCCTCCGGTGTAGTAGGCTCCTTTATTTTTACCCTTTGCAAGAACAGCATCGGGATTGAAAGGAACTAGGCCGCATGCTTTAAATCCAGCAGCAATATTATTCATTTCGCGATTCCCAACCCCCTCTACCGCAGTTTTCAACATCCTGGGAAAACCCCCCTATTTTTTTAATTTCCATTCCTCCAGTAGTCTTTTCCATGATGCTTTTAGTGGACGAAAATAAGGCACGTCCAGTGGCTGGAGCATGTGGGTTGAATTGGGGGGGAGTAATACAAACTTAATATTATTATTTCTGCACTCTTAAATAACACTGATAGTAATATTGACTGCAAGTTTTCTCCAATATTTTCGAAAATATGGGAGTGCTACGGTCCTGATCCAATCATTAAACAATTTAGAATCAAATCATCCTTTTGGAGACCTGTTGTACATTGCTCCTGGTAATCCGCCCTCCTTTCATCCTTCATAAAGGTGTAAAGCAGCTATTGCGTACATAAATGTTGTGCTGCTTTTTGTGCTGTCAAGTGCCCTGTAGGCGTTTGTTTCCTTTCTTTATGACCACTTTTACAGCCTCGTCAACGAAGTTTGTCTCATCGTAGTTAACAACGTTTTGTGGTGGGATATCCCTTATAATTTTTCGCCACATTTTGGAAATATTCCTCAATAATCTGGTATGTTACAGCGGCTCTCACTGGCTTTGTATTCTCCGCAAACTTGATTGTAATCCGGGGATGTCTCTGCATCAGGCCATTAAACCAGTCTTTTTCTGGCATATTATTGGTAAATCGCTTTTCAGTGATGCCGCGTTCATTTAAATATTACTGCGTGATTCGCCTAATATTAATGGACTTTAATTAGAAACCCCACTCAGCACAGGTTTACAAAGAATTCACTAACAATGTTTCAGAATGTGCATAAGAGCAGGTTGACCATCATATGTCAAGGGATGTGCCGCATGAAAGTGATAATTTATTGTCGTATATGGCACTACAAACCTTACTGACGCGCTTCGCATGCTCAGTCTTCCCTTGCGCACTGCATCCAGCGCTCTCTATAAATACGCGGGGTCGTAGTTTCTTTTGCCATAAGCAACTAGCTTCTTCACGTTTTTCGTGGCATCTATAAAAATAAAGAAACAAATAATAACATAAGATTCGTCCCCCCCTGCCCGACACACTTCATATGCTAGCACACGAAATTCACATGAGAAAATCACCCAAAAACAAATTGCTTTAAACATAACCTCACAGCCTCATAAAATACAGCAAAAACCAAGTGATCCACTTCACCCCGTTTTTTTATTTCGTCACAAAAAAATTGCAGTTGAAACCGCACAAAAAAAATTTCTTATTTGATTGTAACATCCTTTTATGATCATATTCCTTATCACCTAGATGGG
The DNA here is from genome assembly GCA_927349885.1 of Psylliodes chrysocephalus. Taxonomy (NCBI): domain Eukaryota; kingdom Metazoa; phylum Arthropoda; class Insecta; order Coleoptera; family Chrysomelidae; genus Psylliodes; species Psylliodes chrysocephalus. Next base: position 61,232,007 of record OV651814.1, on the reverse strand, counting down.
CTCGGACAGACCTAGTTTTTATAGAATCGGCTGTGCAAATCTTTGATATCACATATTTTACATGCTAAGAAATGTAGCTTTTTTACTACTTAATTATTTTTTGAAAACTCACTTTCACGATTAACCAGCACCACCGGTATAAATGGATGTTCACCTGTTGGCTACACGAACGTAAATACAATCCAGTTGATTTGTAATGCATTGTTGCCATAATTCTTAAAAACAAGTGAAAACACCAGATTGATCGACTGCACCCCTGCCTATGACTTCGCCCCGTTTGACGGTATGTGTGAGAGGTTATTGGACTTGATAAGAAACAATTTTGAGCTTCTTTAAATAATGTCTGATAAAGCAAGTTTCCATGTTAAGAGCCGTCAATAGACACAATTGTAGAATTTGGAGTGAAGAGAATCCACATGAATTTTATTAAAGTGTAAGGGACTCTTCTAAAGTGAATATTTGGTTTGCTGTGAGTAAATATAAGATTTACGGGCCATTTTTTTTGTCGAAAAAAACAGTTACCTGTCCAATTTATACGGACATGTTAGAAATATTTTTTAACTGCAAATTGACCAGGATGGAGAATAACATGAAATCTATTTTCAACAAGATGGAGCACCTCCCCATTATTCACTGATTGCTCGTCAATCAGTTTCTAATAAATTCGGTAATAATTGGATTGGTAGGACCAGTTTAATGGGCTCCAAATTCGCCAGACCTAACCGTGTCAGATTTTTTTATTTGGGGATATGTTAAAGCTTTAGCTTAAAATCCTGCAACTCAAAATTTAGAAGAGCTAAAAAATAATATAAATCGAGCATTTGAAACCATTACTCCCAACATGTTAGAAAAAGCATATACAAATTTATTAATACGTTTACACAATTGTGTTAATCTAAACGGAGGATATATAGAACATTTAAATTATTCTTAAATTGTTTGATAAAAGTTTGTTAAAATGCTAAATAAGGGTAAGGTTCATATGTCCTAAAAATAATCACATTTAAATGGACGTGAGACATAGTAAATTTGTATGGATTATCGTTTAAGATTTTTACTAAATTTTAAGAATAAAAGCATGTCTTTTTATTACAAATTAATTAAATAGTAGTTCAATTACAAATACCCATTGATTTAGTCATTTTTATCACAAATAAATTATTAGTATTTCAATTATAAATGCAATGGTTTAATCGTGTTACCTACCCTTAAAGTGTACACTAGTCTCGTTAATTTATAATTCTTTATTTCCTTTGGTCATCTATTTTAACTTATATAAGACCTAATAAATTTAAATATATTGTTTGTTGACATTCTTCTAACCTGTTCCAAGTAACCGTCACTGTCATTCAACTTGACAACTAGTAGGTACGTTTTTCAAGTAATTCTTATAATTCCGATCTTTCGAGGTGCCTGGCTACACCAGTACCACTCCGAAGGGACTAAGTATGGTTTCTCGATGCCTAATGGCTGACTCTTATTTCCGTTTCTCGCTTTTTCGATGAAGACGATGAAGACAAGGTGAACCATTTTATTTTTCGTTTTGTCGAGTTGAAGGCACGGTCAGGATGGCGTTACAAAATTGTTTGATGAAAAAGGTCATTTCTATTGAGGTATATATTTATAAACATAAAGGATGTATCATCCCTATTAAAAAGGTCTAAACTGCTTTTTCAATGGTTTAATTAACGATCAAGTATTCTCAATTACAATGTTGCTGTGATATTGCCACTGTCTATTCGCGTACCGCCCACTGCGCTGGTCTGCCTTCTCCGGCTCGTCCATCCTGACACGCATGAGTATGGACTTCAAGAATGTGTGGTGGGGAGAAAGACACACCGCTGCTAACACGGCCATCCTGCAATTGGTGCGTCCCCGCGCCACATATATCTGGAATTACAAAATACGAAAACAAAACTACTGTTACGACTAATTAACATTATCACTAATGTTCTTTTTAGACGTAAAATGATTAATTACTCTTTCAATTATTGTTGGTGTCTCTGGTGGCCTTATTTAAAGGAAGGTACATTTAAGATTTTCTTTGGATTGAAACGATCGGCTTCTTGTCTATCTTTAAACTGACTTCTTGGTTTTCTAAGGATCTCTGCATTTTTCGTAATTCTCGAGGTCTCAACACTGATAGCATCAAATTCATTGAGTAATTTTATGAGTTCACGTTCGGAATTAGAATTTTGTATGTGAATGGAAAAACGGGCTTTTGAATTTTCTGAACTCAGAACCGGATTCTACACTATCCAAATTTTGACTATGTCCGTTCATATTGTCGTTAGCATCGACCGACATTGTGTTCTGCTGACGCACTGTCACGAGGTTCAGGATTTTCGTCTGCCATTATCACAAGCACTAACTTCTATTTAAATTACTTATTATAGTCTATTAGCCACGGTACGCGTAGTTATTCCACTTCTAATATAAACATAAGGGATGTGTCATCCCTAATAAAAAGGTCTAAACTGCTTTTGCAATGGTTTAATTAACGATCAATTATTCTCAATTACAATGTTGCTGTGATATTGCCACTATCTATTCGCGTACTGACCACTGCGCTGGTCTGCCTTCTCCCGCTTGTCCATCCTGACACGCATGGGTATGGACTTCAAAAATGTGTGGTGGGGAGAAAGACACACCGCTGCTAACATATTCCTTTTTAAATTTAGTGGATCGAGGTACAACTTTTTCATTTTTGGTTTAGAGATCAAGCGACTTAATAACTAACAATAACTATAACATATTAAACTATCACAAAAAAGTTTAAATAAAAAAAAAAACGCAAATGGCCGATCCATTGTGGGCTTTTTGGTTTTTGCGCTGCGAGAACTGCATTATTCTCAATAATTTATTTTGGTTGTCCTCTATGTCCTGGGGGCCCTTTTCAAGCATGATCTGCTATTTTATGATCCAGTGCTTTATAAGTTTTTTTGGTGAGTTCCACCCAGTTTAAAATGGACTTTTAAGTTTGAAGTGCCAGACAAGGCCTATTTTTTATGTAACTATATTAATTTTAGTTTTTTAATTCACACATAAATGTTCTTTAAAATTATTGATTGAATATTCTTCGTTATAACATAGTGTGAACCGAATACAGCTGTAGGAGGGGGTTTAACGAGTTAAACATATATGTACATATTTTCTGATAACCATTCAAGCCACTCATGTATTAGTAGACTTGTAGATGAATTTAAAAATTTAACATAAAAATATTCTTTTTATAAAACCCTTTGAAATTTGAAAAATTGTAAATCAGCAGATACTTACTTTAGTTAGGAGTAGGCATCTGATATTATTTAGCAATAATTATTGTTGACTATTAATTTTGAATACATTTTCACAAAAATTATTCATGAGAATATTGTTAATTATTGATTTTGAAGCCATTTTCAGAAAATTTAATTTGTTGAGTCATTTCTTAATCGATTTAAAAAAACTTTATAACGCTAGATAGCTAAAAGGACTGGCTTTCAGACCATCAAAAAATATACAGGGTGCTTTATTAAAAAAATTAACAAATACATCTTTAAACCGGAAGTGCTAAATAATTTTGGATTGACCGAAATGAAACTTTCGTTTAAAAAGTTATAAGCTTACTACAGGTTGGAAAATATAATGGGACACCCGCTATATACTTTCTAAAACTCTATATCTCACATCTAAACATGCAATTGCCTATTGTTTATATACCTCGAAATCTTTAACTTCGTTAAAGCAGTAAAAATAAAATTGGCCTTTCGACTTTTTCCGTTCTTGATCGATACTAACCATTTTATTGAATATCTTTCAATAAATATCGGGCGACAAAGATAAAGGCCAAGCCTCAGATTTATAGCGTACATTGAAACACTGTTTGGAAGATTATATACTTTTTATTTTTTTCAATTTTTGTTCGGAGAATATCGCACGGATGGCAAGAGTTAAAAATGTCCCAAACGTTTTCGTTTCCAGACTTTTGAGAATAAAATATAAGGCTAATAAATTGCTGGGCGTTATTGATTTTCTCTTATAACTGCAGTTTGTAAGATTTTTTTAAAAGCGGAAGTCAATTTATAAATCTTTTATAGTCTCTGTGTACTGTTAAAATCGTAAAAAATATTTTAAAATATTATTATATAGTTCATTTTTAAACGGACATACGTTAGCCATAGATGGAGGCCATCGATGTGATTTTAAACAACCCTTATTTAATCGGTCTTTGACAGTTTATGGAGTTTTATCAATTTTGTTTATTTTTTTTTTTTAATTACAACTTGGGAACACACGTCTGTGGTGTTTGGGAGACATATGGTAACTCCTAAATTAGCATTTTTCAGGAAGAGCATTTAAAGGTTTTAAAAGGTTATGTAAATCAGGTATAGTCGGAAAAAAAACCAAATATTTACGTTAAATTATTTATTGTTGTAAAGTTTAAATGTAAGAAACATAAATTTTGGAAATATTTGTGATTTTTGAATTAATGGTATATATCATGTTTATACCAAATATATCACTAAAAAAAAAAATAAAAAAAGGAATTATCAACTTAAATTATTAATATTCTCTGGTTCAAGCGCCATATTTATAAACTTCTTAAAGTAATATTAACAAACAAAACATTAAATTTTTATTAATCAAAATCCTCATCACTATCGCTCACATATAGTGTTGTTTTGGATGGGGATTTCTTCAATTTAATGTAGAAATCGTGATAGATAGGATCAATATAGGGTAGAAGATCTAGAATATCTTTGTATTTTAATTCATCCAATGGCACAGGTTCAGTATATGCAGGGACTAATTGAATGTTAGCAATAGAAACTGATTTGCCCCTCTTCTGCATGGAGTAAAAGCGAAACGGTTCCTCAGAATTTAAAGTATACTTAAAACCCACGTCACTACCTTTTTTATAAAATAACCAAAACACATTGTTCCAGGCGAAGGATGTCTTATCTTTTGTAACATTTCGTTTCATAAAATGAGTAAGTAAAACTTTGGAAAATCCAAAAAAATCTGCCTGTTTCATTAATTTTACATCATAACGAGTGCTGGTCATTTTAATTAGCGAAACCCAATCTTGTGGAACTGACACTGTACTATTTCTTTTTTTAACAAATCTCTCTATAGCAGCATGATCTGTATCGCACTCTAAATGTGTGTGCCCTGGTACGAGAAATTTATGATGAATTTCTTTAAGAGTTGGCTTTTCTTCAAGTGCCATCATAAACATTACAGGTAAAATATTATTTCTATTTTGCCCTGGACACGTATCAGAATAGAGGATGAGCTTTTCTACCTCGTCTGACAAGTCCTTGATAAACTGAAATACGCAAGACGCAATCTCATCAGCTCCTCGTTGGGCTATAGTTTCGTGCCATACATAACATGCTGTTCGTTTGGTGGTAATATTACGGACTGTCAGATTAAACGTCCACAGTTTTCTTTTATAAAATGACACACTCGCAGATAGATTCGGGGTTGGTAAACACTTTTGTAGGTCAAAAGCTGCCACTGTAATTTTGCCAGCACTCTCCTCGCTTATTTTCTTATCGGCCTTTTTTGTCTCATAATGAAAAGATGCCTTGTTTTGATGTTGTGTCATCTCATGCTCGAACTCTCGTTTTTTTTCTTCAGACAGAGGTTTTTATTTTTAAAAACAACGAATCACAGGTTTTGCAAGTGTCATTACTTGGTTTTTTAAATTTCAAATTAAGAGTCTTAAAAACATTACGAAACACACTGAGGCTAAGGGGCTTTTCAGAAGGGTTCTGTCTTGCATCAACAAATTTTTCTTTATAAAGTTTATACAGTAACTGCAAGTTCATATCTGGTTCTAAATATCGTTTAACAGTATGCCGTCGAGAGTAATGGCTTTCGTAAGCCGGAATACTATTTATAAAATCTTTGGCAAAACGATGGAAGTAGGTGAAAGTTTCTTCTTTTTAATAATATCATCAAGAAAACCCCTAGTCTCTGCGAACACTTTTAAAAAACAATTTTTGCAAATATTTCCAATTATGCCGTCTAGTGTATATAGTACTGTTACTTCTCTATTTTTTGCGCATGTACTAGTTCTTTCTTTGGGTTTTATAGTTATTAAACTTGTTAAATAACGTTTTTGTATATCTCTATTAGGTAAGGCTCTATAATCTTTAAATACTTCGTTTAAGTTGATAGTTGCTATTTTTGCATAGCATTTTGCTCGACAATTTTCAGGAATAGGTAAAAGAGCTTTAGCTGGAATACTTTTTCCTTTTGCTGTAACATATGCCTCACCCTTTTTTCTACTTTCAGTTCGTTGCCTACGTAATTTTCTTTGCATTGGACCTTGCCCTTTTTTTCTTTTTCTCACTGCAAAGTGCGATAATGGAATATTGTCGTCAGTTGATTCCGATTCTATAAGAACAGCGTCAGTATTAAAACTATTTCCCTTCCTTTTCTTATATGTTGGTTCCCATAAATCGCTAGATCCAGAACTAAAGTCATCCATACTATACTTATCCAGTGGTACTGGTGTGTGTGGTATTTTGGTATTATTTTCGGGGCTTGTTGGTCGGACCGACGATGTTTCAGAATAATAAGTACGATTTTCGGAGCTCATCAGGTCATCCTCAGCAGATAACAACTTCAATGATGAAGTTTATGATTAAAATTTACTTCACATGCTGATGAAATGGATGATTTTTTTTCAGATATAATCGGCAGTGAATTAGATGCACTTAAAATGCCTGCAGTGACATTAGTTACCTGCAAAGAAAACATATTTTATATTAGGAAAAATTCAACACAAATAGACACACTTATAATTATTCTTGTGAAGGCAAAAATATGCCAAGAAATAGTTATTTATGCAACAAGTGTGTAAAGTTACCCTTTTTCGACGAATGTGAATGTTGACAATCACATGAGTCAAAAAAGGGACTTTACACACGAGTGGCATACAATATTTTTTCTACTACCGTACACATAATCCACTAATATTAGAAATATAAAAGTTACTTTTTTTCACTAGTGAAAAAAAGTAATTTACTTTACGCACTAGTGAAAAAAAGTAAAATGTACAAATTTTGTAAAATTTTACTTGTTTTAACTAGTGCGTAAAGAGTTTTACTTTACGCACTAGTGAAAAAAAGTACAACTTTACACACTTCGTGGAGTACTTAAAGTACGTACTTTACGCACGGTAGTAGAAAAAATAATATATTACATTAAAAAATAACTTATTTTGTTAGCACAAAACTTACCACTGTTTGCTCTGAGCTTATTATAGACAACTTATCTAGTATTAAGTTCTCAATATCTAAGTTATTGGTGGAATTATCTAACACAATTTTATTTACGGCCATTGATGAACTTTCCAAAACTGACGACTTAGCCGCAATATTGGTAATATTGGCCTTATTTTTCTGCAAATAACAAACAGAGTTACTTACTAAACTTAAATATTGGTCAATTTAAGAACGATAATTTTTACATTTAATTCTAACTCGAATCCGGTACAATTATGTTATGTGCCACCTACCGCCGTAATAAATAATTTGTACAAAACGTTGTTAAAGCTTAATAATGGTTTGATACAAATATGTTAAGTAAGAACAATATCAAATAGGACACACGACACACATGAACTTATAATGGTTTGGTACAAATATGATAAGTTAAATCGTATGACATATAGGCAAGCAATATACAGATCCTATCTTTAATTACCTATAAGGTTAAAAAATTATAAGTACTTACATTTTGAAAACTGGAGGACCCATCCCCTGCCTTACACATCTCAATTATTTTATTGATTCTTGTACTTTTCCCGGCCATATTTTAGAAAATACTAAATTTACACCACCTTTAAACTTTTTTTAATATTTACGACGTTCGACAACAATCAAAACAAAACACTCACTAACATAACGTGCCGAATTCGATGCGTGGCGAATAGTTCCGATTCGATACGAGACACTGGACATATCATAAAGGGATCAAAAATACATTTAAAATGTTGGGTAAAATAATGATAAAATATACTTATCTCAAATGTACCAAACGACATTATTTTTATTATTTGATCTTAACTTGATAAAGTTTCTTATCATAGTAATACCAAACAAAAGTAAAATTTTAGTGACATATCATGTTTGGATACAAAAATTATGGGCTTATTAGTAACACTGGAGATGTCATCCTTTGACCAAATGAAAATAAAAGCAAAATTAATTATCATAGTGGATTTAACAACAAAATGTACTTTTTGGAGTTATCATATGTCTCCCAAACACCACAGAAGTATATTTTTGGTTCACTTATCATCCATAACTTGTTGAATATAGGAAAATCAATGTTTTGGTCGGCTAAACCTTCATAAGTTTTTCCACACTCGAAACAACAGTCTATTGTATCATTATTCTCTATCTCCATATTTAAAAAGGGCACGAAACACTGGATATTTTTATTTCGTCATACAAAATGGAAATCAGAGAAGTTTTTATTTATTTTTTAAGCGTTAAATTAATATAATTTTGAGTGCCTTTTTAAAAGCTACATATTAAGTTAGTTATAGGTTTTACAGGCAAACAATTTAATCACAGGTCTGCATTTTAGACTGAATATCACAATCATTTGCAACATTCTGTATCAACTTGAAATGTGCTAAATATTAATAATTTAAGGCTATACATGCTTAAAATGCAAGGAGTTATTCCGTAAACTATTCTAAAAATAATTTGTTATTTGATGATTTGTAAAAATCTGCTTTGTTTCGAAGATACAACGTTTACAAAATTTTGACAGTAACATTTTATTATCAAAAGGTACATGTAAAGTTGCCTAATCCACAACAATAAACAGAAGATTGTGAAGCATACCCGCGGTTCATTCAAACGTCCTTTATTAATTAATTAATTAATTAATTAATTAATAATATTATCCTCTTATTCTTAAAAAATAGGCTAAATTTCGATGTAGGTGTTTTTATAAAAACAAAAAAGTGTTATGAAACAATTTTTCTTAAATATCAAAATGTTGGTCATTCTTATAAGTACAGGTTATTTTAAATTTGTCTAAAATTCGTATATTTTTGGAAAAACTAAGCCTTCTCTAGCTTACAAATTTTAATATTTTGTTTTCTATTAAAAAAATTAAGCTTTCTCTCTTTAGGAGTAAAATTTTTGACTCTACTTTCATTTATTTGTTACAAAACAGTTTTTTTTTTTCGTTTTAAGGATTGTCCAAATTGTCACTACTGCTAAGTTACGTATGCAACTTATTTCTTGATTTTCGTTGAGGATATGTAAGCAAATCTATCTTATGCTGCTGTGTATGTTTTTCAACTTCAATATTTTCTAAAATCTGACTCTCGGGCTGAGTATAGTTGTGACTAGTTAAACTGAATGAACTATTATCTATTCAAATTGGTACAGCATTTGATATTAGTTGTTTACGTTTGGGGGCAATTTTGCTAAAAGACTCTGGCAGAAAATGATCTTCACAAAGATAGCAAGTTTTATTATCTAAAAAAAGTTAAATTTACATTCTTAAACAACTTGTCACGAATTTTAACATGAAAATGAAAAATGGGTTTATTTGGATACCCAGCTTGAATATTAGAATACTTATTTAAACAATTAGGAACTAAACAAGAATACTTAGTTTCACTTTTCGATGATTTACCCGGGCCAAACATGTTTTATTATGGTTACAAAATTTTTCAAAAAGGATTGGAAATAGATTCAAAATGAAATTATATTTCGTTAATGATAAACCAAGTCCTTAAACAAATCTAACAGCTAATATTAAATTAAATTGTTAAAACTAATTACATCAAATCAGCACTTATGAATCATCATAATCATAAAATAACCACAATATATGCCCTGAGGGTATATATTATGAAAATAACTTTTATTTTGCGTTTATTTAATTGTTATTCGCTCATTTCGCCTTCCTCCATTCCGTTTTATATTTTTGCGAAGTTTGTCAATATAGCTATCAAACCTCTCTTTAAAATATCCCAGCAATAGTATGCCATTGTATTGATGGTATCAAGTTTGACAAAATCAAAATAAGATATTTGAAATAACTCTAATCTCATGAAAGTTTATGGAAACTGGCAACATCGCTTTCATCTTATTGCGATGGTGGCTCCAAATAGTATGCTAAAATTGTTCCCAGTGCCTTGCATTTAAACGGTTTATCTTACATATTAATTTATTTATGTGCCGAACCCTTTTAAACAAAGCGGATTTTTACAAAATATCCTTGGAATAATACTTCAAGAAATAACCCCTTGAGCCCATAGTTGTTATATAGTTATTATATAGTTGTTATATAGTTGTTATATAGTTGTTATATAGTTGTTATATAGTTGTTATATAGTTGTTATATAGTTGTTATATAGTTGTTATATAGTTGTTATATAGTTGTTATATAGTTGTTATATAGTTGTTATATAGTTGTTATATAGTTGTTATATAGTTGTTATATAGTTGTTATATAGTTGTTATATAGTTGTTATATAGTTGTTATATAGTTGTTATATAGTTGTTATATATTTGTTATATGTTTCTTATTCAGTTGTTATATAGTTGGTATATAGTAGTCATATAGTTGCTATATAGTTTTATATGTAAACGTTCAGAACTTTTAGAAAGTTTTCTTAATTTGCAGTTATCGGTTATTAAAAATATATGGGTAAAAAAATAAGTATTTAATCAAATATCAGGGCAGTCACTCTGGAAAGAATTATCTAGATTTTGTTGCTGATATTAAAAAAAAAGCTTGGATCAAAACATAAAGACATAAATATGTAAACCCAATTAATATATTATTGCTCTTTGTAATAGATCTATAGCTATTTATTGAAAAAATTATAACAGAGGGTTATTGTTTAAATTAGTAATACTGTCACAATATTGACATATTAAATATGAAGGACATTTGCAAAATTTATTTTCGTGATTTTAAATACAAATTAATGGGAAAAATGGGAAAACATTTATTAATGAGATCATTTGTCAATAAATTTTAAACATTATTTTTCTCTTTTATGATAATTACTTCAACAACAATTTAAAGAAAATGGTTGGCATTTATCAACTACTGTGATTGCATACGGTTTGTCATTAGATTTTTATCGTTGTAAAAATTATGGAAATTTTTCTGTAAATAATAATGAAACAGAAAAGTTAATAGCGTGTTATAGCTTATAGGTATAGTTTTACTATCCATTTGCCAATTTTAGGATACAATTATAAAGTCGACTAAATAACAACAATATTAAATGACTTACAAGAATGTTATGTTTAATAAGAAAGTTCTAATTGTAACTTTTTAAAATAATGGTTGTAGTGATTATACACAGAATATTTACTGATAAAAGAAGCAAATGGAAAATTATATTTTGTCATCGAAAAATACATTATGAGTTGGTCCCACTTTAATCAAAATTAAAATATTTTTTTATTTTCACAAAAGTGAAAAAGGAAATTGCCAGGAAATAATATTCGAATTAAGGTAGGTACAATGAAATAGTATCTTTCGAAAAGAGATGTTTGAACATGGAGGAACAGCAATATTATTACATGACTCCCTTTTTTACAGGTTGAAGTTTAATCAAGTAAGAAACAATTCGAGTTTTCCAATATTAATATTAAAAAGTGAAATATTTTTATAATTTGCATTTATACATCTCAAATCACCAGTATTCCGATATTTTTAAATAAATTGTGATGCTTATTATCTAAGATACCAAGTTTTCAGTTCTTGTTCAAAATGATAATAATATATTAAATCTATCACATCTTTTACTGTCGTTTAATCTAGGAATGCATGTCAAAGAGCCTACTCGAATCACTAATAATACTAAAATAATAATTCTCTTTTTTCTCTTCTTTTCTGGACAAAAATGTCATGTGTTCAATCAATTCCACTCGTTATCTGATCATGAGGTTGTTCTGTGCTCATTGCCTTTTAACACGTAGCTTAAGAAAATTAAATTTAGATATGCTCATTTGTTTAGCGAAACTAATTATGATAAATTTACATTATAATATCACAATTTCAATTGGCATAGCTGCATGCTGTCTTATAATCCCTTTAAAGTGTTTTACCATCAGCTGTGAAATTTTTTTAAAGCCAAGAAAAATTAATATAAAAAATAAAAAACCCTGGACAACTTCATTATATTAAAAAATATATCCAGTATGAGTTAAGTATTTCATAATCTTTTACCTCCAGTACAGATAAATATATAGATCTGTTATTAAAAAAGCTAAGGATATGTACTCTTATTGTAGAATTAACAATTCTAATAATAAGGTGAAATAAACTTGGAGTAAAGTTTTCTGAATCAGCAATGTCGGTCCTAGCTCGTCTGAATAACCAAAGTTTTGTTGAATTAAGTTTTCTGTCATTTTTTGAGACCAGTGTTATTGTACCTATACTCCCATACATAAAAGCGGCAGCAATTACGATCCTTCGAACTTTAGGCCCATATCTCTTATTCCTATGCAATTTCTCCAAAATATTTAAAATTTTATTGGAGAAGACCTTATATCATCATGTTAGTAAAATGCTATCAGTCAATCAACATGGGTTTATAAAAGGTGGCTTAACAGTCACCAACCTGGTTACCGTCACACAATACATTGCTAAATCTATTGATGAGCGCGCCCAGACGGATGTAATCTACACAGATTTCTTTAAGGCATTTGACAGACTTGACCACGGTATTCTTCTTGGAAAACTTTGGGTTGTCCCCCCCCCCCCCTTTCATAAATCTCTTTTAGTGCTATTTAGTAAATCGTACTCAGATTGTACAATTTAATGGATTTAAGTCTGTCAAATTTGCTACAACATCTGGAGTTCCTCAGGGTTCTAATCTGGGCCCGTTACTATTTAATATGTTCATCAATGATATCTTCAGTCTAATTAAAGAGCAGGTTCTACTGTATACAGATAATTTAAAGTTACACATGCGTGTGACAAGTATTGGCGACTGTGAACAACTTCACATGAACTTAAATCTAGTGGTTGAATGGTGTAATATTAATAAACTTAAACCTAACCCAATTAAATGTATAGTTATGTCTTTTACTTTAAAAACAAACCAAATAAAATATAATGATTTATTAGAGATAATGTCTCACTTTAGCTACCTGTAGCTCGCACAAATATTCTGAAAAATTCTCCATTTTATACTATTAGCCGCGTTGGAAATAGTGTAAGTAGTGACATTGACATCTTCCTAACTTTCCTAACTTAAAATAAAAAATAGAATTGTATTTTAGCCACTAGCTGATTTCAAATTTTTTGTTTATTTGTTCCACTTAGTCTACATAATATGTTCTTTTATCCCTGCTCTGTAATAAGGATTGCCTGTAGTATAGCATCGTAATAAATAAATAAATAAATAAATAAAATAAATTTCTACACTATCTAAAATTATTGAAAAATTCATGAAAAACTATTTCGTTCATTACCTAGAAACTAACAGATTGCTTGAAACAAAACAATTAGGTTTTCAAAGGGACAAGATCACTTTTGAAATTTTCTTATCTTGAACATGCTTATTTTAAAATTAATTTTGACGCTGTAGCGGCAATATTCTGTGATTAGACTCAGGTGTTCGATTATGTTATTAACCCTAGAGCGGTATCGTATGTAAAATTTACGTGTGGTTTGTAGCAAAAGGGCACTCTTCTTTCTTTCTTTTAAGTCGCCATCTTGAGTTTTCAGCAGTGCCTCAGGAAACATCCACTTGTGAAGATTTCTAGGTGTCAGAGTTGCAACTATTTAGCAAAAGAAGATGTGGCTGAATTTTGAAAAGTATACACGTAAGAAATACGCATCGATACCAATAAGCAGTTATTTGTTGTACGTTTATCTGACGTGTCGCAGAGCCTAAAATTTTAGGCTTCGTTTATTTCTTAACAACTGTCGCTGCAAATGGCCCTGTGTGTCTTAAAATATGATAAACATGGCATGCATCAATTCATACATAATTTAGCCACACAATGTTGAAGAATTAGGTGGTAAAACTTTAACACGTTTTGAGTACTTCACAAAAGTCTTATTAAACCATGGCAATCACAATGTCAACAAATAGAAAACCTAAGTATAGTAAGTGCAATAGATATTAAAGAAACCTTTTTACCCAGTACAAATATCGAAGGGGAGGGGATCAAAAAGGGAACTTTGCCATCTTTTTCCTACATTAAAGGAAAGAATGGCAACTACGTACTGCGTAAAATGTACCAAAACAGTATGTGGGGAATACCAAATAAAAATATGCACGTGTTTCAAAATAATCAAATTAAAAAATGTTTTCTTTATTTTTAAATTCAGTTCCTGTAGTTTTTTCATTTTAAAATATTGTTTTATTATTAAAATATGTTAAAAACACTATTTTATATTTCGATAAAAAAAACTAATGAAAGAGGTAATTTTACAAAGTGTACATGTGAAAGTTTGCGCATGCGTAAATTTTACGTGTCCATACCAACAAGCGGTAGAAATTAAACGATACCGTTCTAGGGTTAACACAGTACTGTTGCAAAATCTTTATTTTTACGGGATCAAAAACGAAGCACTGAGTTGGGTAAAATATTATCTCTCAAGTTTTATATGTTAGATGGGCATTCCCTCAGTGTCATAATTAAATACTTTTTAAAAAAATAAAAACATCTGAACATTCAACTTTATAAAACATCTAGCGATCGTACGTTTACCCAAAGGAACTTCTTTCGCTGTCAGTCATATTCCTGGAGGTTATTTCATTTGAGTTATGAATAATTCAGATTGAGAGTTGTGAGGCGCGGCAGCCAGGAAAAGGGATAAGTTTATCTTATAAAAATAATCGGTTCGTTAGAGTTCGTTTAAGATTCAAAATGCGGCTCTGAGGTGTTTGAGAGGCGCCCGCATGGACTGCCGGCTCGCCTGCGACTCGTTTCTTCAACAAAAAGAAGGATTTACACCCTCGGGAACGTGCTGGATAATGCGGAAACTTGGGAAACAAAGAAACCCTCTACCTGATACTTATTGGAATCATATCACACGTTCCTACACTGGAAATAAGGATGTGACCGAATTATTGAACAAGTATAAAGTATCGCTGACAAGCAATCTAAAATTTTTGATTTATCTATTTAGAAATTTGAAAGTTAGCATTTTGACCATGTCTGAAAATTTACTGTATTAAGGTTCGAATTTAACGTAGGACATTTTTAGGAAAATAAATAAATGTGCCGATTTTAATAGGAAAAATCATACAAGCAAAGAAATTAGCACTTAAAATGAATATACTAAAAGTCAGCAGACAAGCTACATCTCGGATCATATTTACAGTTTTTCGGTTTTTCGGTTATAAGTAGCTTAGAGATACACAATCTTACAAATGGACACTTTTACAGCGTTTAAAATCATATTTTATAACCGCTTTAATCTGTACCTTAACTAAAGGGCTAAGGGTATAAAAGGATAGGTTAATTAAACTAGGTTATGCCCTATTTCGGCCGCCAGTGGCTAAGTAAAGGAAATAAAAGAAATAAAACACCTAAACAATATCTGCTTGTTTAATACAACCTAAGTTGATAGTGATTAGGCAGGTGATTGATTTATATCATTTGACTAAATAATGTCTTGACTAATATGCTTAAAAGTATTTACAAAATAAATGGAACCAAGAATATACTTTTGGTATACAGCTACGATTTAAATATTTAAAGTTAAATGAACGGCACTTGTTCCTGTAGCTATTTTGCACTGGTGCAAAATGTGAGCAATTAAGGACCGATTCCACCGTTGTGTTAAACGGAGATTAAAATGACGTTGTTAATGTAAAAATGTAATTTTAAACTTCGTTTAACACAACGGTGGAATCGGTCCTAAATGAATTGAAACTATTCAGATACGATGTTTGCACCAAAGCACAATAGTCGAATGCTTCTTCTAGCGAGAAAGAAAAGTACAAGGTCACTGATGACAGGTAATAATAACCTAACTTTATTCAACAGGTGGCACGAAATAAGGTTAGCTAGAATATAAGCGAATGTTTATGCACCTAAGTCTTAACTAAAAATACAAACATCATGCAAGATTTGTAGCAAACTGTCAGAGCAACTGAGTACAGATAGGTGCTCTGAAAAGTAAAATACGGATTATTCTTACTTGGTGTTCTTGTAGATTTTATCCGCGATAATATGATGGTTGTATTTATTATGCACAATCTTCTATAGGTGCGTGAAAGCGAGATGAGATGTTAATGCATTGAGCAAGTGTGTGAAGCTGAAGTCCCAGTCTCAGGCGAAGTACAAAGTAGAGGGCAACTAGGTTAAAATTAAAAATAAATGGATGAAATTAACGATGAAGGGGGAATTTAACGATGAAGTAGAAGTTAAAGGGTAAAGTAGAAAGCCTGAAATATGAAAAGATTATTAGAGATAATTGGTTATCATGCAGAGTTAGTTACACTTACCGTTGATAAAATGTGACCAAGAAGTGAGTATAATGATGTGTTAGGAAAATAATCCGTTACAAGCGATTTTTTTAACCACTTAGAAGGTTTCCTTATATACAATTTTGTAGCTAGGCAAAATCCAAAATAAATTTCCTGAGGGCACTTATCAAGTGTTCTTCAAGAGCTGCAGTAACATAATAGGCAAAAACGGCTTAATCCAAGTTTAGAGTCCAAAATTTTGTACATTAAAGATTGGTCTATTACATGTAAAACCCTGTTGATGACTTAAGAATAAAATAATTCACTGGCTGCGTGAAGGTAGAATGGGAACCAAAGTTAAGCAGAAGAAGAACGAGTTGAAAAAGGTAGACAGAACATAGAGTGTAATAGCATTGACATTACCTTGTGATAAAATGTTAATTTCAAAACACTTATAAAGAGATTTTGAGTAGCCCTAATTTTCTCAGTCGTGAATTCGGCTTTTCTAATAGACACCTTTGGGATAATAATTTTCTAGGAGAGTTGGGCACCAATATATCCCTTTTTTTATTTTTTGAAAGCTAGTGAGAATTATAAACTCTAGCTTTATCAAAAAGAAATTAATAAAAACTTATATAAAATTTAATTTGAGTAAAAGAGAATTGTTGTAACCTTTAAAAAATAAGATTCAACATATATACTTATAAAAATGAATTAGTTTATTCAAATAAAAAAGAAAATGTTCAGGAACAAGTCAATATTAAACTTTATCAGGTAAATTACCTTTTATATCGTCATTAATAAAACTAGTTACTATTAGTTACCACTATTTGATTTTGGCTAGCAACTTCCTTAGGATGCAGTCGAAAATTCTACTACTCGGGAACGAACACCAAATCTCGCATTTCTTATGATTCTGCTACTCGAGCATGAACAGCATACCTCGTTCTCTCGTTCTCGTTCTTACGTGTAACTTTTAGCTTTTTGCTTGTGACTTTCAACAGTTAGCTTTCAGCTGTTAATTTTCAACTGTTAGTTTTCAAAGGTTAGCTTTCAACGGTTAACTTTCAGCTGCTCCTATTCGTTTTCTAAACAAAAATAAATTCTGTTTTTCACGTGGCTCTTGTATGAGATATAAATTAAATTTGAAACATCTACTTTTTAAAATTAAATCAAGATACAATAAAAACTAATTACTATAAACATTGTGCAATTACAGCAACTAGAATGAATTATAAAAACGTATTTAAAAAAATTTAACTTTACTTTAAAAAAAACTAACAACTAACAACAGGTTGGAATATTATTTCTACCGAAATATTTTTACAATGACATTATACTTTTTTGCTTATCACTTTTACAGCCAAACACTACCATATACTAGGAGATAGTAATCATAAATAAAATTTCAAAATCTAAGGCGAAATCGTTTAATTTACTTACTCCCACTTCACGAAATTTCCCTTTCTTGGGAATATTGCGTGCGGCGATAATTGAATTTACATTAATCGAAAACTATTTATACAGGATGTCACACAATTAAAATAACATTTTTAACTGGAATTTTAAAATGTTGCAAGGGGGGCATATAAAAGTCAGGCAATTATTGTTACGAATTAATATAACACCCTGTGAATAGGTTTGTTATGATTTGTAAAGTTTTGTCCAAGGGCAAGTGCGCAAAACATAGATTCAATAAAATAATAAAACGTGTAGTTGGACAAGGTTTTATTAAATCATAATATTAAAGTACAGGGTCAAAAAAAGGGGTGGCACAAAATTGATCGAAAACATTTTATCGAGTACATTTGATCGAAAACATTTCATCGAATGCATTTGATCAAAAAAACATTTTATCGAATAACAATTTATCGAAAAGAAAAATGATCGAACAGAAAAATGATCGAAAAAAATAATGATCGAAAAGAAAATTGATCGAAAATAGATTTGTTAGAAAAAGCAATTGATCGAAAAACCAAATATTCATAAAATTATAGAAAAATAAGAAAAATTAAAACAAAAATTTTAACTTATTTACCTAACCTGCACGACCTAGAGTCATCGCTGGTTGCTTCGCAAAAGCAAAAAATGAAAAAATAAAATAAACTTAAGTAACGTACCTAACTTACCTAACTTGTGCGAGAGCAATCAGTTGAATAGCACAGTTTAGGTAAATTAGTTTTTTATTTTTATAATTTTTTTGAGAGGCAAACCGTGACGTTTCCAGACTGGGGTAATTTAACTGATTGCTCTGATATAGGTTAGGTAAGTTAGTTAAGTTTTTAAAAAAAAAATAATAAAGAAAACCGGCCTGGAGCAATTTAACTGATTTCTCTGACAGAGGTTAGGTAAAAAACTTCCCTCAAACTAAACTAACTTACCTAACCTGTGTCAGAGCAATGTTAAATTGTTCCAGGCAGCACAGGTTGGGTAGATAAGTTAGGTTTTCTTTATTTTTCCCTTTTTTGTATAATTTTTTTTTGCGAAGCCACCCTCAAGGGCTCCAGGCCGCACAGGTTAGCTAAATTAGTTAAAATTTTTGTTTTCAGTTTTCCTATTTTTATATAATTTTTTATGCAAGGATAACTGCGTAGCATCCAGGCCGCACAGTTTGGGTAAATTAATTAAATTTTTTATAATAAAAAAGCTAAACTATGCGAGAGCAATCAGTTAAATTTAAATAGCGCAGGTTAGGTAAATTAGTTAAGTTTTTATTTTTCCCTTTTTTGTATAATTTTTTTGCGAAGCAACCCTTGAGGGCTCCAGGCCGCACAAGTTAGGTAAATTTGTTAAAATTTTTGTTTGAATTTCTCTTATTTTTCTAAATTTTTCTAAATTTTTTTGCAAATCGCAACTGCTCCAGGTTGCACAGGTTAGGTAAATTAATTAAATTTTTTATATAAAAAAACTTTAAATAATTTACCAAAAATGTTTTATCGGGAGACAACTCGACCTTATTGAAATACATATTGTGTGCGAATTAATCACATTTCTTTAATCTTAATGAAGATAAATAACCGTTTTGCTCTAAAATAATTATTTTTAAATTAACAGTATTGTAAGGATAAAATTTGTTAAACGAGGTAGCTATCATTTGAGATTATTAAAAAATTTGCCATTAGTACCTAATTTTTATAGCCGCCTAGTTTAGTTTCCCTGGTAGTAGGGATTAGACGGACGGTTGAATGGTATCGTTTATTTTTTTTAATATTTTACTATTTAAACATTAAAATGTTGATTTTCAATATATTGTTCTTTCGATCTAATTATTGTCTTTTCGATAAAATGTTATTCGATAAAATATATCTTCTATCAAATGTTATTCGATCAAATGTATTTTCGATCAAATGTCATTCGATAAAATATATTTTTGATCAAATTTCCAAATCTATCAAATGTTTTTCGATCAATTTTGTGCCACCCCCAAAAAAGATCAACAAGAGCACTCTTGAAACCTTACAAGTGGAGATTTGGAGAGTTCCTTTTGGTCTTTGTTAACGAGCGGTCGAAATTATTCGAATTAAGTATATTCCTTTCTTTGTGTCCGAAAAGTAGAGTCTCGAGTGGCGGTTAGTTTTTTTTAGAACCATAGTGATATAAGTAACGTGTGATTCCGACAGTCTTGCAGCGCAACAGATAGAATACAATGCTTATGTAAGTAAATAGTTTTAAGTAGTTATATTTAGTTATTGTGTAGTCAGTAAAGACTACCTGATTGCGGAAGCAATATTAGTTGTTTTTATTTGTTAAATAAACCACAGTTATTTGTTTTACGCTTGTTTCAATTTTCTTTGGTTTATGAAAACTTACGATCATTCAAAGGCGGAGGTATTGACTTAGTCAGATCTCTGAGAGAGAAAGAAAGCTGCCCAAGGGAATAGTTCCTGTAGGGCAAACCCTTTCCCCGTCCTCTGAATTATCGTCAGGAAGTTAGGGTTCCTTCTGAACTTAACCCCCCAGCCGTGTGTTATCTAGAGGCCAATTTAAATACAAATTGGGCCCCTCTATATAACTCGTGGTTACCGCTAAGGGTGGACTTTAGGATCAGTCAAAAAGGCCTATAATCTCACTCTTAACATTATATTGTAAATAATATAACAGATTTTGTTGCTGGACCTATTTATAAAACTAAGTGAGTATTGATTTAATTTTATTTAATTATTAAATAATTATTAGAATTATTACTAGAATGCCCAGCTAGCACATAACGGCGATGTTGCTTTAAAGGAATGTAATAACATTACTATACAACTAAAATGCAACGTTTATGAGAAGTTCTTGAGGGAAATCAAAATCTCGCAAAACTTCTATTTGTTACTTACATATTTAACCTACCTGTTATTTTAACACAACGTAATAAAGTCACTTTTAGTTATTATTTGTTATGTTTTTGGTGCTTGTTTTTTACCTTGGAGAATTTATTTTATAATTATTATTTAAACATTTCAGTAGATTTGGTAAGGGTCCTCTATAAAATAGAAAACTATTTTCTAACCCATTGTCTTTATTTCAGATTACAATGCCTCGTGTAAATTATTATTTCATTCATTAGATATCCATCACTAAATGGTTTAACTACAATAAAAATAAAGAATGACAGATAATCATTTTTACCAAATATTCAGTTACTTTTTACACCAAATACTTATAAAAGAGATATACAAAACTATTTTCTGTGTAATAATATACTTAATCGAGCTAAAAATAAATTTTAGAAATATTGTATTTTAGGTTTACTTTGTATTTGGTGACATTCTAGGAATTTTAGAAGCAAAAATAAATGCTCAGAATTGTCTAAAGAAGAATATATAACACCGGAAATTTTATTAAAAATGAATCTATAGCTAGGTACATGGTACGTCTATATTAAAAAAAACATCATATTCAAGCAGTTAATTCTCTTCAACAGGCATGATGTTCCTGGAAATGTAACTATCAGTTTAAGTGCAAACCCAGAAGAAAAGTTGAGAGAAATCACAAATAATACTCTCGACTATAGAGCAGAATATCTTGCTAAAAATCACAAGTTGTTTTTTTTTATAAAATCTACATACCCAACTTGGAAATCCATAATCGGCATAAAATTTATAAAAATAAAAAAAAATCAGCACTTTAATATTGGCTAATTAATTTAAAACAACAAAGTAAGACAAAATTATCTAAAAATAAGTGCAACAATTTAAACGAGCATATTTTTTAATTTCTATATTTTTATTTAATATATTGTGGAAAAGTAAACTCTTTTTATATAAAAATATTATTTATCCTCTTCTAATTGTTATATATTTATAGAATAAATAAAAATATTTCCAACTACATTTGATAACAATAAAATAATGTCTTATCACATGTGATTAGAATAAAATAAATTTGTATCATCTTTGCATGAATAATAAACGTACAAAATAAAAATATAGACTTCATACAAAAAAATTAGAAGCTTGATTTATAAAAGATGATACAACTCTGCATCTACAAGTAAGAAATAGAAAACTTAGCTATCCTTTAGAATAATATATACCTAAACATTGTTGCAATCGTCTATTATTATTCACCGATCTAGTCTTAGCATCATATAATTGCCATATTGATAAAAATCTAGTGAACCCTTGAACCATATGTTATATAAATATACTTTTGTACAATCGTTCACTGTTTAAAAGCTTCTAGCGAACCTTTGCAATATTGGTACCTTATTATACTATTTAGCCAATTTTGTCTAATCGTTCAGTGCTTTATAGGTAGCTTATACTATCGCACATGAGTAATAGTGTTTGTAAAATTGATACTTGATTTTCAAGAATGTTTT
The DNA here is from genome assembly GCA_927349885.1 of Psylliodes chrysocephalus. Lineage (NCBI taxonomy): Eukaryota > Metazoa > Arthropoda > Insecta > Coleoptera > Chrysomelidae > Psylliodes > Psylliodes chrysocephalus. Next base: position 61,209,778 of record OV651814.1, on the reverse strand, counting down.
AGTAATACATTTATATAAATATTTTGTTTCATTTGAAATTTCCCTATCTCGACTGGAATTTTACTCTAATCTCAATTTCAGCCTCTCTGTATTACATAAAGAACAATATAGTGTGTCCACGGATGGAGTTAACTATAATTGTAAAAATGTTTATTTTAAATTATTTCTCAACGTGAAACGTATTTTTTATGAAACAAGCAAAATAAATTATAAAGAATGACTTTTTTAATTTAAAATTATTATTTTTATAAGTATAGTTAAGTCCATCTGTGGACACACTCTATAATGCTGTAGAACTAATTTACATTGTAACATCTATAAAATGATTTAGAGAAACTTAAGTGGAAAGTACCGTAAAAGTACTAGTAATATTTATGAGATGTGCTATAAAAGTCTTACCATTGCGGACATTTGGCGGTTGCATGGATATTAGGGTAACCTTAAAAGTACATTGCATGCGAGCTTAAAGAGCCTAAAATTACACCTTATTAACGTAGATGGGATGTATTTGTGATAACCGGGTGATGACTAATAATTGTATAAAATGCTACATTTTTCTACGAGTGTCTTTCAAACAAGGCCAAATAGTGATAATTGCTGGGTATGGTAAATCTAAATGGTAGATAACACTTATGCCACTTTATTATTTTTCTTACATATGCTAAAAGCCTATTTAAATTACGCTAGTTTTTTCTTAGTCTCTGTTTGATTTCTTTTTTTTTTAGAAGTGTACCTGTTCGATGAAGGCTTCGATACCGTTTCCCATCGCTATTTTAGGAACAGCACTATTAATTAGTACCCCACATTGCGTGTTCGAGCAGTTTTGATGTCCTCATTACAGAAGCTTCGCCTAAATGATTAATAAATTAGGAGTGTCCATCCAGTGTCTAATCGGTTGGTCGTTATGATCTGTAGCAATATGACATCCAATGCGTTTTTGATTATCGAATTAATGACATATTAATAACAATAAAATAAACACAAAATCTTTTACCACGCGTATAAATTTAATGATATAAAAAAAAGGGTTAAGCAACCTGTTTCGGGTAGATGTCCATCATCAGGCATACATATAGGAATATATTGATGTATAGATCACGTACACAAATTTCTAAGTTATTTTAGAAAGTTTCTTGACCTGGCTAAACCCCAAGAGATTTTTTCTATTGTCGGTTTTACCTTGTTTTTTTAAGCTCGTCTAATATTGTGTTACTGCTGATAGCGTAAAATGCCTCAGGTTCCACGTGTTTTAGCTAAAAGGTGAACAACTGAGGAATTATGGTGTACAAGATGTGGGAAACACATAGGAAGTGCATAGGACGTACATAGGAAGTACATAGGAAGTACATAGAAAGTACATAGAAAGTACATAGGAAGTACATAGGAAGTACATAGGAAGTACATAGGAAGTACATAGAAAGTACATAGGAAGTACATAGAAAGTACATGGGATGTACATGGGATGTACATAGGAAGTACATAGGAAGTACATAGGAAGTACAAAGGAAGTACATAGGAAGTACATAGAAAGTACATATGAAGTATGGAAAGTATAAAGAAAGTACGGGAAATAAAAAGAAAGTACATGGCGTACGAAGGAAGTACGAGAAGTCCGAAGAAAGTACTGGAAGTAATTACAAGTGTTAAATCATATAGGGTTAACAATAAGGCTTGAGGTAGAGCATGATAAACAACACATGTGTGATAGCCTCGAATGCTTAGATACACAGTTAGCTGACATCACATGGCAAGACTTGTAACATGATGTGGACATTTTTCTTACTCAGTTATTTAGGTTAGAATTATTGTTATTTATAAGATTAGTACACAATGTAAGAATTTTGAACACTATTTTAAAAATTATGGAAGTAGCTACTGATGGTTAAGTGAAAAAATATTGATAACTTAATCACGAGGTTATTTCCTAACGGACTCTACCAAAATTAATAATAATTTTATTATTATTTAACTCACATACAAGAAATAAGTGGTAAAAATATACAATAAAATCATAATATCTTATCAATATGAAACTATTAAGGCGTTGTTGTCACCATAAATGCAAATGTTTAAAAAAAAATGCGTAAATTGACAAAAATTAACTGCGACTATACTCTGTTTTTAAACTAGGAGGAGCGATTTGAATTTAAGTTGGCAATTCTGTAGACTTCTGATTGGTCAGGTTACAGTCAGTTTCACACATCACTTTTTAGCATTAACGTCAGCTAACGATAATTATTGTTGATAGTTCTGACATTTTGTATTTTGATGTCTCATCAATCTCATCATTATTACTTAGTTTGTTAATGTATTTCATAAATAATAGTTCTTTTCAAAACTTCATGAAGCAACTGTATTGAATTTCTACGATTATTGGTCCTTCTCCACCGAGTACTATTAAAGGTAGCAGTTCCTGAAAATACCCACAAGAAAGGGAAGACGACTTATTATTTTACATGCCGATTCTGAAGAGGATTTTGTAGAAAATACATTATTGGTTTTGAGGGCAAAAAGACGGGAGATTACCATGAAGAGATGAATTCCGAAGTATTCCAGAAAAAAATAACTGTATTACTGATTTTTTAAAACCAAAACTTAACAAATTTCTTACCAAACTGATTAAAAAGTAACTAAATATTCAAGTAAATTTTATTTATTATACAATAAAAACATTTACAAAATTGTTAATTCACATTTAAAACACCATCTACTACATTAGAGATAATCTTAATTTAGCATAATAAGCTAACATTACTTCCACAATAAATATTTTAAAAATATCCACTTAACATTAATACACAGGAATGAATAGTTCACTTTAAATTAAAAAATATAGGTAAAAATTACAACTTAAGGACCTACAATATTATTGAGGTAAAATTTAGTAATATAATGTTGATATGTAGTGTTATGTAGCGTATTAACTATGGGTTAACACCAAATTAGCTACAATGTCCATATTACTCATAGGATAAATTCCAGTCACTGTGTGATCCAGTTGTATCTTTGATTACGTTTTACTTAAGTTTATAGCTCTAACAAATAAATCATTAAAAATGTAAAACGATCTTATTTCTATGTCTTATACTAACCTGCATCTTGATATTCTTTTAACAATTTTCATAAATATTCAATATCCATTTAAAAAAATCACAATCCTCAAAAAGTCGATTTCAAAAGCAAGGAAGACGTATTTTTGATAACGTCAACAAATCAGCGACCATATTAAATTTCATTTGACAGTGACAATTTGTTTTAGACACACTTTTCAGATCACAATAATGTGAAATTTACGACCGTTGTCTGAAACCAATAAAAAAATCGACTGCTATGATATTTATTTGTTCCTTAATCCCTGATTGGCTGTTCGCCGACTAGGGCCGATAACAGCAACTATTGCATAAATTTTAAACACGACTATATTTCAGAACACGCTCTTAGTAACGAATCTAGTTACTTTTCCCTATGTAAATGCGTCTATTTAATTCGCTCCTCCTATTGTAGTTTAAAAAAAAAATTAGTATAGACAACTGAGAAATGGCATGGAACAAGATTAGCTGGTGGAATAAATAAAACAAGATTATAAAATTAACGAAATAAAACAAATAAAAAATATAACCTCAAAAACCGGGGTTATAGTGTACCGGGTTGTCGATCTCAACCTTTCTGTCTTTAGCTTCACTCTGTAGTGGAGATGGGAGTGAGTTTAAAAATGATCGAAATAATTGAGCGCCAAGTCTTCTTCCAGATTCCAAAATTTACTTACCTCTCAAACGGCTAAACTGGGTAAATCAAAGACAATGCTTCCAATACACACCGATATATATTTTATTTTGAGAGAAAGACTACAACAAGCAACGTATGATTAAAACATGATATAGGCAAAAACAAATTATCACTATCACAAATTTTGGGTAGCCCACAAGTCCAAAATATAATAAAAATATTGAAACACTAGTACTTACACATTAAGTATCTAAGCGGAGATTAAATAAATAAAAGTACATTAAAAATGAATAACGCACGGTGGTTTTGGTACCAAAAACGACGGGTAAAAATTAATCATCGACGTTAGAGAAATAAAAATAAGAGTAACCTTAATTTCCGCCTTACGTCTAAATATATATAAAAGTAAAATGGACCATTAGTGCCAAGTAGGCCTTCAGTATACCCCCATTTACGTAGTAAATCTACCCCAAGCAATTTAACAAACTCCCTGAAATTAAATTAATAATGTGTGCGCTACTACTTTTCCCAATTAAAGAAGAAAGACCTACGAAAAAAAGAAAATCGGTGTGCGATTATATAAACTTAAATAAACAGGGCGGACTTAGCCAAACAAATCATGGCTTCTTAGCAGTTGCAGTCAACGATTTTGTAGAACAGTACTACCACACTAGCTGATAGCTCAGCCCTTCGAAATCCACAGGTGATCCAAATCTCCATATACATCAAATGTTCCAACTCCAATACTATCCAAATGGAGTTTTATATGCCCCCCTCTAAGAAACTTATGCAAATGGGGTTTTCTATACCCCATCCAAGAAATGTATGTAAATGGGATCTTCTACACCCCCTCCAAGAAACCTAAAATAGCCAATAAAACCGATTAAGGCCTCATTAAGCTATTCCTTGCAAAAAGATATTTTAAAAAAATACCATTACTGTACCCACACTTTTAATTTAAAATGTACAATCTAATAGTAAAATAAAAAACTTACTATAAAAATGTTTGATATAACAAAACAAAATAATCTTACTCAATAATGAGTTAAACCCAAATATCACCCATAATATTAACAAAGAATTTATATACCCTCCAACGACTAGAGAAAACGAAAAAAAAAAACGGTTTTTGCAAAAACTCAACCACTTATAATATTCCACAAATCACAGGCACCAAACCAAATGCCCTCACAGTAATGGAGAAAACGGAGATGGCTCACAAACCACAAAAATCTTCCGTAATCCCAAGGATGCTCGACAGCCGAAAACAAAACCGTTCAACTTTGCTATACCCAACAAACGTTTTTTTTTGACACCACGCCGGCTTCACCTTTCACCTTCTCAGTTGTTCGAGAGACATCGCCGTAGACCAAACGTTAGCGACCAATTACCTCTCGATTTAGTCGTCACCTGACCTTAAAAAGTCGTACTGACCAATCAACAAATTACCCATGCTCACAAACCAAAATTACCAGAACTCGAATTCGTGAATACCAGAACTATTCTCACAAATTAATAATAACGAAGGGTGTTGTCTTCGTGCAGAATACCGTTTTAAAACATATCGATGCATTTATTGCTGTCGAAATACGACACGCACAAATCGATAAATTACGTCGAGAATGTTATGAAATAGGCGAATATCAATTCCGGAGTTACACAATTTCTAATAAACAAGTGAACGAACCCAGAGCTGCAACGAACAAACCCATAGCTGCAATGAACGCAGTAGTATTTCCGAATGATAAGCAGGAGTGCGTTTAGAAACCCCGCACGACGCGTCTGAGCCCTATTCTAATGCATGTGGTCAGACGCGCCGTGCGGGGTTTCTAAACGCACTCCAACGCCCAATAAAGACAGAAGAAAAGTTCATTAACCTAACCATTTTGACGGAAACGTCAAAAATAACAAGAAAGATGTTTATTTATTAGTTTTCTACAGATTACTAAAAACCAAAACATAATAAGATATTTATTATTAGATTGGAAGAATATATGTAATTGGATGATATAAATCTATGACAATTTACTAAATGAATATTGGAAAGTTCGCTAATAACTTGAGTGAATATTCAAAATACAGGTTCTGAAAAAGCGATACATGTTGAAGAATAAAGAGGAAATTCACTGTACAAGGTATGATGTATATTTAGCTAGTAAACAAGTACTGAAACAGGGTAATTAATTCGATAATAGCAGCAAAACTGTAAAATTTTAGGGACGTTCAACTTAATGGACTAAAAGTTACATGAACCCACTGTAAACGAACACAGGGATATAAGGAAACGAAAAATGTAGTAAATAAACACCCTTATTTAGATAAAAAGGTAAGCGTAGACTAAAATTACACATACAAGTGGCCATAAAAAAGTACTTGTCTCAATATAAAAACTGGATCGTTACAAAAATTATATACAAATATCAGAACCAAGTAAAAAACTTAATGTTGGCAAATATTGTTGATAGTTATTTTCGCGGAACCAATCCCGAATATATTCTGAACGCTAAAGTAAAAATTTCACTGCATATTGGGTTTGTTTTGATTCAAACAGAACCGTCGGTTCCAGTTCTCAAATAGAGTGAACGAATTAATTTTTCAAGAACACGTCGCGAGTTTATAACAACCTCTTAGCTAATCGATGTAATTCAATAATTCTGAACTAGTTTCCGAAAGCACCAAAACAAGCCTATTATAACTAAATTTGTATTGTTTACATATTTATGTAGTCGTGTAGGCTTCACCTTTGCATTCAGATTACGTTCGGGATTAACTCCGCGCAAATAGCTATTGGTGGACCAAGAACAAGAGACCAGGCGGCAAAACATGAATACATAACCTGCATCTTATAAAAATAAGATTAATAAATGTGTTGTTGTAGCGCTATTTAAATTTTTAATTTATGAGGCTAATTATAAAAAATATCGGTTCTATTGGAATTCGAAAGCCGCTCCCAATCCAAACTCTACCTATCGAGCCACCCACTAACCTTAAAAAATATACTTAAATTTAAAAAAAAATGAATTATTTGGTCATTGAATTGTTCTAGATTTAATAGGTCAGTTAACCGTTAATTTTACAACATTTATTCAAAGAAATTGACAAATAAATAACATGACAATTCGCCGATATTGGCATGTACTATACTTTACAATTGGTAAAGGTTTTTTTTTTTCATATTGTTTGTCTTAGTTTTACATAATTTGACGTAAATCCAATATACAAATATGTATTTACTGAAATTAATGTACCGTCATAAATAAAATATCCAGAAACTATGTACAGTTTTCAGCAGCTTATATTGCAACTACACTTTATCAATATTTACCTCGTTAACATATTCTCGTGTCTCTATTTTGATCTAGATTTAACTATCTCAGTTTCTTAGTGTACCTCGAAAAAACTCGTAACCCAACAAAGAACTGCACAGCGTACCCTATCAGATTCAGATCAAGCAAAATTGAGCAACACCCGCACGTGTTAACTTTCCTAAACTTTTCCCCATCCGGTGCGCCATGGGAAACTTGTAGATGTTACAATTTATACAAGCCTTCTCAAAACTATATCCGGTGAGTAAGAAGTCGCTGTTTAATGGCTGTTATTCCAACGTCTGCTGCTTGAAGCGTTTTTGTCGAATAAAAAGTAACTCGGTAAATCCCGCAGTAATGCACATTTGGTAATGTAACTAATTAGGGTGATTACAGCACCCCTTACAATTTTCGGAAAAGTATATCTCAAAAAGTAATTTTTTTAAAAAATTAAAATTTTGACAAAATAAATTGGGCAATAACATCTAGAATATGCATACATATTGAAGTGTTAATTCTTTCCAGTTTCCAAGAACAAAAAATCAAAAAGCTGTAAATTTTAAAATATCGTAATGAAAATAAATCCATTCCTCAACAGCATCATTCCTAATATAATCCCCAAATTTAAGCTCTAAATGTCTTGTAAACGATTTTTTAAAATTCGCCATATTTAGTGCCTAAAACGCCTCGTTAAGTGCTATCTTCTAGTGTAAACTGGTGTAAATCATTGCAAGAAACGAATGATGACTGAGAGTGTACGATACGATAGTTAAAGACGCGTTACACCAGAAAACAGCACCTAACCCTTTCCTTGCCGTCGTATCTCTCAAGATAACAATTTTCCCGATTTTTTTGTAAGTAGTAAATCGTTAAATTTGGAGATTATGTTGACAACATCGTATGTACCACACCCTGTATTAACGGCCATTTAGGTTTGAAGTCAATTGCTGTTATTTTAGTCGAGATATGCCATTTGAAACAGATGCATGTTGGTAAAATCGAACATTTTGAGAAATAGTCAGTACACGTGTTTATAAAATTTTATATTTTTTTTTTGAAATTGGGCCCTATAATAAGATATGAGTACGCATACACATAGACATATATCAATACTATTGTACTACATGCAAACCTTGGTAAAATACTAACACAAAAAAATTAGAGACTGTCTAAAATGTTATGTTTCTGAGGAGATACGCTGCCAAGTACATAGTAAATTAAATTTGTATCTGGTGGGACATGCTACCAAGTAGTCGAATCCCGCTCGTTGAATTCAATGGCGTACACTATATTATTATTTTTATTTGTAGGCCAACCGCACAAAATTTTTATTAGACCTGGCTGCATAAACTCTCTGTGATTTTAATTTTTTTTATAGAATTGGAAATTATGTTTGATTTTTAGTAAATGATTCTATCTGTTTTGATTATTATTGTGCAATAAATTTATATCATATGAATTTTTGTTTATTCGTATTGTAGTTTTAGTTTTGTTTCAACGTTCTGTATTTTTAACTTTTTTTATAAAATTACAAGATTTGTTTGATTTTCATAAATAAATATGAGTTTTCCTACCTATTTGAATTATTTTAAGTTAATAACTGAGTAAAGCGAATTGTTACTTGTTACTTTCGATTAATAATTTGTATTTCTTGCTAAGATAACTCGTACTAGCAATATGCAGGATATATTCACTCCAGAAACTATCACTCTTTAATATTATCGTTCGTATTACTTTCGTCTGAACTATTGTCACTCCTTTTAAAATCTGCATCATTTATTCATGTAAGAAGGTGCGGCTTAGTCAATTGTGAAGGGGAAAGAAAATGCAGAAAGTGCCAAAAAATAAAAAATCGATTTTTTAAATGGAATGCGATATCGCCAATAACCTAGAGAAGGTTGTACGTGCCAGAAATTATTCCTACTAGTTCCTAGAGCAGTCGCAAGAAGCAGCACCGTGAAAGCACCCGCTGACCGTCAGTGGAAAAGGCTGAAAGTACCATACGCCATTGCAGTAGTTGCTTTTGGCGCGTGCGAATAACAAGTGTTGCGTAGTTCTTGCGTTTTCGCGTACTGTGAATAGTTTGTGAACTTTTGCTGTTATAGTGTATGTTTTGTGAAAAGTTAACATTTGCTGTGATTTCAAAATGAGTGAAAATCAAACCCCTCCGTCGAAGAAAGCCCACCTTCGAAAAGAAAGGAGGAAAGCACGAGAAAAAGGATAGCCTCATACGACTAGTAAAGGAAAACACGTACCAGGTAAACCTACCCCAATGATGTCGCCACTTGCTCTTGCAAATACTTTTGTATAAACTTGACTCATGACCAAAAACAGTTACTGTTCATGGATTTTTAAGTTAATGAACAAAACCAAGGTACCTACTTACTAAACCATATGCAACTTGTACCTGTCGGCCGTAGGCGTAATGGAAATTACGATGACCCAGAGAAAAGTAGGCGTTCTTGCAGTTTTACTTACAATGTGCCAGATGGTTCGGGTAAAAATATTCAAGTGTGTAATAATACATTTTGTTAGATTTTCGGAGTAACTTCGAGGAAACTACAAACACTTCAAACAAAAAAGAAACAGGGTTGCTTGGTTTATAAATATACTATGTTCACAGAAAATGATCGAATTCTAGTTCGGCACCACATTAATTCGTTTCCCAGGTATGAACTATTCCCGTAAAAGAACAACAATGAGTTTCTATCGCCGGACTTAAACAAAAACCGTATGTTTTTATCTTTCAACGCCCAAAATTCAACAACTAAAGTAACTTACAAAAACTATGCTCAAGTTTTTCGACAAGACTTTCCCAAACTAAAATTCAAATGTTTAGCAACAGACACTTGTAAGAAATGTGACGTGCTTAAAGTCTAAACTCAAACAGCTACTAGTGAAAATGCCATATAAAAGCAGAAAAAGCACAAGCGTGTATGAAGGAAGACATTGTATAATCACAACTTCCAAGAAGTAATAATAACTGCTTATGTATGAATTTGCAACAAGTTATGTTTGTACCAATGCCCATACAGGGTGAAATTTTTTACTGTCGGCAGCTCTCATGTTACAACTTGGGAATCCATGTGAGTAACCATGGGTTTGCATATATGTGTATGTGGCATGAAGGAATTGGTGGTGGAGGGGCCAATGAGATATCATTTTGCTTCTTTAAGGTTGTCACTTCCGAGGTCTTGTTAACATGAAAAAGGTTAGTTTTATGGTGCGACAACTGCGGAGCACAAAAAAACCAGTTCCTTCTAATGGTAGTAATTTACTTTGTAAAAAAAGGTTTTATCGCTCAATAGATTTAAAGTACTTGGTTAGTGGACACAGTTACATGAACTACGACCGGGACTTCGATCTCATTGAAAAGCGGCGCAAAACATGCAAAGCAATGGTCCCAAAAGATCTTGAATATGTTCTTGCTACTGTGTGTAAAAAACCCTTTTTCAAAGAAATCTGAGAATTTTATTCACTTCAAAGCACCTCAACACTAAAATACCTTGGAATCAGTAAAATTTCACATTTTCGTATTTCGCACAAGAATCCTGGTATTCTAAAAGTGGCATCAGTTTTGGCAAAGGAAAGTGGTAATATGGTAACTTGGAACAAGGTAGATATTTTAAAAAAAATGCAAATCTTGAAGGCTTTTTCGATGTGGATGAGTTACCAAAAAAAGGATTCAGAGTGAATGATAGAATACCTGGGGAAAGAAGAAGACAAGGAATTCTGCAGGGACATTGCTCATGGACCTTAGCAGCCTACGGTGGAGGAGCAACAAGAAGACGGCAATCAGGAGGAAGCCGAAGACGACTTCTTGAGGACTACTAGAAGGAAAAGGTGGGGGATAGAAGAAAAGAAAGAGAGAGACAATATGTATATAATTGTGTCTTTTTAATTTAAATATAAGATTTTTTGTTATATTTATTTGTATTTTTTTAAACGACTATGAACATTCATCCTTTACGTGTAATGAGTGCTAGACTTCTAGCCTTTTATCTAACAAGGTATGGCTTTTACAGCGTTTCCCAAAAACAAGATATAATGGCACTTTCAGTTTTTCACATGCAAAATCATGTTATATAATATGTACAATAAAAAAATAACCCTTGAAAACAAATAAAAATATATTTTGCATTTTTAATGAATTTTATAGATTTTTAAAGGATACAGTATAGGTTTTATGAAGTTTTTATTGAATACTAAAAATTTTACTTTGTGACACTTTCAGCCTTTTCCATTTCCATTACACAATTCGAAATTTTGCTAGTACTTATAGATTAAGAATATTTTAATTAAATTCTGATCTGTATTTTAACGTGAACTAACTGCATTATTTTCAGAATAATTAAAACGTTCATTAACAAACTTTTTATAGTTTGGTTTTTAATTTTTATCTTATTTTTTCCTATTTCTTTTTATGAGATTTTATAACAACCACTAGTAGCTCTTTGACCTAATTTAAAAATTATTTTTATTACATCTGCGGTTTTCTACTAGAAGTGGTTATAAAAGTTTCCCGTCTTAAATGTTCCTACTTTAAAATCAATACAAAAACTTACCTGACATCATGTTTTAAAATTTAATATTCACCCTCATTTCCGTACGGATTTCGTAAAGAGCTTATTTCACATTTACCTCGGTCTGACCCGAGAATAAAATATGGTATTAAATATGATTTAAAGTAGAGCAGAGATTAAATTTTTTCCATGAGAATTTCGGATCGTCTTTTTATAAAGTGAAACTCCTTTTTAGCTCAGCAGGTGTCATTGAAGGCCCGTCAGCGTTTTTCTTGTTGAAATATAACTTGATTTCTGAAATCCCACTTGTGAATACACGAAGCACAACATGGGTATATGGAAAGCCCTTATCATTTTGACGTAGGGAAGGTTGCGATAAAAAATATGCATTTTAGATACAAACACATTTTCTTAAAGTGGGATTTAACGTTTGATTTGTCGTTTTTATATAAATCCAATATTTACGCTTTTTACAGCTTTTGAAGCAGTACACGGGTTTTTTAGGGGTCGGGGCGTTTAAGGAATTCGGCAATCTTTCGATGAAAAAATATGAAATATGAATGTGAAAAGTAAACAAGAATAAAATCTTTACGATTTCAATTTCGATGAAGAATTTTTTTTATTTAAAATTTGTATTTTATAAAATAATTTAGCAGACGTGTACTTTGGTAGGTACTAGTAATTTTTATTGTAAATATAAAATAATTTCATCGCCTTCGACTGCAAGCCAGATGGATCTAATATGGCTCATGTCTTATAGTATAGTTCACCGTACAAGACACACCTTTTGATGGAGGCCGTAGTTAAATTGAATGAGACTTGTTTTAAGTCTGTAGAGTATGCAACTAAATATACAGATAAAGTAAAGTAATGTAGGAAACTATTCATGCAGATGTATAGGAAGTCAGTTGGTATCATAAATGTCACTACAGGGGAGATGTCAAAACGCAGAGTGACAAATAAAGAGAGTTGTTAATTTACCACAAAACTAAGTAGTTTTATTTGAGAACCTCTGACTATCTTGAATTATAAAGATAAAATATAACATGGTGCTGGGACAAAAGTAAAAGCAATTTGGTTAAATCTAAGAATAAACGGCTATAATAGTTTTACTCGTTCAGTAAAATATTAAGGACCGCGTGTTGAAAAATCGTAGAATATGGACTTAAGAGGCGTTCCACCGATGATGATGATGATGATGATGATGACAGGAAACCTCTGTGAGTATTGGAAATTTTGGAAACAAAAATTTAAAATATATTTAATAGCGACAGAAATATCTGAGGGACCAACCACTGTATGTACATGTATGTATGTACATGTACTGCAGAAATTTGTACTTGATAAAGTACTGCAGAGCAATGCATATATACTGTATAATACTGCAGTGTACTGTATAGTACTGCATAGTTCTGCGCACGTACTGCATAGTACTGCACAAGTACTGCACAAGTACTGCATACGTATTGCATAGGACTGCACACGTACTGCAGAGTTCTGCAAGGAAAGAAAAATAATTTTTTAACTTTCTCTATGTATTTCATTTATTCACTTCAAAAATAAAATATAACTTGCTACTATGTATTAGTGAATACATAAAATTTATTTATATTATCAGAGTAGTACCAGTAAAAAAAAACTTTCTAATCATTTGAACTGAATTTTTTTTTGATTTAATTTTTCGCAAATAATTTTTAAATTTAAATTCTTTGTCTTCTGATACCGTGATCGGTACTTCCATTTCACTTAGAAATTCTATATTCTTCTTTATTAGAGAATCTTTTCCTGTGTCCAATATTTATTTTCTTTTTAATTGAATCCAAAAGGGGACTCTATTTGATTATGAAAAATTCTTCAATGTGAGCCTCTCATTAAGTTGGATATTTACCACGCCCCCTCTTGTTTTTCCCCTTAAACAAATAAGGAAAAAATTTAAATAAACAAAAATAATACTAAACGTTAGCATTGCATTTCTAATTTCATTTATTTTTTTTAACTTTCAAAATTTTTAAAATGGGAAAAGGTAGACATTGCTAAAATTGTATAAAAAACATACAAAAGAAGTTTTACATTGTATGATTAAACGTGATATAATTTGTATTTAAAAGAAAATCCTATAAATCAGTCTTTTAAAATGTAAAATTTATTTTAAATCACATTCCATGTACTTTGCTTAGAAAATTACCTTTAAACATATTACTGCATAAATTTTTATTTTGTTTTCAAATAAATTTTTTTCTTTCTTTTTTAAGAGCTATAAAATGATCTACAATGCTTAACAATAAAAAACCATTTAACACGTTGGCGGACACATCCGAAATGGAGGGGAGACATAAACGCGCACAGAGATATCTCTGAATCTGGTGGTAATAAAAATAAAATTTATATCCCTATAAGTTCGCAACTATGTAAGCTATTCTTTTTTAATAAGAAAAAATAGGACTGTTATGACAGTCCATGTCCGCCAACATCGATAAAAGTGAAGTTGTGGTCCAACAACTGCAATAACAGCCGGCTGCAATTGCAGCTGCTGCACCGTTAGGCACCAAATTGGAATCTAAAGGTGCAAGGACTGCAATAGTGAACAATAAAATAAATAATTCTATCTAAAAATAAACATATTTATTCACGAAAAAACAATGCCATTGGAATACAGAACAATAAAAACAAAACAGTTTATGTTAGCAAAATTGTATTTACTCTCTATGCCATGCCTCAAAACATTCGCCTGGACAGAGGGGTACTTCTGCACTAAACGCATTTCAGGAAATATGTTTTCCTTTTGAAATTGGGTGGGTGCGGAATTTTTTCTTGATAATGATTGCCCCTTCCTACTGGTGGTGGAAGGAAATGTCTCTTAGGTGGTTCAGCGTAATTTCTACCGTTCTTTTCATTCTGGGGTACTCCGATCAGGAATCTTATTAGAGAATCTCTGAATTTTATAAACTGTATTTTCTTGTCTACTTTTTGTTTATAGATGTAGAAAAAGTTCCACACAGCAATATTCAGCAAATGGAACATAACTTTCTTGTACCATCTCACAGTTTTTCTGGGACTAGAATAGTAGGCTATCGTCTGATTACAGCGGTCAACGCCAGATATGTATTTGTTATATTCCGAAATCTGCAAAGGTTTTATTTTATCTTTTCCATACCGATTCGATACAGTGGCTAATGAAGGATGGTACCCTGTTGTAATAGAATAGACGTCTCGATTGTCTTTCCATTTGGATATATAAATATTATTCTGACGTTTCCAAATGTGTTGCCCCTTTTTCAGTTTCGCCTTGACAATATCTTCACATACTCCTTTCCTATTCTTCCTTAATGTACCTGTTGAATGAGTTTTTCTACTGAGTAACTTGTTGGACAGTCCTATACTATTATAATAGTTTTCCATAAATAAATGATGGCCTTTATCTAAGTATGGTTGCATAAGTCTCAAAACCAAAATTTCCAATTTAGATTTGCTAGGATTTTCAGTAATCATTTGTTTTCCTTTGTATATCTCAACATTCAAGACAAATCCATCAGGGGTACATAATTCGTAATGTTTTATACCATACTTAGCTTTTCTTCCTTTTATGTATTGTCTGAATTTCAGACGTCCTCTAAACAATAAAAGAGACTCATCCAGAAAAATTTGCTCACAAGGATATACAGCAGATTGACTATTTTCTACTATAAGTCTCATCAAAGGGTTGATCTTCCTAAGAATGTCATCATCGCCTGCGAGATGTTCACATGAGAATGATCTTAGAATTTCTTCGAACCTACGACCGGACATTCTACTACTAAAAACAGGATCATAATATAATGGGTAGAGGGTAAATATCTTCCGTAATGAAGAAAATTTAATTTGTCCTCCTAGAAGACAAAGACCTATGAATATTCTTAATTCCTCTACGTCTAGCTCGTTAAAATTTTTGCTTCTACTACCACGATTTTGAGGTCGATTTTTCGATACAAGCTGTTTGCCATATCTGTTGGTAGATACTATTAATAATTCTTCGACTTCTGGAGATCATATTTTACTGAACACGTCCGTTGGTGTTGATGTTGCAGGGACATCAATCTTTATACCACTTTCATTGTTGTTGAATGAAAAATTCGGTATCTCGATAGTATTGCTTACCCACTCACCTCCCTCAACCCCATTGTTGTCCAAATTTTCTTCCTCCAACATGGTTAAATTCTCACGTTCCACAATTTCTACATTTTCATCATCATTATTTCCATCTTCAGAGTTGGAACTTAAATCATCCTGTTGGTTATATATAGGGTCGTCACTATAATGAAATGGGTCCACAGGCTAATTGGGAATTTCACTTTCATCACTCACTAAATGTAAACTAAACTAAATCCATACTTATTTCGAGAATATAATTATAACAAACAAAGCATAAATAATAAATATCACTTACATATGAAGAGCGTATCTGCTACTGAAGCATAAATAATATCTTCGAACGTGCACATTAAAACACGTCCCCACCACGGCCCGAAAATCGCGCCAAAAATGAAAGCAGTGATGTGGCGGGACGCACAAATCATAACTCTATACATTTGGATACAGAGAACGACTGCTTTTGCAGTTCATATACCTCCTAATCATATATCAAAATGAACTGCACACGCAGTCCGCGTCCCTCCAAGGAAATGTGAGGTGACTGCTATAGCAGTCCGTGTCCATCAACGTGTTAAAGGCTAAGAAAAGGCACAATATTCTATACTATATAGACTCTAAGGTACGAATATTAATGCTACTGTCCTAGGAGGGTGGATGTACAAATATAATGAATTATTAAAACAATATTTCTTTGAATAAAAAAAAATACTAACCTTGTCCTGTATTTCCTTCTATTTGGCCTCTTGTAAAGTTTAGTTTTCTTTGTGTTGTAAGTAATTTACTTTTAGATTTCCTTGTATCAGTTTTATATGTAATAAAAGCTAGTTATTCTTATTACAATACAACTTCTTAGCTAAGCAATAAGGAGATCCTCTTTAATAACCTAAAATTTAATCCACAAAAATGTAGTTGAAAATACAAATTAAGTATGTAATAAAGTAAATTTTTTAAAATATAGGCATGAATTGTGTACTTATTATTAATTTACTTACCTAGTGGTTTAACAATTTTTTTCTTTCGAAAGCAGTAAATTGCCTGCGTTAACCATTATAATACTTCAACTAAACGAACTCAAATTGAACTTTTACAATATATTATATTCAAAGTACCTCTCGACACTCATACAAATTGGTTGAAACATTGAAAACAATTATTGAAAAATTCAAAATTTTAATCAATAAATACATCTGTCAAGTGTAACGTTTAAATTTGGCCTTATAGCGGTTTTTCATAAAAATAAGAATACACTAGTTTTTATCCGTGTTCAATAATTATTTAATGGGTCCTTCTATACCCGCATTTTTAACCACTTGCTTTTGGGTTCGATATTCGAACAGAGGGTCCCTTTGCGACAATTTAAGTGAGCATGTGGCTGCCCTGTAATTAGGATGTCGGTCTAGCGTTTCCGATCTGACGTTAACTGTGAGTATATGATCAGTTTGGGGTAGATAGGACCTCTATTTGAGTTTAGTTAGGCTATTTATTTCGTTTTAGAGGCTTTGTTTGCTTATTTTAGCCCTTTCTGTCAAGAATTTATTTCGTAATAGAGGGCGCTGATGGGACACCTATCTGTCACTGAGGTATGTTGGTATTACTGTTTTTTTGAAGTGACATTGGTTTCCGCCTTCTGATTAATATTCAACACGAGGTTAATGTGAAAGGACTGTTTTCGAAATTTATTGGAAGTCGTTTCAATCCATTTGGGATATTACGAAGCAACCTTTTTGTGTTAAGTTACAACAGTGTGGATTTGGTAGTATTTTTTTGGTGATCACATGTTGTAGGAGCTCTTAGGAGGATATATTTAGCCACGTGTTGAATCTCATTAGTAAGTTTTTTCTACATAGTATTTAAAGTTACGACGTAGTTATTCTTATTGTAAGACCTTCGTTCTTTTATTGTAGTGTCCACACATATATATGTAGTCTTTCTGAATAAGCCGTTCAGGAATTTGTCGTTCAATTGATCTATTTAGCTGTGAGAGGTAAATATGCTTTGATTTTAGTTAGAATGCTTACTTAGACCTAACCCTAGGTTATGTACTTTTCATTGTATATATTTTCAGTATATGGGATTGACTATTAGGGGTAGTATCTTGAAATCTAAGGGTGTAATTTACTTATTAAATGTAATTGTTGGGTAGAACTCGCTTCACGAGCAGTCTATATTTTTGCTTTGTAAATCTGAAGAGTACCTACATAAATTGATAAGCCGAACTTTAATTAACTAGTAAACGTTGAGTAGTTTTACCTATTTCTAGATCTCGCTTCACAAGAAGGCTATGTAGGTACCTGGTTATTTAATTTTAACTTCTTATTAACCAGGGATAAATAGTTATTACTGAGTTTTATCTTATACGTTTTCTTTAGGGTTCTTGTGACGGGCCAGTATTATTGTGACGGGCACACACACTTCTTGTGACAGGCTGATACATCTTGTGAAGGGCTATCAACTCTTGTGAAATCCAGTACTTCTTGTTACGGGCCAGTAGTCCTTGTGAAGGGCCAACACTTCTTGTGACGGGCCAGTATTCTTGTGACGGGCAAACACTTCTTGTGACCAGCTGATTGATTCGTAGGCTGCTAACGAGGCAGAGACATCAACGTCTACTGGGAAGAAGTCACAGGTACCGCAAGTTTTGCTCTTATTTTTTTATATCACTTATTACTATTTAATCTATTTTATTTGGGGGGTGTTATTAGTATATAATTTTATCTAAACCTAATGTAAACGAGGTTTAGGGGTGTGGTTCACGGTACATTTTTATTAAACCCGAAACACTTCACCAAGAGCTCTTCGTGGGTTATATATTATTTATGGGTAATTAATATTTTTAATAAGTAACAGTATTTTACTTGTTTTTACCCCCTAGCGTCCGTAAGTAGTACCCTATCAGTTGTTTATTGTTAAATACAGTACACACCTCATGTTTTATAGTTTTACGATTACCCCTAGTCCCATTTAATGATTTTTAAGCTTGATATGGTATTTTAGTTGTAAATATTACTCCCAGTGATACTGGATTACTGTTAATAGTTGGGGAATCTGTTAGTAAGTGATTTAATTATTTGTTTATTTGTTAAATATCAGTACATTTCATAGTGGTAACGAAGTTGACCCCCATGTCAACATGATTAATGATTTATATTATTAAACTTGGGTATATATTGAACTTAACTTATTATTTATCCCCACTTGCTAACTGTCAACATTTATTTTTATGGTAAAGTACACTTTTAATATATTTGGAGCATACTCGATTTGTAGCCGTTTGATGGCATTGTAGAGGAGATGCTATAGTTTCCTATTTGGAGTTTAGTAGTGAAGTGTCACATGGATTGTTGGATGTGAGGTTAAACTCCTGGCGCCCACTGAAGAATATAACTTTTACTACGACTCACCCCCTTCTTCACTGTAGTTAGTCGGCATCCAACTTTGGATTGACATAAATCCCACCTCGGTGCTTAGGCACAGAAAGTAGGTAGCACAAGGTAAATGAGATAAGAAACGAGACGGAGGAGGCGACGTTGCCAGCTTACGACGGCGCTATTTATTAACAACAGAATGTAACACGTACTACATCTTTATTGAGAGAATAGGATTTAATGAATCATTAAATATTTAACGATTGTTCTTGCAATCCGCTAAAAGCTAATATTTGTTAAAATAAAAACGATTTCATTCCGGATCTGAGCAGACGCGTTCATGAAAAAGTTGGATATAAACGTTTTCGAATGAGTTAGCCCTAATAAAAAATAAATACCTAACTCGAAAAACGTTAAAAATGGTATATAATGTTTAATCGGTAGCAAATTGGCTCTAGTTTTACCTCTTCAAAGGAATACGTCCACTTACCAGTCACCCTGTGTACACTAACTAATATTAGTTCTGATCCTCAGAATCATCCCTATCAGTATTTTAATTAGGATCTGTATGATCTAGATCTGGTAGATGAGGTGTTAGATCTCTAAAGGTAAAAACACTTTTGTGCAAATAAAATCTTCAGTTCAACAAATGACAGGTATTAATATAATCGAGTTATCACGTGAGTTCGATGTTTCGATAATAAAGGCAGATTTTATACCTACAACTATATAATATATACAATAACTATTATATGGCCAATCCTCATATCCATCCGGATCTGTGGTTGGATCTGGGGGATGTACCTTCAAGTCTTTGGTGTGCCAAATACCTATTTAAAGGCCAACTTTCTTTCGTCATTAACATGACCAAGCGGATAGCACCCGAAATATTCAATGTGGGCCTACAAATGTAGGTGTTAATTTTGAGATAAAATGTTTCGAGGTATCTGATAAAGCAAATTGTCCTTTCGACACCTCTTGATTAAATAAAATAATATCGGGCCTGTGTCGTAGATTATACGTACTACTACTGTTTTCGTATGTTTCCTTTAATCGATGTCAAACATATGTGTAAACTTCTTCTAGAGCTTTGCTTCCAGAAATTAGTTCTTTACTTTTATCGAAGTCGATGACATCATTAAGAGGAGTACCATCGTTTCTACTAATTGGTCGTTCTCGACCAAATTTAATCAAATTGGGGGTTTAACCCGTTTCTTCATGACGTGCAGACCGTATGGTCCAACCTATCTTGAAAAGGTTTTTATCCCATTTCCTGTGATTCTTACCTATGTATCAACGTAACATAGTTTTAACCACACGTTTTACTTTTTTCAGAAGATTGCTTTGGAGATTGTAATTGGCCGTAAATACTTATTTAATTTAATATTTCTTCATGAGAGAATGAAAGGCTTCCGAATAAAATTATACTTCATTTCCGGTGATGACTCAAGTCGGGGCACCAAATATTAAAATTACCTTTTCTGCCAGAAGCTTGATAATGGGAGGAGTGGTAGCAGATCTCATTGGAAATACTAGGCAAAATTTGCTAAAGCAGTCACAGACAGCTAAAAATATAACAATTTCCTGATGATCATCTGGATAAGGAACCCATAATGTCGATACTAAGGAGTTGAAAAGGACGCGTAACAGAGGTAGTCTTTAATAACATTTCACCTGCTGTTTTTTGTTGTTAAGGTTTATTCTGTAGATAAACTGTGCAGCGAGCTACAACGTGTGTCATCTTGGACTAATAGAAGGATGAGATTCTATTTAAGGTTTTGATTACGCCCATATGACCACAATATGCTTTTTGATCACCTTTTTTTTCGTTTTTCTTTGAGTATCACCTTTCCCCACTCTTTTTTACATTAAGTGAGATCAGGGAACCTCAATTTGGCGCTCTTATAGAGGTCTGTATCCCCAACTATCCATAAAGCGAATTTGTTGGGATCTTGTTGTACCCTTGCCAAAATGGTCTGCAGCTTTTTATTCTGCTATCCATCATTTGGATCGGGAACAATGACACAATCTATGGAATATATGACACGGGAAAGGGCGTCTGCGACGACGTGTTCCTTCCCTTTGCATACAGTTGTAAACGAAAAGCCCATCTGGCTATACGACCTGCAGAGTTCTTGTTGTTAAATAGTCATTTCAAGCTATAATGTACGATTATGTTTTGGAAGTTGACACATAAATGTGTTTTTATATCTGCCTCTCATAGAGAGCGCCATATTAAAATGATGAAGTAATAAATGATACTGGTATAAAGTATATTTAAAAAACAACTCATCTTTATTAAAAACCAAAACATTATTCTCATGCTGTTGTTATTATTTATACAAAGAATCACAAAAAAAAAATGGTAATAAGTGGTACTGTGAAATAACTCTTATGATTCCAAAAAAACAAAATTTCTGGAAAACCATAAAAAATAAGTCTTGCCCCTACTTCTTTTTTAGTTTTGGAGCTGACCGTGTGCAACGTGTAGACCATCTGGGAAAATATTTTATCTTTCATGCTCTTTACACCTTCTTTCTTTGAAATGAGGTCGTTTTAAAATGGTTCTTTGTGTTGCCGTGGGACAAGGGAGTCTACGGCCATTTCAAGAATAAACCTTTGATCCTATTTTGCTTGCATTGAAGTAAATAGTAAATAGCATTTATGTTGCTTATCCATAGTCGAATTTGATACCACGTAATATATTAAGTTATTTCATAAAGTTTTCTGGTGTAGTCGAAAGTTTACCTAGACAATACCCTCGATTCTTAAATGTATTCTCTACAAGCTTTCTCTCAAACCTAGGGACCCGACAGAAAGACCAAGTTAAAAAAAATTTTTGCTCTATATGCCGTTGTTACAGCTTCGGTAATAGAAAAACTAGAAAAAATATAATTTTTAAATTGTTTGTTTTAATTTTACTCTCCTAGCCTCTAGTTTGACTTACATCTGCAAAATCCAAATAAACAACTCCATCTTTAAACCCTCATATCAACATTGATAAGTATTTAAGCTCGAACTTATATGGCTTTTAAAAAATAAATAATACAGAGCTTTTAAAATTACTTTTTCCTTTGCGGATAAAAACATATTCCTGACTGTCACCGAAGTAAATATAGAAAGTGAAGTATATAAAAGGGGATAAAGAGAATTTACTCGTTACATATCATCCGCAGAGCCTAGATAATGTTTACGAAGCATTTGGAACCAGTAAAAAGAGCCATTACGTCAGTTGATAAGGATAGGCGGACTGCTATTAATTTTTACAGGAGGAAAATGCGTTTTCGATCGTTTCATATACAGGGTGTATTAATGATGCATGGGTGGATAATAGCTGCTTCCTTATTTGAGAAATGTAAAAAAAAGTTATAGAAGTTAATGAAAGCTATTTTCCAATGATAACTACCAATGTACGATAAATGTATTACTTATCAAAGTTTGGAAGAGCATTTCTCAAAAATATAGTTTTTGTTGATGTTGATGTTGATGTTGATGTTGATGTTGATGTTGATGTTGATGTTGATGTTGATGTTGATGTTGATGTTGATGTTGATGTTGATGTTGATGTTGATGTTGATGTTGATGTTGATGTTGATGTTGATGTTGATGTTGATGTTGATGTTGATGTTGATGTTGATGTTGATGTTGATGTTGATGTTGATGTTGATGTTGATGTTGATGTTGATGTTGATGTTGATGTTGATGTTGATGTTGATGTTGATGTTGATGTTGATGTTGATGTTGATGTTGATGTTGATGTTGATGTTGATGTTGATGTTGATGTTGATGTTGATGTTGATGTTGATGTTGATGTTGATGTTGATGTTGATGTTGATGTTGATGTTGATGTTGATGTTGATGTTGATGTTGATGTTGATGTTGATGTTGATGTTGATGTTGATGTTGATGTTGATGTTGATGTTGATGTTGATGTTGATGTTGATGTTGATGTTGATGTTGATGTTGATGTTGATGTTGATGTTGATGTTGATGTTGATGTTGATGTTGATGTTGATGTTGATGTTGATGTTGATGTTGATGTTGATGTTGATGTTGATGTTGATGTTGATGTTGATGTTGATGTTGATGTTGATGTTGATGTTGATGTTGATGTTGATGTTGATGTTGATGTTGATGTTGATGTTGATGTTGATGTTGATGTTGATGTTGATGTTGATGTTGATGTTGATGTTGATGTTGATGTTGATGTTGATGTTGATGTTGATGTTGATGTTGATGTTGATGTTGATGTTGATGTTGATGTTGATGTTGATGTTGATGTTGATGTTGATGTTGATGTTGATGTTGATGTTGATGTTGATGTTGATGTTGATGTTGATGTTGATGTTGATGTTGATGTTGATGTTGATGTTGATGTTGATGTTGATGTTGATGTTGATGTTGATGTTGATGTTGATGTTGATGTTGATGTTGATGTTGATGTTGATGTTGATGTTGATGTTGATGTTGATGTTGATGTTGATGTTGATGTTGATGTTGATGTTGATGTTGATGTTGATGTTGATGTTGATGTTGATGTTGATGTTGATGTTGATGTTGATGTTGATGTTGATGTTGATGTTGATGTTGATGTTGATGTTGATGTTGATGTTGATGTTGATGTTGATGTTGATGTTGATGTTGATGTTGATGTTGATGTTGATGTTGATGTTGATGTTGATGTTGATGTTGATGTTGATGTTGATGTTGATGTTGATGTTGATGTTGATGTTGATGTTGATGTTGATGTTGATGTTGATGTTGATGTTGATGTTGATGTTGATGTTGATGTTGATGTTGATGTTGATGTTGATATTGTTGTTGTTGTTGCTGTTGTTGTTGTAATTGTTGTTGTTGTTATTATTATTGTAATTAATGATGATGTTTTACGAACACAACATTATTTACATTTGTTTAGTCAGTCCCTGTATAGCTGCTTCTTTCTTTGAAAGTTAATCTCTATCACGCAGTTTCTTGTAATATTGAATATTCACAATAAAATGAGATATATAACATATCGTGATTTTTTGAAATTTGACTTAGATCACTTTAATTTTGATTTGCTAAATATTAACTGGAATAGTACTTTTTCACTTGATGATGTCGATTCCTTAAATGAAATTTTTTGCGATTACGCTCAAATAGTTACTAAAAGAGTAAGTAAACCTCATGCCCCGTGGCTCACAGACAATATAAAAAAAATGATCAACCTAAGAGATTCTGCATTAAGTAGATATAAAAAAGAAAAAACCCAGTTGAGGAATTACATAACTGTAGCTATTCGGCGAGAAAAAAAACCCTACCATGATTTCATACTTAAACATAAAAATTCAAAAAGTACTTGGAATACACTCCGATCCCTTGGAATTCTCAGAAAAAATCGAACCCAGATATCCCTCCTAATTTAAAATAAGTCGATGACGTAAATTTACATTTTAATACGTTGCCTAATATTGATAAAACTCTTAATCAGTTACGTCTATTAGATTGCTACACACATCAAAATTTTAATTTCAAAAATGTTACTGGTGAATCAGTAAGAAAATCCCTACATCACATAAAAAGTAACGCTGGCGGTCTTGATGACATTTCTTTGCGCATGCTACATTTAGTCGAATATCCTTAATTAAATTATTTATCCTTTTTTTATAATGAGGTCATCTCAACATCAAACTATCCTAATGCATGGAAACATGCTATAATACTCCCACTAGCCAAATATACTAAACCGCCAAACCTTTCTGATCTCCGACCAATAAGAATTTTGCCTACCCTTTCCAAATGCTTCGAGAAATTACTCAAAGATCAAATAACAGAATACGCCCATGAAAAACAAATAATAAATTCCGCTCAGTCGGGTTTCAGGAGACAACACACCACTATCACCGCCCTTGCATCCATTATTGATATATTATTCCATGCAACTGATCAGGGCAAAATACATGTTTGATCATGTTGGATTACAGTAAGGCATTTAATACTATTGATTATAAAATATTATGTACTAAACTTAGCCACTACGGTTTTTCCTTAGCAGCTGTTGCCTGCTTGCTTTTAAACTACCTCAACAATAGAACTCACAAAGTTAAATTAGATTAAATTAGATCATGAAATATCAAATGCCGTACCTGTAACAAAAGAGGTACCACGAGAAACCATTTTAGGACCAACTCTTTTTTCCCTGTACATAGCGGAATTTCATATTATCGTTAAAAACTGCTCAGTACAACATTACGCGGACGACACGCAGATCTATTTATCTTGTAATATTGACTCATTGGTTTCTTTTCAATCTAATTTTAACAATGACCTCAAACGTTTATTTAACATTTCTGCGGCACACAATTTAAAATTGAATCCTAACAAATCAATTGCCATTTTATATGGTCAAAAAAAAAAACACGCGGTTGAACTTTACAACAATTGGAAATTAAAATAGGCGATATTCCTCTTTTATTTACCAACGAAGGAAATAATTTAGGTTTGTGGCTAGATTCTAATTAGCGATTTAGCAAAATGTTACCCCAAAACTGTTACAATGTGTTGAGATTGATATATCCTCGTACGTTGCTAGTAAGAAATTTTTTTTTTTTAGTGTGTCATCGGCTTCAACTGCTAAGGTTATTTCGCCTCAAAGTAAGAAATTAAATTCGGTATTGTTAATTTAGTTTTTAAACAATAACTTTAGCAACCATGTTTTTTGTTTGAACGATCACAATTTAGCACATATCTAAATATTTGCGATTAATCTTGACCTTGATTCCGAACAGTCTTCTAAAATATGCAACCGAACAGCACGATAGTCTAACAAATACTACCAGACGACATTAACAGTAGAATTATAGAAGTTTTTCAATTTATTACAAGATCAACTTTAATTGAAACTTGAAGAGAAATTATAGTATATAGACTTACTTTATGTACAACATGAAATGGGTGATTTTTTAACATCTGCTGTTAATTTATAATAGTTCAATTGTTTTAGTTTATTTTGTTACCTCTTTTGTGCAGCATTGAATCATACCGATGTGGCCCGGAACCAGATCAAAGTAACTTTGTTCTGGGCACCGAGACACTCACGAATATTTATATAGTTTCAAACCTGTTTTGAGTCAACGAGATTGAAGCTAAGGGTTTTGAGAGCTGCCTGTCCATTTAAAAAGAACTTTATAGTCTTGTTAGACAAGAAAAAATTAATAATATCTCTCGCTGCCAATACAATAGCAATCATTTCTGCTTGGAAAATCTTGACTAGAGAGCCCAGGTTTATTAGTATGCAACGCTTGGCGTCTAGTCGAAAACTTTCGTTCCTACTCCTTATTGATTTTTGGAGCCGTCCGTGTACAGCGCATAGTCCACTTGGGAAAGGATTTTATCCCCCCTGCTCCGTCCGTTTCTCTCTGGAATAAGGACGCCTACAAGACATAACTTTACTAATTATGCATAATGAGAAAAAATATAAATCAAAGTGAGCGAATTTCAGAATGGACGTGGATTAAAGTAAAATCATAATTTAGCTAAAAATATATAAAATCTAGTTTTAGAATGAGCGAGTTTTAGAATAGCAGTGGATAAAATTCGAATAATAATTTAGCTAAAAAGATTATATAAAATTGAGCTAGTTTTAGAATGAACGAGTTTTAGAATAGCAGTGGATAAAATTCGAATCATAATTTAGCTAACAATTTTCATAAGTTACTGAAACATTAGAATGCATAATTTGTTTAAAGATATATTCTAGTCAAAATCATGAAGTTAATTTAATTTTTATTCTTCGCCAACCGACGTATATCTACGATAGGAGATCGGATAGTAGATAAGAAATTGCTAAAATATTCGTCAAGTTATAAATTCCAAAACGAAACTTTTATTTTTAAAAATTTTATTAAGTCAAAATGGATATTTAAGACAACTGTGGACTAAAGCCTACACTAAAGCTACCTCAAATACCAATAATAATGTTTTACTCCTTTTTATAAACGAAAAATGATTATTAAACAAAGATTATCTAATTTTAACATAAAAGAGTCTATTATGTTCAAAAGATGTAACTGTCATGACTGTTTTATATTAAATTATTTAAATAAGTAAAATAAAAACAAGTCAATGTACATAATATAATTCATTTAATTAATAGAAGAAATAAATGTAGGTATACATAATTCGGTTTTAATTTATTCTACAAAAGTAAGATATTTTTGTGTGATTAAAAATCTTCTGACTTGTAAACAAATAATTTGTAATCCCTATTGTAATAAATCAATTTAGGCTTCTATAATATTTTATTTGCACGGTACAAAATAACTATAGAAATTATAGTTAAATATATTTTTTTGTAATTTACATTTGAAAATAGTTTTATGTGTTATTTTTTAAACATATAGCAAGTTTCATCTAGCGGTTCAATGTAGAATAATCATTATGGTATGCGTCATCTAGCATATTTTACCTCTTAGAAATTATGCTAAATACAGTATCAATAATTTGGCATGATTAATGTGACATGATGACTTTAGCATGTTTCATCTACCATGCTTCATATATGAGAGTTATATAAAAAAACATGTCAAATCATAATTTTTAATGTATTTATAAATCTAACCATTAGAAGGCTTTACATTATTGTAATAATACCTAACACATGACGATTGACAATCTTAACACATTTCACTTCACACTAATATCCGCAAACTTAGACATTCCTCCTCCTCTTCGAAGTAGAAATCTCCCCCATTTTATCCGACTGGAACATTTAATATGTTAATATGATTTGCGTGTATCTCAACATTAATCAAGGTGTCTGTTCCTGCTTTATCTTTCCTCTTCGGCGCTGCTACTGTTATTTCCAAATGATCATTTATCAGAGATCTACTCGTAATCACCAATTTTATGTTAGATAAATAACACGTGTATCCAGGGTCGTAGAAAATGAGTATAAAAGGGAAAAACAGTTCAAGAAATAATTATATTTAGATTAGACAACTGATGTTTGATACATTATTAGCGAATTCAGAAGAAAATATATGGTTTAAACACACAGTTGGTAAATATATTGAATATTTAGAAAATAAAAAGAATAAGTTTGCAAGAAAAAAAATAGTCTAAATGGGTAACAAATTAATCAGTGCCAGTACTTAAGGTGTTAAAAAACGAATATTAATTAATTTTAAATAAAATAGGAGTAAAAGTTTATATAAACATAGGTTCGAAAACGTTTCTTTTCCGAGATACAGGGTGTTAAAAGTGAAGTCCTGATGACACTCTTTTGTAAATATTTTCTAAACGTTTTAAGATAACTTAGTAAAATATGGTACAAATGCTAACCTTTTTACACTCTATTTAATGGACTAAACCCCAGTTTTTGATCATCTTCATAGGTGGGTATATTAGGGGGGGCTTAGGGTAAAATTGCCCTAAGTTTTTTTTTGTTGACAGTTTTTAACATTTATGACTATAAAATTTAGAAAACCAACGTTTTTTTTTATAATAAAGCTACTCCTGTTGCATCTCGCTTGGACGCACCATTTTCAAGAAAAAAGCATATAAAAATTTCATGTTAAGTTATTCGAAAGTGTAAACAATAATTAGTAGGTCTGTGAAATCAGAAATTTTTTTTTGTTACTTTGGAAAACCAGTGAATAAAGAAATTTTAGAAAATACAAAAATGTGTCATCAGGACTTCACTTGTAACACCCTGTATCTCGAAAACGAAACGTTTTCGGACCTATGTTTATATGAACTTTTATTCCTGTTTTAGGATGTAGATTAAGCTGTTAAAATATGACCGTCTAATTTCGGGACACCCTGTATATATAAATGAATCTCTATTTCCCTTGTTCACGGAATCACGCGTGGACGGCTGGACCGATTTCGCTAATTCCTTTTTTGTTGTTTTTGATATTATCAGGGAAAAAAAAGAATGTTGTATAAAGCATTAGAATAATAAACACTTTGTTTCTGAAATATTTTTTTAGTTAATTATACGAAAGCGAAATTAATAATTATAGTTAAGACAAGACAACGTCTGTCGGGTCCGCTAATATTGAATAAAATTAGCTTATAAATGAAGTGCCAAACTTTACAATAAAAAACAGTTTTGTATCCCGCTAGCAGGAGGTATTAAAATCAAAAGTAATGCAATGAATAGTCATATTGCCGAATTCTCCTTAAAATTATCTTTTCAGTAACGTGTCATACTTGGCACCTCCCCTATTTAAATTACATTGTTTAGAGTAACGGAGTAGAGGGGAATGACATACGACAGTTAATATGACTAAAATGTCCTAGCGTTTTTACCGTCCACGATATTAATACCCAAAACCAACAAGTCAAGCTTTCGTTGGGTCACTTTGTATTTATATTTAAGAAAATTACAATATAAATAATAACCTTTGAACAAAATATAAATTAAATAGATCCATACCATATTATTAAAAAGAAATACTGAATAAATAGTTTTGAAAACTATTAAAACCAGTTGTGAAGTTTTAAACGAAAAAATTGGTAATGAAATTGATATTTTTGTATTTGATTGTATAATACTCTTTCCACTTCGTAAAAAACTATTCCCCATTAAACAAGAAATGGTAAACTCTTTAAAATAAAAACCTTTATCCAATTTGTAACTTGAAACATGTATCAATGACGAAGTCCGGTTGTGTTTATTTATAAACAAATATGGTTATTGATAAAATCTCTAAAAATAAATAACTTACCGAAATAAATGTAAGTTTCCTTTATCGGCCTCACACTTCTCACTTTTACTATAAATACAGCTTTTTAAAACATTTTCAACGTTAATTTCTAAAATTTAAGTCACTAAAATACCAAATAATTTGCGTTAACACAATAGATTTAAATTAAATTTGGACGAACAACACTCTAACATGTGACGTCCACAACTGTGATTGGTCGGTGTGAATATTATGCGCAGTGTCATATATTCCGTCTACGGTTTGTATAATCTAAGACTTTAGGCTGACTAAAAATTATTATTTGTTAATAGTACCTTCACTTCTGTTATTTACAGGTACTATTTTTATAGGTAAGTCTTTATAGCAATCCTGAATAAATAATAACTGGCTATTACTAAATATTTTTATAAGAATATTAATGATTCAACAATATTTTTTACTTGCACAAAATAATAAATGTTTTACCTGACAGTATAAGGATTATTTCTTAATTGCATTTCCAAAATCATTCATCATAAAGATACGCTTCTTCTCAAATTCCCCCTTTAGAGGCGTCCCTGTCTGTTTTAATCACTAATTTTCTGTTGGATAAATAACATGTATATCACACGCGACACTTTGTTATCTTGAGGTAGATGAATTTACGCGACATCATGTGAGGAAAATTTCAAATGCGAATGAAGAATTATGTAAAATTAATGCTGAAACCTTGGTTTTGGTTTTCGGTGAAATTAATTACCCCAGGAATTGGGTTGGAAACGAGCATCAGTTGTGGAATTCTATTGAGGAAATTTATCCGATATATTGTTGGGGTTTTCTCGTGGATTTCATTAACGTTTTGTGATGTGTTACTCTGAATAATGCAAAGGAATATAAAGGATCTACTGGTATTCATACATTTTTAATTATATTTGATGAAATTTTTCTTCAATTATTTCCAAATGTTATGTAGTAGGATCAATAAAATATTATTTATAAAATAGTAAAAAGCTTTAAAGGTTGTAACAATTCAATTTTTATTTTTGTAATAAGCAAACAGAAAAGGGACCTTAAGGTAAATAATGGAACAAGAAATCACGACATGATAAAAATATTAAAAAGTAGAGGCAATATATAATACGATTCAAAGTACCTGTCAATAAGAGACAATTACAATTTTTCAAAAACTAAAACATGTTTAAAGTGAAAAGTTCTCAACCTGACAATGAAGAACAACGATTTTCAGTAAAAAGAATATTTTTTCTGTGACGGGAAAATAGTTTGACATTTTATCTCTGTTATCAGCTAACAAAATGTTATGAAATTAATTTTTCTTAAAATAAACAAAATATTCTTCAGTAAAATATTGTGCGATATAGATTTTTTTGGCAGATGACTTTTATAGTTGAGAAGTTTGTTTTTAATCAAATGGACATCTATCTATAATATAAAAATAAATCGCAAAATGTGTTGGTAAGCGCATAACTCAACAACGCCTGGACCAATTTTAGCAATTTTTTTTTTAAATGTTTGTTGAAGTTGAAGGATGGTTTTTACGGCGAGAAAAATTCGAATAATTTCCGCAAAAACCCTTAAAACAGCCCTTTTCTTTTTCTCATATATCTATATATAAAAATGAATCCATATTTCCCTTGGTCACGGGATAACGCGTGAACGGCTGGTCCGATTTCGCTAATTCTTTTGTTGTTGCAGGAGAAGGTTCCTATGAAAGAAAAAATTAAGAAAATTACGCGGAAAATTAGAAAATTTAAGAATATATATATAAAAATGAATCCCTATTTCCCTTGGTCACGGCATCACGCGTGAACAACTGGACCGATTTCGCTAATTCTTTTTTGTTATGTTTATTATTGTCGGGAAAAGTTTCTTATGAAAGAAAAACTTAAGAAAATTGCGCAGAAAATTAGAGAATTTAAGAATATATATAAAAATAAATCCCTATTTCCCTTGGTCACGGCATCACGCGTGAACGGCTGGACCGATTTCGCTAATTCTTTTTTTGTTGTGTTTGTTATTGTCAGGAGAAGGTTCTTATAAAAAAAAAATTAAGAAAATTGCGAGGAAAATTAGAAAATTTAAGAATACTTAACCACCATATTAAATTATTTCTAATGTAACCTTAGCGCTTTTACAATTCAAACTTTTTTAATGTAACCTTATGGCGTTTGACATAATATTTACAGAATACGTGATGCAAATTTCGTCAAAGATGAATATCGTTTAAAACAAATGCTTTGATCGGAGTTATTATATTGATAAAATACATATAAAATAATTTATTTATTTCTAAATGAATTTCTTAGTACACATCACCGTTAGTTCAGAGCTATCACGCCTAATATTAGAATAATAAACACTTTGTTTCTGAAATATTTTTTTAGTTAATTACACGAATTTGAAATAAATTTTCATAGTTAAGACAGGACAACGTCTGTTCGGTCCGCTAGTTCTTTAATAATACCAGTTTCGAAAAAATATATACAAGTCAACATATTTTTTTCGGGAACAAAATATTTACTTCTGTATACACAAATCACAACGTGTCTTAAATTAAATCAAATTGATTTTGGTGAAAGCTAAAAAAATGCTTTACGGCTTACTTGAAGTACCTACGTAGATCGGTTCTTTATTTTCATTATGTTTTCTATCCGAATATTACGCTTTTTAAATGAAGACCGTCGGTATACTGAGAAGACCACCTTTATGAATTCCCCTTTTAAACTTGTTTTTTGAAATATAATCAATACTATATTTTTCGCATATAGATATATTTGCAAGGATTCTTATCAATTTTTTGAGTATATTAATTTTTTCGTTAATTTTTTGCTAAACGCGAAGCAGTTTTTCTATATTTTCCAAAATTTAAAAAATGCATCTAGAAAGTCTGGTCCTCACTTGATGATATTGGACTTTTCACTAAAAGTATACTCATTTTGTTGTAATCTATATTTATTAAGAAAACTCATAACTTTAGGTTTATAATTAGTGTCACAAATAAGATTTAATTCTTTTGTGAAGGACTGACTCCTTTTTTGTTTTGACTAGTTTATATTAAACTCAAAATTCTTGTTAGAAAAATGTATTAACAATCAATCTTATTAATTATGTAACCCTTAATATAGATATCTAAGAGACTTTTGTTATTTTATAATCCACAATTAATTGTTATGTCGCAGTGAGCAAGTCAAAAATAAAAGGGCTCAAGATACACACTACACCCCATTTACATGTCTATATCGTGGGAGATTTATATTCCCTTTAAGCTACAAGACTGCTATAAATATGTCTTCCAGATTAGAATGTACCTAAGAAAATTTAGTGCTCTCTTAGAACGGTTAAATGAAAACCACCACCGTTTTCATCATAATAAAATTCATTGAAATTGCTTTTCTTAGGAAAAATGTGATACTGAAAAATGTGCTTATAGAAAATAATTTTTTCTAACATTTTATAAATATATATAGTGGTTGGTATATTTGTCTTTTTTTTTCTTCTCAATCATTTTAATATCCAGGATGTTGTCGTGCTTTTTTAATCAGACTGTGAGGCATTACTCTGATAAGTAAAATCCAAATACAATTAAAATCATTATAGGGGTTTCCAAGTCATTTAACGTTAGGAGCTATTAGCGATGCAAATTATTTACGTTGAATTTTGCTCATTAGAATCATGTGATTATTTTTGGTTTTTACAGAACAAAAATCCTATTAAGGTTAATCTTGTAACTATTAGAAATAAGAATATATTTATCATATTTATGTCTTAAAATTTTATAGTTATTTCGAAATATGTAGCGTGCGAAATGTGCTCAAATAAGTATCATTTAAATCGTGGAAAATTAAGAGAGTCATCGTATAAAATATTTAAAGATAGTAAAAAGTAATGTTAAGAATCTTAAGTATATTCAAACTATGGAAGAGTGTTTAATGGAACTAATTAAAAACCCAAATAAGCTGACACCACTCGTGCACAATACAGAAAATTGTCCAGAATTAAATACAGGAAAGAAACAACTGGCATACAGTGACATAATTTAACCCTAGAGTGCTTACATAAAATATGCTTACATGGGGTTACCGGTAACCCCCTCCCAAAAAAAAAATCGTAATTGACATTATAAATAAAAAAAATTGCAGTATTTGAAGAAAAAAGTTTTATTTTATACATTCTAAACATATTTCTACTCTATGGTCGTTACAAATTGGTTTTGAACATTTTCCACAGGCAGTTTTGGTTTTTCGGTCATTTTTTCTTGCACACAAAAACACCGCTTCTGTTTTAAAAGTTTTCTTGGAGGTTGTCCTTCAGGTGCAGTCTCATCTTTCACATCAAGTATGTTTCTAATGGATGATGCTAAATCACCAGGCAGATTTTTGGTTAAACGTCTTTCCATGTGAGGTTTAGCCAGAGCAAACCCAAGCTCAAATAAAAAAATGTTCGGCGAGTACTCTTTTTTCTGTTTATCTTTCACAAATTGGTATATCACGTCGCAGTTTATTCCTGCTCGATCCAGCATTCCATAAAAAAACCGTAGTGGCCATCTACGCGTTTTTATGGAGACAGATGCATCATCTGGTCCAATGAATCCACCCCTCCTTTTGTTGAGTTATAGAAGTTTATGATTTCAGGTTTGCTATTTTCATCAATTACCATTCCGCTGTGCATGCTGGATAATAATAATACTGACTTCATTTTTTTGGGTGTGTAAGAAACCAATGTTTTTTTATTGCTAAATGCGAACTGAGAAGTACCTTCTTTTTTCTCCTTATTTGGGAGGAAAGATGAAAGAATTTCTTGTTTGTTCTTTCTAGTGTACCTACAATAGTCAAATTGAATTCAGTTAACATTTTGTCGGTCAATGGGATTGACGTAAACCAATTATCCATTGTAATATTCCTCCCTGTTCCATGAATGCTCTCGGTCAGTGTTCTCACATAATAATCTGGCACAGGTTCATTATCCGGTCTTTTTATTTTTCCAATATAAGGAATAGCACTTACCATATAGAAAGTGCGTGCGTCACACATTGTTATTATTTTGAGCCCATACTTATCAGGTTTTGAAGCAATATATACTCTAAATGGACAGTTTCCCCTAAAGCCTAACAGCTGCTCATCAGTGGTACAATAACTATGGGGTATATAATTTTTAGTACAGTTTGAAATTAATCGTTCCCATATAGTACGTATGGGGGCAAATTTATCTTGACGATCTCTGATTCGTTTATCGTCAAATCTTATACAAGATATCAAAAACCTAAACCTGGTTTCGCTCATTATACAACGATAAATTTCTGGCCCAAACTTTGACCACATTTCTTTTGAGTTCTGATGATTGTCTTTTTTTTTGGCCTGCAATATACAGTAAACCAAATAATGCCATAATTTCAATGGTATCAGTTTCATTTGAGAATATTTCTGTCTTTGCCTATTTATTTATTGATTAGTGTATAAAGCGATGGAAATAATAATTTCATCACTAAAGAACAGTTTCCAGGAATCCAATATAGTTGCTAAATTCCTAGCATCATTTTTTGGGCCTGGTAGTCGAAAGACAATATTTCGCAGCGGAGTACGAGTGCGACTTGGTGGTTCAGCAGACCAGCTATAGCCATTCTTTCCTCTGAACTTTTTTGGTTGAGGCAGATCTCTTTCACTTTCACTATCTATTTCTGTTTCACCTTCACTATCTATTTCTTCAGCTTCATTCTCTGTATTGTTATCTATAATATCTGCTCGGTAATGTTCCTCTTCTTCGATCGATACAATGCTATCTGAATCTGATTGTACTGACACATTATCTTTAAAATCTGTACCCCCATTGTCAGAATCATATTGACTTTCTAGTTCCTCATTCCACCTTAGCACAGTTTCCTCGAATTTTGGGTCACCTGGTCGAACAGCCATCGAAAGTTATTTTTTATATTTATTTTAAATAACACTTAACGCTTACTGGGGTTACACGTCACCCCGGCCGCGACAGAACTCACAGCGACACAAAACAAACAGCACTGCCACACGCTTTATAAATAGTACACCGGGACATAGATACATAGCAGAACACACACGGTTGCCAGTGTTACGGTTTTTTAATAAATACCAATTAAAATTTCGCTGGGGTTACTGGTCACCCCTGTAAGCACTCTAGGGTTAAAATAATAATAATAAGATGCCGTCTATTTTCATTAAACCGAAATATGAAATTAAAATCCAAAACAAATAGATACAAAAGTGTTTATAGTGGGAATAAGTGAAGATAATTTAAAAGAATCGGAAAATTTTGTAGAAAGTCCCTAAGCTCAAAATGTGCAGATCAGTGATATAGAGGATGATGTAGTAAAAGTTGTGCGGAAATATAAACCTAAAAATAAGAGTGCATTTATCGTAGTTTTAGAAATTCCCCTTAATCTGTTTGATTCAATTTGTAGCCAAAAAATAAATGTGGGCTGGGATAGATGTCCTGTGTATGAATTTGTAGATGTTTTAAGATGTTTCAAATGCTGGTAATACTGTCATAAAGCTGAAAATTGTAAACATAAAGATATCCAGTGTCCAGTCCAAAAAGTAAATGTAAGTATGTAGCCAATATTCTTAAGGTTCCTAATGCATCTTACAATCATACTGTTTTTGACAAAACTTGTAAAGCATAAAAACGAGCCATTTAAAGAACGAAATCCAGAACTGTTTATAATTCATAGCAACCACAAAGAAAAATATGCTATAAAAAATACCAAGCTAGTGATATTATATTAAATTGGATTAATAATTATTTGCGTAAGAGGATTCAATATGTTAAATATGGCATCTGCAAATAGGAGGCAATTACAGTATCTTCAGGTGTACCGCAGGGATCTCATTTGGGTCCGTTGTTATTCAATTTATTTATTAATGATCTGTCTAGTGTCATCTCTAACAGTAAATATCTCATGTTTGCTGGTGATGTGAAAATATATAGAGCAGTTTCCAATCAAACAGATCCTTTGTTAGTATAAGAGGATTTAAATAGATTGTCCCGTTGGTGTGATGTAAATATGTTGTACTTAAATATTAAAAAAAATTATAGGTTCGCCTTTTTTTAGAATTACCTTTCAAGTTTACTGTTCATACAGAATTATTAATTTTGTGCCACAAACTAACAATGTTCGCGATTTATTTTATTTTTTATCACTGTGTGCGTTGCTCAAATTAAGGTGATTTAAGTAATTTTATCCAGGTATATTGTTTGTTTCCTACGTTTCAGGGATCTGTTAACGTGTGGACATTTCTTTTTAGCTAAAGACTTTCGCGAAAACTTCTCGCTACCCCAGGCTCACTTATAAAAGAGCGCCACGGAAGAGGCGATTATCCAGAACGCAGTAGCGTACCCAAAAGTAAAGATTAACACGTATGAACACAATAAAATTATTAAAATTGAATTTATATTTTTATGTTATTTATTTTACAATAATGTATTTTTATGAAATGTAACTGGGTGTTCACTGCACAAATAAACCAATGGAGAAACCGTCCCTGTCAGCAACCTTAAGGAGTCAAGATTCCAAATATTTTTACATGGACCAATTCAAGGGATGAAGGGCACATATATCTTTACAATTGCGGGCTTAAGGGGTAAAGAGCTTAAATAATTTTACAAAAATTGTTTGAAGTTCAAACAATTTCCAGTCATTATTTAAAAAGCACCATGAAATAGTTCTTAAAAACCAGGGTTAAAAATGTAAAGAACTTCTATGTGCTTTAGTTCAAGTAACGCCAATGATTCAGAAACCTACAAATTTTAATTCTCAATATTTCTCATCTTTTGATTTTCTAAATGTAGTCAAATCCGTTCTTCCGAGTTTTTCTATGAGGTCTGAAGCCAGATAATGTGAGAACTACCAATTTAGCGCCCCTTATATTTAGGAAGAGCATAGAAGAAGCGTGATGATAATAATTATTAAAAATACAGATGATTGATATCAAAAGAAAATTATTTTGCAGTAATGGTTAATAATCTATGTACTACAGCGATAATACCACACTGTGGTAATTTCAGGTATTAATAAAAAAATCATTTAGATTAGTCGAAAGCAGTGTCACGTTACATCATTATAATTCTTATTATAACTTTTTGTCAGTATACAATAATAAATATCTTATAAAATAATTCTAACTGATCAAACCTTAAGTTTAAAAATAGTTAAAATTATTAATTATTAATTGATAACAAAAAAATAATGATGATAATTTTTACTTAAACTGTATATTGACAGCTTCATAACATAACACATTATTATATAACTAAATTACTAAGACGCAGTTTAAGAAGAGAAAAACTGGCAATAAAAACATAAGCTGTACTAAACTCACTTCTTTATGGCTATTTCGTTCACACGCTTTTATTTTTGTAACGCTTTAAAAATATTTTTGTTTTAGCACCGTAATAAAAGCTTCTCAAACAAGTTCTGAAGGACATTGACAATAGGAGGGGAAAAACTGAGCTGACCTTAATATCCCTCGAAAAGACGAAAATAAATGTATCCTGGGAAATGACAGATTTTGATGTAATAATTAAGACCATCAATCTAAATATGAAACGGCCTAAAAAATGTAAGCAGTAATTCTGGCTATAAAATTCCAGTTTTCACAAAATTGTTAAACATTTATCACCCAAACGTAAGATGAAATCAACTCTTGAAATTCTACAGTGAGGTCCTAAAGTACCAGATAAATTCATTTGCGACCTTGTTAAAGATTTAAAGACAAAATCACGTAGCAAAATATTTGACGTAACAACTTTAACATTTAGGATGTCTTATTTTTTAAAATAAAACAAGGAGGCATTTAATACCTTATTTTAATTAATTCTATATGCAGCAACCTAGTGGGTTCGAATTTTTATACATTCCATATCCACAAACAAACTTTTAAAATGCTAAATCCATTTAAATATATTTAACATTACTTTAAATGAAAATAATTCAGAAATTTTGCAAAATAATTGGTCAAGTAACCTGCCTCCCTCCATTTCATTTCCCGTTGAAAATATTCCATCTACACCCATGGTCAAAAAAAAAAATATATAAGATTTTAACGGTGTAAGTAAGAAGGAACAGTTTTTTGAATCTCATGTGTTGATTTGAATAAATTTTAGATATTTATCATTGTTTTACAAATTTCTTACATTTATTTTAATTAATATCTTAATATTAATTGATAAAACAAGAACACATAATAAAGTATGTAGAATCTTTAGCAATAAATATCCTGGTCGTCATATTTCTCAATCTACAGTGAGTAGAGTAGAAAAAAAATCCGCCAGTATGGAACAGTTAAACATCTTAATAGAAGTGGTACAATAAAATTGAATGATGAGATTAAATTGATCATACCTATTATTAAATATTGATGATAATCCACATAAACCTACCACTCAAGTTGCAGCTGACTGTGATGTAAGTAAAACGTCTGTTTTGCGTGTTTAAAAAAAATACCGCCTGTAGAAATATCCAAAATATCCAAAATATCCAAAATATCCAAAATATCCAAAATATCCAAAATATCCAAAATATCCAAAATATCCAAAATATCCAAAATATCCAAAATATCCAAAATATCCAAAATATCCAAAATATCCAAAATATCCAAAATATCCAAAATATCCAAAATATCCAAAATATCCAAAATATCCAAAATATCCAAAATATCCAAAATATCCAAAATATCCAAAATATCCAAAATATCCAAAATATCCAAAATATCCAAAATATCCAAAATATCCAAAATATCCAAAATATCCAAAATATCCAAAATATCCAAAATATCCAAAATATCCAAAATATCCAAAATATCCAAAATATCCAAAATATCCAAAATATCCAAAATATCCAAAATATCCAAAATATCCAAAATATCCAAAATATCCAAAATATCCAAAATATCCAAAATATCCAAAATATCCAAAATATCCAAAATATCCAAAATATCCAAAATATCCAAAATATCCAAAATATC
Organism: Psylliodes chrysocephalus; assembly: GCA_927349885.1. Lineage (NCBI taxonomy): Eukaryota > Metazoa > Arthropoda > Insecta > Coleoptera > Chrysomelidae > Psylliodes > Psylliodes chrysocephalus. Next base: position 61,170,048 of record OV651814.1, on the reverse strand, counting down.
CAAAATATCCAAAATATCCAAAATATCCAAAATATCCAAAATATCCAAAATATCCAAAATATCCAAAATATCCAAAATATCCAAAATATCCAAAATATCCAAAATATCCAAAATATCCAAAATATCCAAAATATCCAAAATATCCAAAATATCCAAAATATCCAAAATATCCAAAATATCCAAAATATCCAAAATATCCAAAATATCCAAAATATCCAAAATATCCAAAATATCCAAAATATCCAAAATATCCAAAATATCCAAAATATCCAAAATATCCAAAATATCCAAAATATCCAAAATATCCAAAATATCCAAAATATCCAAAATATCCAAAATATCCAAAATATCCAAAATATCCAAAATAAGGAAAAACTATTAATAAGAAGCAAGGAAATATATTGCGCCTGATCGGAAGGCATTTTGACTTGTCTAATCACAATAAACTACTCTTGTGTACTTAGATGCTCAAACTATTGTGAAGATATGCCAGCAAGACTAACATAGAAATACCTACTACAGAGCATCTAGAATAAAGAACTTAAGAACATAGGTAATGCCCCTTGCTTTTGTTTTAGAAATAGTGACCTGGGGATGGAGGACACCGTTAACCAGATGATTGAGCATTTTGCTAAGAGTCATGAAAAACGACTTCGGGGCCATTCAGCTCCTCGATAATACAAAATTTGAAAAGAAGACTAAAAATGGGGACACCCTTTAACTCTTTGAGTTAATGAAATAGTCTTAGTATAAAGCAGAATAACGTGCGACAGATATATAAGTAAATCTTAGTGTAAATATGTTTTATAGTCTAAGAATTATTGTTGAGTTAGAATTTTTTATTTTCATACGGAGTAATTTAAGCTAGATTGTAATTATAGTGAAATGTTACTATCAAGTATAAAGAAAAACATGATTGTAGAGAACTTTAACCTCTTACTTTACAAAATTAAACAAAAGGACAACTCCAACCGACAGACTTTAATTTGACCTGAATACGATCCTGTTTACAGATCTTTTTAAGCTCCGCCCAGTGGTGTTATTTTTAATAAGACGTATTTTATGGGAAACAATTGCTTCTTGGCATCTCCGTATAGTATTTTACCTCCATGGAGATAATGGACCTACGTAAGTTTTAACGTGAATATGTTTATAGTGCGCAAGCTTAAATATAATGTTGCATTTACGTATAATTTCGCATTTAAACCCACTTTTAAAAAGAAACCTGGAAGGCTTAATCATTTCATATAAAATATTCGCATGTTGGTTTTGTAGCCAGTAATGAAATAAGTTTTAGAAACTAAGCTGAGCTTGAACTGGAAACACCAGTTAATAAAATTTGAACAAACTGTACGAGTGTAAAGTTGGCCCTACCATGTTATGATAATTACACCAAAGTTGTACCAATATTTTGCAACTAATTTGCAACTTTAGGCAACCGATATAAAAAAATTTGCAACTTTACATTTTTGTTCTAATCGCTAAAACAAAATTGGTGGGGCCAAATTCACGCAGCCCCACCACATCTTCGTATTGACCTCGAGCCTTTTTCATAATTTAGCAACTTTAGGCAACCTTCGTGAAAACATTTGAAACCTCGTGGTTGGAAGGGGGGGCCAAATTCACGCGGCCCCACCACATCGTCGTATAGACCTCGAATTTTTTTAGGCCAACATTTTTGCATCTGACACGCCAATCATAATTAAACAAAACAAAACATTTTAAGGAGAGCATTTCTGTAAAATTTAAAACAATTTTAATTAAACAAGACGTTGAATTCCATAATACAAATTTTCAAAGTATTAAATTATAATTTATAACGATGAAAATATTATTTTTATTAATATTACCTAGTTTCTGTGATAATAATAATCATTTCCAAATTCATTATATCCTTTCTCTGTTCAAGTTTCTGGGTCATTAACACAAGCTACTGTATTGCAAACATTTTCAAAAATTGTAATAGACTTGTATACAAAATGAATTTTGAATATAATTTACATGTTTGCTGCATTTTGCATGTTTTCATCTCATAAATGTTTACTTCCTCAATAATATTTTTACCATAAATGTTTTGAGTTGTATCGTTATGCGACTCAGAGTACCTCAATTTCCCAATTTAAAGTTCTGTAACCGCGTAACCACGAGGTTGCAAATTTTTTCATGAAAGTTGCCTAAAGTTGCAAATTAATTGCTAAATTATGAAAAAGGTTTAAGGTCAATATGACGATGTGGTGGGGTTGCGTGAATTTATCACCATCAACTTAGGGATTCGTTTTCGGTGTAACCACGAGGTTGCAAATTTTTTCACGAAGGTTGCCTAAAGTTGCAAATTAGTTGCTAAATCATGAAAAAGGTTCGAGGTCAATACGACGATGTGGTGGGGCTGCGTGAATTTGGCCCCACCAATTTTGTTTTAGCGATTAGAACAAAAATGTAAGGTTATTCTTTATTTTGACACAATCACCCAATGACATATATAGCTTATATAGACTGCTTATCCATACGTAAATAACACGATGAAAAGCGGGTCGAACTGGGAGATGTTTTCTCTTTGTCTAGTACATGTAGTGTTTGTGTTTTGTCTCAATGGTGAATGCTCACTGGTAAACAAACCTTTTACAGAACCGGTTTAGAAGAAAGTTTGTCTAGTTGAGATTTTGTTGTAAATGTCATTGCTCAGTCGAACATTTTGTTAAATTTTATTTTATCAATATCAAGTTTTAATTATACTTATGTTAAGTTTTTTTATTTGAATATAAAAACTTGTTTTGTTTTTGAATTTAAATGGTGAATTGCTCTATAAAGGGTTGTAAGACCAGCTACAGAAATATAAAAAGTAACATTTTATTTTTCACGTAAGTATCATAATACAAGTAGGTACGAGGTAAATACGTTTAAAATAATTTTATGAATTATAATAATAAATTCTTTATTGTAAATACAATTACATAAATATAAATATGATATTCAAAAGCCCGATTTAGAGCTATCTGGGCTTGACAAGTAGATTTTAAAAGTTAGTTAATTACAGAGAAGTATCACACAAGTATCGTTATATAAAAACTCAATATAAATAGAACTAAAATGGGCATAAGTAACAATACAGAGAGACAAACACTGATTTACATTTTCTTTCTTCGAAGAAATATCAAATATCAATTTTCTGAGTCGTCTTTTACATGCAACCATGCTTAGATAGAGTTCATACTATCAGGTAGTTTATTGAATATCTTTATCCCTTCAGATATTATAGTATATAGTTCTTTCTCCTGTCTAGCTGTTTTCTTGCAACTGCTTTGATGTTCCTACTTTTCCTCACATTGTAGTTATGATATTAGTCTCATTTACTGAAACCAATTGAAGGTTGGAGTGAGTTGTATTGGTTTTGCAGTTGTGGATGTAGAGACGATTGTAAAACGTGAAGATTTTTATATTATATAAATTTATTTTGACCACAAACTATACTAACAAGTTGAATATTTTGTTTTTAAGTTTTATTTTAAATTTCTTAATATTGAATGAGCTGACATGTTTTTAAGATTTGACGACTTAAATCAAACAAAATACAACACTTACATACTTAAATAGAATATATAAAAAAAATAGATGTAATTTTTCTGAATCAATTTTGTGCATAATAAAAGAGTTTTCCATTTTTTTGCAAACTTTAGTAAAACCCAAAATTGTCCTATATAATTTTGATGTACATACACATTTGGCTTAAATTTTTATTGAGTATTGCCGTTTAATAGAAGGACTATGATAGCTATATATAGAGCTAGCATACCTTAAATCCCACTCTATTTATACCGACAGATAAATTATGTCTGACAAAACGGATTATATCTATAAAGAACTCTGGTTTGCAGCTCCTAATTCTGTATTAGCAAAACATAAGCAAGCTGCAAGCTATAAGTAGTGCAAGTTTATTAATCATGTGTTTATATCAAACTATTTCATTAGTCATAACATTAAGTAACTACATATTTTTAAATTTCAGGACTAGACAAAGACAAACATCAAACAGCCAGTGTATCTGTTAATGAAGTTTCTGAACAGATGATGAAAATTTATGAACATACGTGTAAAACATTCATTATAAATTTAAATCAGAAAGAAATAAAAAAAGAATATTGTAAGAAGATTTAATCTCAGAAAATAACTGCCAATAACTGCACGCTTGCATAATTAACAAGGAAAGATGAGTTGATCTGGCAATTTGAAAGAAAATATAGAATAAGAGGTTCTCAGTATTATAATCTTTATACCTACAGTAAAGACACTCCAAAAAATATTGTAAACAGGTAAACAAAGTGAACTGTTATTTATAAGTCCTTTATTTGAATACATACAGTTAAAAAAAGGGTTAATATATATTTTTTAAACACTTACTAATTAAATATTTTTTTTAACAAGATATTTATTATTATATACTTAAATACACTTTAAAATCGTACTTTTTAGGAAAGAGAAACCTCTGCAGCAGAATTTAACAAATCATGTACATATTTAACTATAAATGAGAAGAATGAAGTTATTTTAAAGAAATAATACAACTGGGCATGGCTGTTTTGAATTTGCAGAAATGTGATTTTACATTATATTCCAGCAAATTTAAAAATCTTAATTATAACTGTTAAATTTGATAATGAGTTAAAGTTACAAAATAAATATTTTGACCACCTGTTACCCCAAATTTGTAAAATAAAGAACAATTAAAATATAAATGTGTTTTTATTACCTTTTTTTAGTACAAAATATAAATACATAATCAAATGAACCTTCAAGAAACAATTTTTTGTAATAGGTTTAAAAAATAAAATAATCAAAATATTTACAAATATAAGGTATTTTAATTGCACATATCGTTTCTATAAAAAAACTCCAGAATTTCTCATCACTAAAAATTGGACTCAAATTAACGACAGCACAAATAATTGTCATTATATTGTCAATTTGATGTAATAATGAAACTGGAAAAGTTTTACATAAAATTTCAAAAACTTCTATTCTTTGACTGGTTCTTTCTATATGAAATCTAGCTCTGGCAATTTTGGCATTTAGTAAAGCATCTTGATGGCTGAATTTATTTTTTTTTCTTAAGATAAGGAGGCTGTATAATTACCTTTAGTTTCTGTTATTTTTCCAATAAGAAAGCCTTTGTCAACCATTATACTATCAAGAAATGATTCACACAGTTCAAGTTTTGAACTTTATTTAACAATTTCTTTATCTGTAGTTCTACCACCATATTACTTGGATCGCGGAATTTTGTACGAAAATTTTTGTTCGAAGGAATTTTGTTCAAAAGTTATTTAGTTCGAACACATATTGTTCGAAAGTTATTTAGTTAGAACACACTTTGTTCGAAAGGAAATTACCTCTAAAACATTTCACTCAAAAATAATTTTCTTACATTTTTTTAATCGTAATCATTTTGTTCAAATATTTGTTTCAAAAAATGCAATGCGGACTTTTGAAAAACATGATTTAAAACATTTCTTGATCTCAAATGGTTGAATCTAAATATATAATATATTAATGAAAATAAAAATATTTTCCTTTTTTTTTTTTTTTTTTTTTAAGGTGAAGGGTGAGAAAAAGTCCTTTATATCTCACAAGGAAAGCCAATGTTTAATTGTTTAACAAAACATTGAGTGCGACCGGTTTCGAAGTGTCATCACTTCATCTTCAGGCTCGCCTAGTGGAAAGGAGAATATGTGGTGTAAGGTGTGTTGGAAACAAAACGATATATAAAATAATAAAAAAGAGAAAACTCACCATACTCTCCATCCATGGTGAGTTTTCTCTTTTTTATTATTTTATATATCGTTTTGTTTCCAACACACCTTACACCACATATTCTCCTATCCACTAGGCGAGCCTGAAGATGAAGTGATGACACTTCGAAACCGGTCGCACTCAATGTTTTGTTAAACAATTAAACATTGGCTTTCCTTGTGAGATATAAAGGACTTTTTCTCACCCTTCACCTTAAAATTACCTCAACTCACACATGGCTACCCCCCTTGTCAATATTTTCCTTTTATTCTGATTAAAGTAATAAACCTAACTAATTTACCTGACCTGCACGGCCTGGAGCCATTGCGGGTAGATTGGATTTTTTTTTTACATAAAATGAGAAAACAAAATTTAACCAATTTACCTAATCCGGCACTGCTTGGAGATATCGCGAGTAACTTCGCAAACATTCTTTACATAACATAAAAATTTAACTAATTTACCTAACCTGCACGGCCTGGAGCCATCGCGAGTAGTTTTGCAATAATTTTTTTACATAAAATGACAATACTAATTTACTTAATCTGTGCAGCCTGGAACTAGTAAAGCTTTTTTAAACCAACTTTGACAAAAATTAAATTTCAATAAAAATAATATTCATCTTTTTTCAATTAGTTTTAGTTCAACAAACATTTAACAGATCAAACGGAGCAATTTTTAAGTACATTATATCAGAAGCTCTATTTTCCTATAAATTTGACTTATAGAGCTAAAAAAATAGGCACATATAGTGTGTATAAATAATTGTTCGAAATTCACTACATTTGTCTAGGAAGGATATTTTTCAAATTAGATATTCAAACTAAATAACTTTCGAACAAAATGTTTTCAGACTAAATAACTTTCAAACGAAATGTTTTCGAACAAATTACTTGGAACAAACTTCCGGGACCCGCTTTACTTATGTAAGTAATAAGACCAGCAGATGACACTCTAGTCATTATTTTAATATTATGCCTCATTTTGTACTTTGAATAACTTTTTAGCCTATAACAAAGACATTTGGTTTGCTGTAGTGGGATTTAGGTACAATCAAAGTAGTACTCTTACTGTTTGAATGCCAAATATTATACCATACTGAAGAACTTTTGTCTGTTTTATTAAACACTCCTGAAAAATTAAATGACAAAAAGTTTCATTAACTCCCAATAACATAGATAAGATATATCTCGCATACTAGTTTTCAACTTCATAAAATTAAATATATATTGATCCTTCACAAACAACTGTTCTCTATTTCTTATTCTTTAGAAACAACTCTGCCACTAATTTCACAATGGTTTCTAATAACTGGAAAGATTGCAATCCTGTTAAAGTAGATAGTTCTCTAGCACTAACAATTCTGTTTGAAAACGTTTCAACTAAATATCACTACTGTTTACTTGTGTTGTACAATCGATCCCAATTTTCTGCTTTACAAAAAAGATTTGTAAATTAAGCAAAGCTCTTCAGCAGCACACATATCTTCGTTGTCTGCTTCACTAGCAGATATGTTCATTACCTGCAAAAACACATTAAGCTTATAATAATTAACCATACATTTTAAATTGTACATACCTATATTCATTGGCTGAAGAAGATAACTCAACACTTGACATTCTACTAGTACTGGCAACATGATTATTTTATTATTATTGACAGTAGCCATAACTCTTGTTTTTGCTGGATTCCTTTTCTTTCTATCAAGACAAATTTAAACTATAGGTACTGCAGTAGACACAAGCATATGTTTCTTCTTGTTTAGATCTACAGAACATTAATTACCAGATCAAACAACTCATATTAGAAATATAAAAATATAAATTAATAATAAAAAAAATTCTATTAAAAAATTACAAACCTGGATGGATGAAATCCAATTTTGTAAAGTGGTGAGAGCAAACTTGCATACCTATTAATAGTAATAACTGCCTTTCCCTTTCCCATTTTCAATAAAATTATCCAAACCTTTCTTTGAAGTTCACTTTCTTAACCTAACCTAATGCAAGTTCCTGTCTTGAAGTAAACATTCAGGCAATAATGTTTTTTGATGAAATGAATTCTAAACTCATTTGAGCCAGACCGATTCTGCCTGATGAGCACTCGGCAAGGATATATAAACAACTGCAATATGACCCGTTTTTCGTCGCCTTGTTTGTATATGGATGAGCAGTCTATTATACTATATATGTCATTGCAATCACCTCTACTCAAATGTCATTTGTCGTTTATGTCTTGTATCAAAAGTTCGTATTTCATTTGATTTGAATCTGTCAACGAATCAAGTTGATTTTAAATTTTAATATATCTAGGTCATCCGATGTACTAATTGATTTTTAATATTCTTATTGGCCGTCTTATTTTATAAGGTAAGCTTTAATACTAATATATTGTTGAAAATATATATTTTGTACAAAAATTTCTTAATTAAAATGTCAAATATTATACAGAACCTCAATATCAACAATGGATATCACATGTACGTTTTATATAATTTTATTTACTCCTATTAATTTATATATTAATTATTCAACTGCTTTTGAGCAATTAATAGTATCAATAAACAAATAGCGTGAGTTTTAATAGTGAGTTATTATAACTCACGCTGGGCTCCTACGATAATATGGTATGTAAATAGTGTGTGCAGTAAATTCTTGGAAATTTTGAAGGATAAATGTTCCATTGGCGTAAAGTGTTAAATAGATTTTTTAACAACTGGAAAGGAATGAATAATAATTAAAAGATTTTAAAATTATTAAATTGTCAACGCCTCTCAGTAGGCGAGACAGTCAATTATTACATTTGATATTTTAACAAGATAATTTTGACGTTTTTAAGTCAATTTCTAATAATAGTGCTAAAAAAAGATGAATTTAGATACTGAAGATGAGTTAATATGTACACCTCCAGAAATAAGAGAGATAGCTAATAATGCAATACAGAATTTATTACCAGAAAAATCAAAAAACAAATATAAAGATGTATACTAAACTTTTCAAGATTGGTGTAACTCTTTGGCACATTTTAATGAACTTAGCAATAAATATAAAGCATCGTCTCTATGGACTTTCTACTCCTTGCTAAAAAGCACATTCAACATAAATAATGGAATAAATATAGAGAATTATTCAAAATTACGTGCGTTTCTTAAACGTCAATCAGAGAAATATATAGCTAAAAAGGCAAAAACATTTACGCCAGAACAACTTAATAATTTCATAAATAAAGCTCCTGATAAGAAATATCTGGCGACAAAGGTAATAGCTTTTACAAAGATTCAAACGTTTTTATCATCTAGTCAATTATATAATTCTTTCTCGATACTTGTATCTTAGTATTTATTGCTATAGTCGTAGATAAAGTGTAGTATTCAACTTGCGGTAATGGCTATAACTCACTTAATGAATTAAAGCACTCGCCTGTGGCTCGTACTGCAAACTTCATCTGCGTGAGTTATACCCTGCATTACCGCTCGTTAAATAATATACTATTATATATTACTTTGTTTGAAATAAGATGTTATGCTTTGCTATGTTTAAATATGTTAATTAAGATTTTTCCTTTTCATATTAATTTTAGTATCTGTGAAATTATTCACTCAATAGTTTTAAATTGTTCATTTATTGGTTAAAAGCATTTTATCTAAATTATGTTCCAATTTCCTATATCCTGTCTTAACATTTTAACCTTTTCTTTCTAGCATTAGCTATATTTAGACGGTTTATGCTTTATGGAGATTTGTATCTAAACGGTTTCTATCAAGAAGTTTATGGAGATTTGTATCTAAACGGTTTATTGGAATTTATATCTAGAAGTTTTATGGTTTTTATACCTAAGAGTTTGGTGCAATCTGAAGGTTTGGTTCAACTATAGAAGATCGACACAATATCGTTCAAGTCCAGAATTAAGAATAAGGATCCCGAATCCCATTGAAGAAGGCCTAAAATTCCCTGCAAATCACTCCTTATATTAATTAGTACCTCCTGTTAACAACAGATAAGTTTTTTTTTTTTAAATAAATCATCTAAATTTGAATTGAGTAAAACTACTTATGTGAATTAGAATTTGCTGCCGGCTTATCTAAAACTTGGATTAAATATAATTTGTTAGTGGTTAGTGATTATTTTTATCACCAATCTAAAGTCAAGTATATTAAGTTTTAAATATAGTGATGCCCAACTTCTTTTTTAAGGTAATTCGAGTTATTTAATAACCTGACCCACGCCCAAAATCAATAGAGCTTAAACACACTATCACAAATAGATAAAATATCAAGTATCATGTTACGGTAAACACTAGTACGTATTTACTCGAAATTACCGATTACCATCCAAAATCATCATCGAAAATTATCATCGAAAATTATCATCGAAAATCATCATTGAAATCATGGCCGAAATCATCGCCGAAATCAATTAGGTGCTCAAAAACGTTAATGCAGCTTGTTGATTAAAAGACAGAGCAATAGTCCCAAAAAAAAAGTTATTGTATAAAATTAAAGTGGATTTTCACTAGTAATATCACTAGAGGTCAAAACATTTCCTGATATTAATTTGACCTCGCGTGGTATTCGGTAAGAAAATTTCATGCCAAATTATGGTTGAAAATTAAACATTTTTAAAATTTATTTTTCGTTTCTCAACAATGCAAATTATTTTCTCCAAGTCACCAGTGAAACATAAAAGGTGTTGTCGCCTTGATTGTTGAGTTGTCATGGTAACTAAGTGAGACCCTAACCTCGAATATAATTTCAGTTTTGAAGTTGTCAAGCGACCCGACGTAAAAAAAATGTTTCGCTGCAATTATTTAGGCCTTCAAATTGCTTATTTCTACTCATTGTAGTTGCATGAGAATACCATTTGAAAATAGAAAATAGTATATTCTTTAATTTTACGTAAGTTTTGAATAACTACAAGTGGTAGAAAATTGTTTTTCTGCGTTTTAATTAACATGCGTTATGAGCGCTTTAAAATGGTATGAAATTCATAACCAGCGTCAGCAAGCATCAATCGTAGGAGGCTGTGATCATTGTATTTTGACAGTTCAAAACATTAAATAACTCGCATTTTGTTGCGATAAAGAATATTGCACAGCAAGTAAAACCAACAAAATTACCTATTTGTTTAAAAATGAATCGATTTGAAAATCATACGCTATGCAAAATATGCGTGAAATTGTCTGATTTAATGATCAATCATTACACCATGACTAACTTACTCGGATTAATAGAGGATTGTGGCTCTAACTTGAAAAACGAAAATTTGTTCTAAATTGTCCACGAATATTTGCACCTAAAAATTCAAAGTGCTGAATGGGAAAAAGGTGAATAAATTAGTGTCTAAATATTATATATATTTTATTAGACATAGACACATAATTCAAAGCATCCAAAGTCCTGCATTTTCGCCATTAAAAAGAATAGAAGTGGCCAAAGAATATAGAAAACACCTTAGCATTGTAACTAAAATGTATCAAAACTAAACCTATTATGTGAACAAATAAAAACCAGTCTGTCAAAAATGGTCTGTTATTGTAAACGTCAAAAAATTTCCAGTATAATTCGCTATTGGGTACCCCACGAGAACAAAATTTCCACGAAAATACCTCCGTTGCCATGGTGATCTGTCAAAAACACGTATTTTGATTGGATCAAAATTACAGGTGTGGAATTTTCAGCGAAATCACTAAAGTAACATAAATTTTTTTTTAGGAATTTCCAAAATACGGGTACGTTTTAACCTTAATGTTTTCTCCTTCGATTGCACACAAACTCATTTCACGTATTTTCATAAAAGATATTAACTTATTCGAAATAGACCCTTTTTATGAAGTAAAATATTATAATAACGCCCTTATAAACGTTTCCCAGTGTACGGAGCATTTCACTTCACTACTGCGACTACTAATAACACTTAGTCTAATGGAGAATTTGAGCAGTTTGTGAAGTATTAGAGAGGACGATAATGGCGATTTAACTTTTCATATTTTGAACGCTAAATTGGATTTAGTAGGAAATTTAATCAGCAATTATCGGCTAGCACGCAGTCTAAACTGCTTTTACTACCCTAATACAGAGCACTAACATAAATATGAATGTGTTGCATGTTCATACAAGGGGTTCAAACCTTTCACCATGATGAACACAACAATAAGATATTCTAAAAACTTGGATTTTGTATATTAATAATAAATAATAAAAAATTGAAAATAATACAAATAGTTGATGAAACTGAAATGTGAACAGCAAAACTTAATGGTGTAATTTAAACTTTGCATCAGAGTTATTCGTCGCATGCAAATATGACAGATCATAAAAAATATTGTCAAATAGTGTTTCAAATATGCCGTAGAATTTAATTGAGGCTCAAAAGTTGAGGGCAATATTAAAAGAAAATTCGTCTTTGAGTGAAGTAAATAACAGTGGAAAAGGTACAAAAGTGTGTAAAAAATTTAAAATTATTAATAAACAATTCGGCTAAGCGCTTTCATCTTTAGAGTCGTCCTAAAAGGCGTTACAAATTAAATCTTCCACATGAAGTCAATCAAATGAAACATTATAATTGTTAACAACAAATATTATAGTTACATATTTCTTGACGTAGCCCAAGCATTTAACAAGGTTTGGCACGCTGGCCTGATACAGAAACTTGAAAAAATGCTCCCTAGAAAATATGTCGACATTCGACAATCATCTAACGGGAAGAATCTTTAGAGTAAAGCAAGGACTGTTATCCTAACGATTTGACGTTTTTGATCCAGGAGGTCTTTCATGAACTTGGCCGATGGTTCCTTGATGAACTGTTTGGCCTGTCTCAGTCTTGGATAGTTGTTCCACCATTCCTGAGACTCTGTTTGCATCCATTGTTTAAAAAAATTGTTTTAAACTTTTAAAATGAAACATATTTACGTGGAACAAAAACTAGACAAGCTTTCGTGGTAGACAAGAAAGCATCAAATGTAATAGAGCTATCATGTAACGAATTTTCAAGTGAAAATTATTCAAATTATTGTTTAAAATAAAACTTATAAAATTACATACAGTCCATTCTCATTAATCCAAAACACGGGGCCTGTCATGGCCTTATCTGAGCCTCCTCGGGCTAATTCGTCGGCCTTTTCGTTGCTCTGATATCACTCATGGCCTGGAACCCAGGCTAAGGTCACCCTACCAGTCGTGATTTGATTTCTGATGAGAGAATTGCCTTTAGAGCTGCTTGGCTCTCAGAGTATATGACAATAGTTTTGCATGATACTTGCTGATTTTTCATGTAGGTAAATTCAAGTAAATTTAAATACAAGCGAATTCAATTTACCTTTCCATTTTTAATATTTATTGATTTATAGTTTATTGGCATTTACTATATATTTGCCTGGTATGATGTTAACCAAAATTATTTTAAATTTTAACATTAAGTAGGTTGGGGTATCCAAATAAAACACTGTCCTAAAAATATATAATTTTTTAATTTATAATTACAAAAAAACATGGTATGGCAAAAAATATCGTAAAAAAACTGTAAAAATTTTTAAAATAATGTTTTAAATATATAAAATACTTTAATTTTATTAACTAAAATTTCATTTAATTTTTTTATGCTTAGTTATTAATGTTATAACTTACTGCAATATTTCTTTTTGCAGTAGGTGGTGTTCTAGAAACAGTTGAATCAGAAATAAAAACCCATACATTAGATATACATACATATAGGTAATAAATAATGTTTAGAGGTAAACAACAAATTAATATTTTGTATTTTTACCTGTTGGATAAGCCATCCAAAAATGGAAAGCCCTCACACCGTCTGGAGTTTGCATCTTTTCTAATATATCTAGTACCATTTGCACGTACCAAAACATTTTCAGGAAAACAGTGTTCTAAACACAACCGTGGGTTTTTACGAAGGGGCTGATTTTCAAGGATTCCTATTAGAGAAAACCAAAGTTTTCTTTTCTCAGGATCTTGCGGAAACTTAAATAGAATAATAAAAAATATGTATAGGTGCTCAATAGGTAAATCATTTTTAAGGTATTCTACATTTTACGTTAAATTATCTTTGCCACTATTCAATAATTATTTATTGGTATAAGAAAAATTTACTAATTTATAATAGGAATATCACTTTAAAAACTGTTTTAAGACTGTTTTTAGACTACACAAGTTTTTGATACAATTTCTTGAACAATTTAAATTGTATATTATCAAACCTGCAGTAAATTGTCTGAAAAATTAGATTGGATAATCATTTTTCAAACAATTTACTATGTGATCGTATATAATTTAAATTCTATAAGAAATTGTATCAAATCTTGTACAAGCCCTACTCCACTGGTTCAAATGAAAATAACATATCTTAACCTAAAAATACTTACCGATGAAACCATACATGTCGATTTAAATGATCTACCTTTTTGAACACTACACATGCATGTACCATAATTCTTTATATTTCTTACAAAAGTTCACAAAAATAGTATTTTATAAATGAATAAATCAATAAGTCACACAGAAAGTGTCAGATACTGTCAGAAATACAAAATAGCTGTTTTACCTGATTGGCAACGTTGCGGCTGGTTACGGTACTATATTTCATTTATAAAAATTGTAAATTCGTAAAATAAGATATTCAGCGTTGCCGTATTTACGAAGTTCTTCGAAACCCTAATATTTTGTTTAGATTAATATTGATTTTTTAATACAAAATTTAGCTTATATTAAAACTTCAAAGAATAATTTGATTAAAAACATATTTTTATTTATATAATATAAAATTATAGTTACAGGACACATCAAATTTTATTTTTCGATAGTAGTTTCTCCAAATAATTTTGAGAGACTGACAAAATCGGCAAAAACGCAATAAACGAGAATCTGGTGGGAATAATGATTTGCCACATAAAAATGTAAACAATTTGGTCTCTTAGTGTAATGTCTTTGCCTTATACCTTTTCTAGAATATATAACGAAAAAATGATTTTGAATGTCACTTACAATTTCAAAAATGAAATAAATTAATTATCTATTGCAAGATAACAAATAAAAAAATTAACCAGGACCCCAGTTTTAAATACTGAATTTGTCAAAAGTAAACAACGCTTGATTTTTCATTGATAGGTACCTAATACATTCTTTTTTTTACTACTAACATGAGAAATCACCATTATTTACTCCATTCCTCTAATGAGAAGTAATATTTCTCTCCCTAGGTAAATAATGATAATAATAAAAAACCTAGGTAAATAATGAAACTAAATTTCATTAGTTTCATTTTGTTAATTTGACAACTAAACTCCCAGACTACTTGATATTTTGAAATATTTGAAAAATAAGTAGGAAATAACTAAAGCTGGGTTTATCAAATCTAATCAAATCAAATATGATAATATATATATATATATATCAGTGTAAACAGTAAAAATATATATTAACTAGGAAATTCAACACCGGCTTTAAAAATTATTAATTAATAACAATAAATCCATGTCATTAAAATATCAAAAATGCAATGGGATATTTCCTAGAATCATACCAAAATTTGACACATGCCAAATTTTTACATAAATAAAGCCAGTCTGATTAGAAACACGCTCCAGTCTGCTTGATATTTCGAAATATTTAACAAATTGTTAGGAAATTACTTATGTCAAAATTAAAATTGCTAATACATTAATGTTAGTAGTAAAAAAAATTCTATATATACCTCGGCTGAGAAAGCTATTATTTACCTCGCACATTATATCCCTCGGCGCTACGCGCCTCAGGATATAAAAGTGCTCGGTAAATAATAGCTCACTTCTCACCCTAGGTATATAATGTACTATTATTAGAAGTTCTGTTGTTTGTCAGGTTGTTTTTAAATTTTCTTCTAAATCATGCAAAATAATGACCAATTTGGAGTCGTAGCTTGAAAATGATCTTCGTTGTTTTTAAAAGTAATAACACTAATTCTTGGAGGTCGCACGTCACCTTTTGAAAGTCAACATGAAAATGTCGCTCACGTTTCCAGTGAATTTACATTGTTAGCCCCGGAGTAAATTACAAGGGCTCAACTCGAGTACGACGACGGAGAAGGAGAGATTTGCCCCCATGGGATATGACAGTTTATTGGGATAAGCACTTAATAGGGCGGGGGAAGGGGCCGGACCCGTCTAACTTCGTTACGGATGTGTCTTAATTCATAAAGCTTTTGTTTTCGCATTGTCTTTCTCTGGAGAGATATTGGCGTTGAAAGTAAGTGCTTCTTTTACTTTAAGAGTCGAAACAACTTGTAGGGTTTTTGGAGGAGGTTGCTGTCGGAGTTGGAGGACTTTTTTTATTTTTTATTAAAAAATAAATATTTTTAATAAAATTTATAAGGTATAAAATTTCATTCTCTATTCAGTTTGCCAAACTGTCGCATCGTCTACATTTAGCAAATTGTTAATTGTTGCTAATGGTTGAAAGCAACAAGTAACTAGTGTGTATAGTAACTCTTTTTGTCGAATGTGAATATTAGAGAAGGTGCTGTAAGAAAGTATGATAATCACATAAGTCAGAAAAGAGGTTTTACAGATAAATTGCATCCTATATTTTTTCTACTACTGAACAAGAGAAGTTTATTATACATTTACTTAACGTTTTCCTATATACAAATATCAATAGCTTAAATGCATAAATGAATTTGCAATAAATGTTTTAATTAATACCAAATATTTTTCAAAAATATGTAATGTCACACTGGTTTTTGGTATTACAATTTATTTTAACTCAACTTTTACAATAACGATACAACTGATAACATTAACATGTATCGTCTATCATAAAACTGAAAACTGACGTCAGGATCATCCTTATATAGCTTTCTTGACTCTTCTCGAACTGTCGTCTAGAATATTCTTGACGGGTAATGACATTTCTGGACTATTCTATCTTCTTTTACTTGTACTTTTACTTATGACGACCTCAGCACACTGTAGGGCGATTAGTAGCATTCCACTTCTTTTTCTCTCCTGCTTCCATTTTAACTCTTTCGTTGCATATTTCGTAGGATATTTAGGATTTGGGGAATAGCATTAGTATCGACCTCCTCACTTTCCTGGGATTTAATTTCCCTCACTTTTGCGCGAGAAGATCTGGATAGGAGTTTTACCGCTTTATATTCCTATGCTGCAATCAGTTTCTTCCGCAGCGTCTTGTGATGTTGTAGACGAAGGACTCGCTGCATTTCCACATCTTGTAGTCCATCAATAAATGCTTGTATTCCGAGTCGTTCTTGGAAATCTTTCGGCACCTGTAGATAGACCAGATAAATCAACTTTCTGATGTCAGCCTCGAATTCCTGTAGACTCTCATTACGTTTCTGACTACGAACCTTTAGCTGGCTTTGGAATACCCGTTGCAAATGCTGCTGGCCAAAGCTTGGTCGAGAGATGAATAACTGGGTTCCTCTTGAGAAAGTAACTATAAAACGGTTGCTGCCTGACCTCGCAGTGACACCATCAATGAAGTCGCCATCTATTTCTCGGTCCAGCCATTGGCTCTAGCTGCATCCTCAAATTGGAGTCGATATGTTTCCCATCTTGTCGGTCCGTCAAACGTGGGTGGCTTAAGAGTCTTGCTAGTATAGTGTTGTGAAACTGGGATTCAAATGTGGCCTGGCTCGGTTATGGACAAATATGAGGTAGTGTTTTCAGCTTCAATGTTTCTTACGGAAGCTTGACTACGAATTCTTCTCTCTAACTCTCTAATTTGACTTACCAATTCTACCCTGGTCTGAGCTTGTTCATGTTCTAAATTCGTTTTTAAGTTCTCTAAATTAGTTTTTAAATGCTCTTGTTGTTGCTCTAACAGATTTATTCTAATTTTAAGCTGACTAAACTCTTGCTTGAAGGTTTCCTGGATTTGTAGCAAACCGTTCATAATTTCGACCGCTTTTTTTCTACGCCTCTCTTCCTTCTCTTTTTCTTAATCCATCCTGTGTCTTTTATAATTATACAGAATGTAATTAAGTTGATAGATATTTCAGAAAACATTTTTTATATTGCAAAAATAATGATAAAATGTTCTGCTGGCCAAGATTCACTTTCTAACGCAACAGCTAATAAAAATTATTGAAAATTATTTTTTAGGAAAAATATGGGGTAATATAACAGTTTCGGCTATAAGTACTAATGTAAAACTGTCGAATTATCTTTAAAAAAAGTATTTTTAATCACATAATCAATTACCTGCAAAAAATTGTTAATTTTCAATTAGTTTAAAATAAAAACTTGTTTCGAGAAATCAATAATCATAATTATGAGTATCTGACCTTATAGGAAAATCACATATCAAGATTAATAAAAACCTTAAAGACATATTGTTCAAACACCAATGAAAATTTAAAAAACTAAATTTGTATTTTTTGTTCCTTATTAACTTTTATTAAAAAAATTTTTTTATTTATAATTTATTAGTGCCATTTTGTAATGTAATATAAATGTTTTAAGTTTAATAACAATGTTAACATATATATTTACTGTAGTATTTATTACACAAGCTAAAAAAGTAAAACCCTTCGCACTTGGCAAAATCGAAGCTTTGTTAATACTTATTTTCTCACAACCTCCGTCCATGTAAGCAGGTGAATTTACCGCCTTTTCAGATTTCTTTAGTGACCGAAATCGAGAATGTCTATTCCTTGCTGATGAGTCCTAATAAGGACAAAACCGGTCCAAGAATAACGTTATCTATGGTAAGCAAGATCAAAGTTTGAATATTGAAATATGATTTTTTTAAATTTGTAGTTTTTCTTTGGATATAATTCAATGTTTGCTGCGGAATTAGCCAAAGAAGTAGTTGTTTTTTGAAGGGAAACGTTTTGGTCACATTTAAGTTTGGATTTATTTCCCATTTTTAATAAAATATTTGACTACATGTTTCTTATAAAAGTTTTAAATTTACTCTATTCTTTAGTAGGAATATGCCTATAATCTCTTATTTATTTTGATTGATGATTCTTAATGTATGCTCAAGTACATGCCATAGTACTGTGGAACGATATTACAAATATATTTGAATTCCTTAGTTTTGTAGTTTTTATATGAAATAAAATACTTTCAAGATCTGAACAATCAATATTCCCATGTACTATGTACCTAATAATTACATACAAAATTATAGTTTTTAATATGAAAGTTCTGTTTATATCACGTGATTCCAGATTTATTTGCTACAAAATATATGACGGCCTTGGACTGTTGTATTTATTTCATATAAAAATGGTATTTTAAATACATTTTGTTTTTATTTAATTTAAAATAAACTTTCAAAAAAGACTGATGTTTTTTATTTTTAAAAATCTCTTAAAATCCATAAAAAAAGAAAATTAAAATTCTATTACGACTTTTTAAGGTTATTAGTTCTACTGTGTAACTAAATCTTTAGTATTTTCGAATTATGTTTAAATGTGTTAGTCCTATCCTGTACACTTCAATATGCAATCAATGCGCAAGTGCGTAGGTCGCTTTTTTTTAAAGATGGCTGCCTTCAATTCTACGTGCCTGATGAAAATGACATGTATACTGGTGTCCCTGTAGAGTTCTATATGTTGTATTATCTCTAATTAAAATTTTGTCATCCAAGAGCGACACATAATGTCAGCTGTCAAAAATTTTTATTATTTCGGTGAGATTTAGTATCGCAGAAGTTGGATAATGATCGTACAAAAAATTATTGCATTAAAGTTTTTCAAAAAACGCATTCTTTATTGTTACATTCAATATTAGCAACACGTGTTAAACCTTCCAACACTTTATTAAATCGACACTTGGTTCCTCTGGAAACAGACTTTTAGTCCTTTTTTTGCCTGGCACGGAGTTACTCTATATAAAAGAGTCCTTCAGTTATATACAATGGCAAACAGGTAAAAATCTAATAATGTCGTCCAAATGTATCTGTTCCAGTTATTTCTCATAGAGACTGAGAACATCCAGGTGTTTCGGATATTGAAAACTGTCACACGGCACTGAAATATTTTATAATTCGTTCTGAAGTGAGAAAATACGAATTTAAAGGTGGGAAATATTTATTACTAAAACTTTTCAGTCTCAAAATTATACAAGTATAATCTTTTTTTACCGAGAATGATAAATGTTGTTTTATTAATATCAAACAACTAACAAAAAAAATATATATACAGGGTGTTTTTTTAATATTGCGAAAAAATTCAGAGGCGTGTCTCTTGGACGAAATGAATCAAAGAAGTTCCTATGCACATATGTCCTACGCCTCTTTGATTTTAAACTACAGGGTGGTAAAGTTATAAGAAAAAAACTTATTTTTTGCGATAAATTGTGTATCTAAAAATGGCTTTGGATGCATAGAAAGTGCGAACCAATTTTCAGAAAAATATCCACAGGGGTATTAAATATATCAAAAAAAATAAGTTTTTTTCTTATAACTTTACCACCCTGTAGTTCAAAATCTAAGAGGTGTAGGACATATGTTCATAGGAACTTCTTTGCTTCATTTCGTCCAAGGGACACGCCTCTGAATTTTTTTGCAATAAAAAACACCCTGTATATGGTCACTTAACATTATAATACATCAATCCATGACATTTTTTTTTATTCCAACATTCGATCATGTATTAGGATAGATACGCCTTATTCGTGGAAGTAGTGGATTAAATGATTATCTGGACGGGGAGAGAGGAAAGGTACACAAACGGAAAACTTTGCAGTGCCGTACCGTATGGAAGGGGTTATATATTGTTAATTACTATAAAATGCTAGATGAAAGCGGATAGACATGATTTTAAAAATATTGTTTTATAGCGTATATTTTTAACTTTCAATGTAAGAATAGTATTTCACAGTATTGTGATACTACATACACCATGCACAGGCTTGTCTTTTGTATATTTAATAAATTTTATAGGATTATTAATTTTGTACTTTAAACAATCTGTATACATTTTGAGTAAATATACCTACTATAGAGCTTGACCGATGAAGGAGAAAATAAAATAAAAAAATATTGTGAAGAACCCGTTTTATATGTGAAACAAGAATATTATACATATTTCTGACTACATACCTTCCTTTATGAAATAAAATAAAGACCAATTAAAGCATTTTATTTATCAACCAAAAATAGTTATACATAAATACGGAGATTAATAAACTTTATTATTTACAAAGTACTGTAGCAAAATTTTGCCATACACAAGTTAGAGGGAACAAAAGAAATAATGGCTTTGTGACTGTTCTCTATTTTAACAATTCTGACAATGCATGAAGTGGTGTGACTAATTTAAAATGGGTAGCGTCGATTGAAATTTTCTGATAATATATTTCTAAATACCTATAATAAGAATTTATAATTTAAAATGGTTTTATTTGGATAGATGGCTATTTTTTAAAAAATTAAATGCAAATAAAAACCTACAATAAATAGGTATATTTTATTTAAAAATATACCTTATTTTAAGACTATTTTTATTTTGTTTTAAATAATATTTAAAGTAAGTAGACAACTTGGCAACATTGTTAGTTTAGAATTACTGAATTACACTCGATCAGCTAAGAGGTTGTTATAACCTCGTGACGTGTTCTTGAAAAATTAATTTGTCTACTGTATTTGAGAACTGGAATCGACGGTTCTGTTTGAACCAAAACAAACCCTTAAAATTAGTATGAGGAAGTCACAAATTTCTATAGGTATACACTTGATAGCGATTCATTCATATATTTGTGACGAAATAATAACGTATCCGTACATAAGCTTACATGTGTTGTGTTCAGTCTCTTACAAAAATAACATTTTTCAGCATTGAGAATCTCAAACTTTTAGTATTCACTATTAGGCGATATTTTTGTGTACGACTATCACGTGTGAACTACCTTAATAATTACTACATGCAAACAACTCATTTGAAATTGGTCGGTATTAGATACCAAAAGTATTTAGTATATTTACCTGCAGGAAAATTGTTTACAATTCAAAACTCATTGGTGATATTTAGGCAATACCCCGCACATATGAGAACATCATTATGTTGCTTCATAATCCAAGAGGGTTTATCGTTTTGAATATTTTGTCTTGAATTCTGATATTTCGAAAGAATAGTCACTTTCATGGTTTTATGCAATATTCAACATTTTAACTGATAGTTGGCAATCTTGTAACCATTTGCAGTTATTATATAGGCTCCTTATGAGCGCGAATAATAAAGAATAAAAAATTCCGATGCGATAGCTAATTGTACAAAAAAAGGCTTACCAAAATATGAGTGACATGTCACGACGCTTTTTTCATAAATAATAAGGTAGATTAGATATTAGAATTAAAAGGAGGACATTATTTGTCCGTGTACACCGCGACCTTTTCAGACCTATTGTGAGACTCCATTTGTTTTAGTGTCATCTAAGCTTGGATTTTTTATTAGACTTAGTTTTCTTGACAATGGCATCCACATGCATGTAGTTACATGTGTCTGGCTTTTCTTCATCTAGTATTAGGAGCCTCAATCTAGTTAAGCTTTCACATTGGTGCAGGACGTGGATTGATGTTTCTTTTTTTATTCGCAAACTTACTTTTTAGAAGATACCTTGGGAGATTCTACGTCCAGTACACAGCAACTAAGGTTGCTAACTACATTGTTCTTACTTCTTTTTTGCAAAAAAAAGTAAAATGTGTACTTGTATTTGATACGCCAAAATTACAAAATATCGCCCTAAAGTGGTCGAATTATCTGTATCCTGCGCTAGTATCGCTTCTCTTCCCCTACCATAACTTCGCACTGAGTGAATACAATAATCCTACGTTTCCACATACGAGCCCTAACACAAAAATGTTCGGACATCAGCTGATTTTGCGAAAAAATTTGAAAATTTCCTTAAGGGATTCAATATCATATGTTTTTCATTTATAAGAAATAATATGTATTGTTTACATCATATTTATGAAAATGTTTTCAAATAAACTAATATTGATTAATAAAACTAAACTAATGTTGATAAAAATGCAATATTTGCTGACACATAAATTTTCGGACACGTTAGTAAAACAAATAATAGCAAGCCATGGAAACAAAAAAAAGTGTTTCTATTTTGACATTTTAACTTGAGAATTAATTCGATTATCAATTGGCTCCAAAATTTCGCAATTAGAGAATTAATAGTAAAACTGTTTAACCAAGGAAAAATCTTTCGGGATATTGCTAAACAAATAAATGTCGCAAAGTCCACGGTGTCAGATATTGTGAAAAAATATGGAGAAACGGGTTCAACTCAAATTTCAAGACATGGTGCTGGTCAGCCACGCAAAGTCACTTCCCGAATGTAAAGATCTCTTGTTCGGATTTGTAAAACTGTTCGCCGAAGTACTGTAAGGGTAATAACAGCAAAATGGAATAAACAAATAATTGGAAATGTTTCACGAGAAACGTGTCGTCGCTGGATCCATAAGTCTGGTTTACATTTTTATAAGGTACGTTTAAGGAAAATATCATATTTATGAAGTGAAATCATTGGTTTAGGCAAAAGAAAAGCCGTTGCTGACGGAAAAACAAAAGAAAAGACGATTAGCGTGGGCAAAGGAACGGGCAATGTGGACTTTTGAAGACTGGAAAAAAATCATTTTTAGCGATGAATCAAAATTTGATGTTTGCGTGGGTGACCATCGATCACGTGTTATAAGAAACAAAAATAAAGCCTTTCACAAAGACTGCCTGAAGAGAAAAATAATATTTCCATCAGGTGTTATGGTATGGGGAAGCATGTCTGGTTTCAGTGTTGGAAAACTGCACTTTATAGACGGAATTGTAACCGCAGAAAAATATCAGAACATTCTTGAAACCAATTTGTTAGTGTCAATTCCAATTTTATCACCTGATGGAAATTTTACTTTTCAACAAGATGGCGCCTCCTGCCATACAGCCAAGACCACAAGAAAGTGGCTGCAGGACAACAATATTTCCGTCCTTGACTAGCCCTCCAGCAGCCCTGATCTAAATATAATCGAAACTGTATGGCACAAAATGAAGCAGCAATTTAGAAATGATCCACAGCGCAACATTTCTAGTTTGCGGGTAAAATTGCAAAATATATGGAATTCTTTTACCGCGGAAGATTGCGAAAAGCTTGTTAAAACTATGCCTGATAGAATAAAAGCTGTTATTAAGGCAAAGGGAGATGCAACCAGCTATTGATGTGAGTTGTCCGAACATTTATGTGTCAATAAATATGCATTATTATCAACATTAGCTTAGTTTTATTGATTAATATCGGTTTATTTGAAACCAATATCATAATAATGATGTAAAACAATACATATTAATTATGTCTTATAAATGAAAAACATGATATTGAATCCCTTAAGGAAATTTTCAAACTTTTACGAAAAATCAGTTGATGTCCGAATATTTTTGTGTTAGGGCTCGTATATATTTTCTTTACTACTTCCCGCAACGAAGTATGTACTAAAAAAATTATAAGTTTTCAATAATGGGTTTAGTATAATCAAAAAAGTTTACTTTGTTTTTATTAAACTACAACTGGGAGACAACAGTTCTAAGCTATTTTTCACAGTATTTTAGACCTCAAGAACACTTAATTTCAAAAAATAATTGTTTACCTAAGCGTTAGAGGTTTGCAATAAATACTTATAAATTACCTTCTACCTATATCAATACGAAAGTATGTATATAAAGACACTTATTTACTTACTCTATTGGCAAAACATTGGATTTCAAATAAAATGTTTGATTATTATAGCTAAATAAATCTTCAGGTGAAAAGTGATCTGAATATACTTTGGCATCTTTCAGTTCTGAGATCTTATACATTTATTTTCAGGTTGTTCAGCCACAATGTCTCTCGGAAACCTGTAAATGTATATACCATAAAATAACCAGTGTCTACAATTAGGTGTTTTTATATCAAGAAATAAATAAAACCCTAGCACATTTGTTACGCTCATGGATATCTACATTATTTACATTTTATGTGATTGATTTTGACATAACCTACCTGTGAAAATAGCGAGCATTGTTTTTAGGTGGTTTTGATCCAAAATGTTCGAAAAACTATGCATCTCTTTACTAGTTTGAAATGTATAATCACGTTAGTAGACAATTTATTTTATATAAATAAGTAAAACAAGAATATTCCACTAAAATAAAACACAGAACAACACTTTTAAAAACATACACAAACAGGGTTGCCAAATGTTCAGTTAAAATATAGTATTTAATGGTTAAACCGATGTATCCTAGTGAACAAAATCTAAAAACATCTATTTTAAACACTGATTCAATGCAGAAAAAAATTAAATGAGAAATTTTATGAATATGATTCAGATTCTTGGATCAACTATTAAATATTAAGCTCCACATTAAGTATCTTAAACCTTGAAACATTGGGAACTAATCATTATTATCCGTTTATACGTTTAACCGAAACACTGTGGTAACCTCTGCTGGTACCATCGTTTGTTGTGCATGCGATTATGGACCTTATTATCATACGACAATTGTTTATGTAAACAAGGCGTACCTATTCCAATAATACAAGATCGAATATTCCAACACACAAAATCCTCCCGAAATACTACTCGACTGACGTCTCTTGGTATTGTAAGAAGGATTCGTTTCGTAAAATTTAGACAAAGAAATTATATTCTCTCAAACAATTCTTACCCTTGATTATTACATCCAGTAAAATGTCAAATAAAATACAATATACAATTTAAAACTATTTGTGTGATGTATAATAAAGTAAATGGAGAGAAGAAGAAATGTTGATTTTCTTTTACTATATGGAGAATGGTCGCACTGTGCAGATTTATGAGTGCCTTTTAAAAGGAGATAGAAAACTCCGCCATTGTGATTCCTTATTACGTGTTGCCTACATCTTGGCGCAATATTTTTAATAGGTGTCTAGAAATAGATGTTTCGACAGTTCACATTTTTTTAAAAGAATTTTTATCTAAAAAGTTTGTTTTGGGCCACCATATTTTGTAAATAGAACAATTGAACACAAAACTATTAAGTTACAATTAAAACTATTGTGGCAAGTCAAAATTTATTTCGAATATAAATATTATTTCATAAAATTCGAAGTTCCTTCACTGATATAAAAATTGCTAGAACGTAGACATAAAGTTAAGATACTTTAACATTTTTAGTTATCATAAAAAGTATTAATAAAAATGCTCCACTAGACCTGGTGTATTGTTGGGTTAAAATTAACGAATCTTCTTGTTACGTTTGGTTTTTGCAAATGAGTATAAACAAGTGGAAAATATCGATCCCGTCTCAAAAGCCCCGACGTGGAAACATAATGAAATTCTGTGCATAGTTCCCATCACCATCAGCGAACAGGAGAGAAGAGAGAACGCCACGGAACAGAAACCAAGGAAACTAATAAAAATCAACAACCATAACAGTTGGTCCGGTAGTTAGAGTGTTGGTGAAATAAATTTCACGCATGTCTTGCATTATTAAAATAAGTTGGTTTTTCCCTGCTGTCCTCTGCCTCCAGTTGCACACACGTTGTAGTGACAGTTACTGAAATATTATCATCTTGCCTGTACTGGACGACTCTGGACTGGATGGAATGGGGGCGTTACAGTGACGGACTTTGTAAAAACCAAACGACAAGCAATTTATAATACATGAAATTTAAAGTTATTCTTAAGGCTGTTTTCGCGGTTCACTATTTTAGAATTATCCATGTATCTTAGTTATTTATTATCAGTTTAATTTTATTTTTTGCTAAAGTATTCAACAGAAACTCCTTTATAATCTCCAGTCTTTTAATTTTTTTTGTTAAACCTTGTTTTTTAAATAAAAATTGAAAATGAATATTAAATTTTATCAATTTGAAGATATCAATTTTTGGAAAACTGTAATTTGTAGCTGATTTTTTTTCTAAAATCAAAAACTAAATGAGCTTTGTAGTAAACCGTTTTCCATTATTATTTTTATTTCAAACTTGTGAAAATATTTCTCTCTTTATTAAATTACTGTACCCAACGGTAGCCTGGATTAGCAAATATAAAGTGATTCGGCAAGAGTCTAACTCACTCTTTTGATTGTAAAAATTTAGTATTTTATATTTTTTATTATTTTTTACGTGTTTTGTAACTCAGTATAAAAGAAAAGTCGTGCAGATACTAGCAAAAGGTTAGTCTATTTTTATTATACATTTTACTAAAGAATAGTATATTACATTACGAGTGTGGAAAGTGACATTTTTCACACGAGTGGGAAATATTGTCGCACGAGGCGTAAGCCGAGTGCGACTATCACACGAGTGTGGAAAATCACTTTTCACACAAGTGATGTACAATATTTTTCCTACGACCACAAAATAATTTCATCAAAAAATGTAAAACCAGATTATTATAATAATTAAAATGTATTTAAAAAAATAATCAACAATAATCGTATTTATTAAATTTTCATAATTTCTAAACAAATAAAAAAAAATAAAAAAAAAAATTAAAAAAAAATCTGGCACAGCCAGGATTCGATCGCGGTCGTTGGACGGTCTCAAATTGCAAAGTTGATGCTCTAACCAACTGAGCTAACAGGCCTTACGGTAATTGATTGATCTAATCGCTTATGTGTTTAACCAGAATAAAAAGCAAATATATCTTAGTTATTTTAAAATTATTTTAAAAATAATTGTTAAAGATAAATATCTAGAATCTAATTTACAATAATTTAACAATCATATCGATTTTAGTATTAATATGGACATTACATAGATCAAAATAGAAATTATGTGTTTGACATTTTCTGACAGCTACTGCGGAAAGTAGCATATTCTCACTTGGGTGGAAAGTAAATTCTTATTCATACGCGTGTGATATAGGGCACTTTCCATAGGTCTATATAGTGTGATATGTGTCACTTTCCTAAGTGGTCGTAGGAAAAAAATATATAATTTGATTGACATGCGAATATGATTTTTATTGATTAATTTCAAAATTATATCGGAATTCATAAATATTTTGAGAAATAT
This sequence comes from Psylliodes chrysocephalus, assembly GCA_927349885.1. Taxonomy (NCBI): domain Eukaryota; kingdom Metazoa; phylum Arthropoda; class Insecta; order Coleoptera; family Chrysomelidae; genus Psylliodes; species Psylliodes chrysocephalus. Next base: position 61,142,274 of record OV651814.1, on the reverse strand, counting down.
CACGAGTCGAAAACAATGGACAATTTTCAAAATATTCCTAAGAAGAGATTATATTAATTTATAATTTATTGGAAATATGATAAAAGTAACCATTATTATTTTGCTAATTTCAAATCCTAATGTAATTACACCCCACAATGTCTTTTCGGCAATACTCAGCTCATAATGAGTTGGTAAGTAATAGCTATTTGTATTACTAGGGAGGAAAGTGCCACTTTTCCTCCCGCAGGATGAAGTTTACTGCCCGACGCGAAGCGGAGGGTAGTAAACATCCAAGAACTAAAATTATGAAGTAATAATAATAATTATATAATAATAATAGGTCTTTATTTTAGGAGTATGTTACAGATACATAAAACGAAATAGAGTCAAACAAAATACATGAACAATATTGTCTTAGGTCATCAAAAACTTATTTAGATTATATGGTTCTCTGTTAACTAAATATATAAATAACACTTTCTTGACTTCTGTCAATTCATTAATTGTTTTAATATATCTGGGGAGACTGTTAAATATTTTGATACAATTGTAGTAGGCTCCACGTTTTGTCATTGTAAATTTGTGGTGTGGATAGACATAGTCTTGGTTTCTAGTGAGATATACCGACTGCGATTTACTAGTGTCGAAAAGATGTTTGTTTTTAATAAAAAACAAAACACATTCCTATACATAGATTGCTGTCAATGTTAATAATTTATTTTGTTTAAACTTTCCTCTACATGAGTCTCCTACTTTCATTCCTAAAATATTTCGCAGAGCTCGTTTTTGGCAGATAAATAATCTTTCAATTTCAATACAACTTCCATAAATTATAATACCATACCTAATATTACTTTCAATTGTAGAATGATATACCATTTTTAAGGTTGAAAAATCTAGATATTTCTTTAATACTCTAAGACTATATGTCGCTCTACCAAGTTTTTGTCGTGTATACTCCACATGATCAGACCAAGACATGTTGTTATCCAACACCATTCCAAGAAATTTGACACTTTTCTGTGGGGCCAGTAAAACATCATGTAATGTGAAACTTTGTGGTTCAGCAATTCGTGACCATTTATTTTTAAAAAGTAGATTTGTATTTTCCCTATTTATAATTAATTTATTTTTTGTAAATCACTCATTTCCCACTTCAAGAATATGGCTTGCTCTTTGCTTCAACTGCATCATTGTACCACTTTTAACCAGTATATTCGTGTCATCATCATAAGTCATTATAGAGCACCAGTCCACATTTTCACTTATTTCCTCTATATTATTGATATATAGCAAAAATAGAATTGGCCCCAGTACGCTTCCCTGTGGAATTCCTAGACCTACATATTTATCATCAGATATAATTTGTTCTTGACCATTTTTTAATTTAACTCTTTGTATTCTCTGATCCAGATATGAACTAATCCATTTTAGTGATGTTCCTCTTACACCATATTTGTCTAATTTGTTTAACAATATATCATAATTTAACGTATCATATGCTTTTGACAGGTCTAAAAATAATCCCAGTGGTAAGTTTCCATTTTCCATGATGGTTAAAATTTGATTTGTAAATTGGAATAGTGCAGTTAAGGTTGATTTATTTTTTATAAATCCATGCTGGACGTTGTTTAGCTGTTTTGTAGTTTCCATAAAGTTTATGATTTGTTTACACATGATTTTCTCAAATATCTTGGAGAAAGATGGTAACATACTAATTGGTCTGTAATTTTCCATTTTAGAGTCATCACCTTTTTTATAAATAGGGACTATAAGTGAAACTTTTAGGCTATCGGAAAAAATACCAAATTTCATGGAATTGTTGATAATATGACAAAGATGGTTGCCTATAATATCTATAATGTCTTTAATTAAATTCATGGAGATCTCATCGTATCCAGCACTATGTTTGTTTTTAAGTGTTCGTACGCATTTGAGTTATTCTTGTTTATTTATATTTTTTAATGCCATTTCTTGTGCATAGGGCTGGATAGTGGAAGAAAAAGGAATATAATTTAAATTTGATAATAAATTCGGGGCAGCATTGGCAAAAACTGTATTAAATTTGTCAGCTATTGTCATTAGATCTCCTTCAATATTGATTTCATTTTTGTTTACACTTGACCCTTTAATTTCATGCGCTCTTTGATTTATTATCTGAATTTTTTTACCTGTTACAGGAAGATATTTTTTTATTACTAATGAGCAGATTATTGTATTCCTTTTTTTTCTGATTATAAACCTCTGTAAACCTATTGTCGTTATTTTTTATTGTGTATAGTATATCCAGTTCTCTTTTGCAGTTCTTAGTCCTGGGATCGTTGATAATTAAATTTTTTTGCTTTCTATTATTTTTACAATGATTACTAACTACCAGTGGAAAGAACTTATCAAATCTTAGATTAATAAATGACATAAAAACATTCCATTGCAGATTTGCATTATAATTAGGTATTTCATACATTTCTAGCCAATTTATATCATTTAGAGATGTTTTAAATAAATTTTTATTACTTTCATTAAAATTTCTAACTTTATAAATGTTTTTATGTTCTAATTCAGGATATATATCTATTTTTTGTGCACTGTGATCTGAAATTAATGGGTGCACTACGACACTAGAGAATTCGCCTTGGAAATTTGTGACAATATTGTCTATACATGTCGAAGTTAATTTAGTTATACGTGTGGGTTCATTGATAGTGTAATTTAAGTTGTATGATTTAAACATCGACAATAGATCTCTCAGTGGTTTACTATCTCTCAAGAAATCAATATTAAAATCACCTAAAATAAATAATATTACATTTTCTTTCGTTAGGTAAGATACAAGGTCTTCTAGTTTTTTCATGAACAATTTAAATTCTGCACCTGATGGTCTATGAAAACAAACTATTATAAAAATTTTACCTTTGATTTTGAATTCACAACCACAACATTCAAATATATTTTCAATTGCGAACTTATTAACATCATTTCTCCTTTTACACTTTAAACTAAGGGTCACAAAAATTGCACTCCCGCCATGTGTGTTTTCTTTGTTTCTGCAGAAACATGTTAACATCGAATAACTTTTAATACCATAGTTTAGCAGTTGGTCCTTTGTTTTCCAGTGTTCGGTGATACAGAAAACTTCACAAGTTGGTTCGCTTTCCAAGAAGCATTCTACTTCATCAACGGCATGCCAATGGATTGCATGTTTTGGTGGATTAAACTTATTTTTGTTTTATTTGTTTCTTGTTTATTGTGTGGCTTTTTTAAATTATTTATAAAAAATTTCCTTCATTGTCTTTATTGTTGCTATAATTTATGTTAGCTCTGTGCTTTTTTATCTGCAGTTGAAAGGCTGGACATTTAGGGTCTCGAGCACTATGTTTTCGCTCTTTAAGTCTCAGTCGTTTACAGTTAGGGCAGTCGAGTTCATTTTCTTCTTTGCAGTCTTTTGATTCATGCTCGTTTCCACATTTATGACAACAGTCTAGTCCAGTACAATATTTTATAACATGGCCGTAATTGCAGCATTTGAAACACATTGCTATGTTAACATATTCTTGGCAATATACCTTGGTCAAGTCAAAGCTAATTTTTTAATTTTTTATGAACCACTTGAAGATATCAGGCGGCATTTGTAAAATCCAGTTTTCTCTCCGATTATTTCTACAATCTTTTTTTGTGACAAATCTTATTTTTGACATGACAGATTATTCAAGACTTATTTTAATGTCTGAATTTTGTTGCACTAATTCGTTTATAAATTCAAGTGGTTCATATCCCTTCGTAATTCCTGTTATCATCAGCATTGGATCTGTATCATTATTTTCTTTTATTAGGAAATTTCCTGAACTTCCTAGTGCTTCTTTAATCTTTTTACTTTCCTATCTGTATACAGATATAAGGAAAGTATAGGAATCATGATTTTTTTCGACCTCGAGTTTTCGACGGATTTTTACGTTTTGAGGTCCCCTGAATCCGTTTTGACTATTTTCGCGATGATGTCTGTGTGTGTGTCTGTGTGTCTGTGTGTCTGTGTGTCTGTGTGTCTGTGTGTCTGTGTGTCTGTGTGTGTGTGTGTGTGTGTGTGTGTGTGTGTGTGTGTGTGTGTGTGTGTGTGTGTGTGTGTGTGTGTGTGTGTGTGTGTGTGTGTGTGTGTGTGTGTGTGTGTGTGTGTGTGTGTGTGTGTGTGTGTGTGTGTGTGTGTGTGTGTGTGTGTGTGTGTGTGTGTGTGTGTGTGTGTGTGTCTGTATAACGCATAACTCATGAACCGATACACAGAAAAACACCAAATTTTAAACTTAAGCTTTGTTTCAGCGTCCAATGAGCTGATTAGATTTTGGGCAGTGTCGGAACATCTGGGGGGGTACTTTATAGGTGGTCATTTTTATATTTTATGGAATATATCTGTTATTTACGTTTGGAGAAGAAAATTCTTCAAATAAAAGTTACTTCTAATATAATTATCTATAATTTTTGTTTTATGCAAAATTTTCCTAAAATGGTCCGTATTCGAGAAATTTGACAAAATGTAAAAAACATAATTTTTTATAAAAATTGTTCAAATAAAAGTTGTTTATAATATAATTCTATATAATTTTTGTCCTATACATAATTTCTCTAAAATGGACCGTATTCGAGATATTTGAGAAAATGTGTAAATTTCGAAATTTGAAGAAAACTCAAAAACGGATAAAGGAAAAAACATTAAATTTTAAACTTAAGGTTTATTTCGGCCTGACGTGAAATGATTAGATTTTGGACAAAGTTGGAACATCTGGGGGGGTACTTTATGGGAGGCCGTTTTTATATTTTATGAAATATATCTGTTATTTATGTTTGGAGAAGAAAATTGTTCAAATAAAAGTTACTTCTAATATTATTATCTATAATTTTTGTTTTATGTCAAAATTTCCTGAAATGGTCCGTATTCGAGAAATTTGACAAAATGTGCAAAATTCTGATTTTTATGAAAATTGTTGAACTAAAAGTTGTTTGCGATATCGATTTCTATAATTTTTGTTTTTACATGATTTTTCTAAAATGGTCCGTAATGGAAAAGTGCTAAATTTAAATTTTTCTGTATTTTCGTTTTCAATGAATATCTATAGAAAAATGTTTCGAGGTAGATGTATGTGTAAAATGTATATATTTAGTTTATCCTCTAAACATTTATAGAGATGCTGCAATAGGTTGTACAAAATAACCGGAAAATGCCTATAATAACTAGATAGGAAAGTCATGTGTTGGACACATCAGATTTTTTTGTTGGTCAGCACTATTACATTGCATAATCACTCCACCACTTTGTAATTGGTTTACACTTTTAATAGTATCATTGACATTATTTTTAAGAAGACTTTGTTTTATTTCACTTAGTACCACTTTTGCATTTTTTTCTTCCTGAATTTTAAATAATATTTCGTGTTTATCTTGCTTTGGCGGAGTTTTCCACTCGGTGATAGTATTTTGCGTTGTTCTATCTTCGTGCTTTCTCTGGGCAACCATTGAGTAGGTCTTTTCTGTAAATATGTTGGCTGTCGTTGACTCGCTAGATAACTCAGGGATTGGCATTGGAGGAGTTTGAATTTGAGTTCTAGTAAGATGCTTTATTTCATTTTCCAGGTATCCTATTCTGTAAGCAAGGGCAGTGACGCATTTATGTGTCCTAAACAATGCAGACTTGGCTTCCGTTTCCTTCTTCTTTTTCGTTTTCGATGTTTCGTTGTTCTCTAGAAAGTCGTGTAAAATCTCTAACGAGTTCATAATGTCATCTATCATATTTGTAGTATAAACTTCATTATGGTGCGTAATTATTTCGTTATTTTCTACGCGTTCTTTTGGAACTTGTGTTTTTTCTGTCTCTTTTAACAGTTTCCATCTTTCTAAGTTTGCGGGGCTAGAGTCGGCTCGTGCTCTTTTTTTAGACAATTGTGGTTCGTTTTCCACTTTTCCTATACTTTCGGTATTTCCGTTAGGTGGAGTCCTTGTTAAGGAACTCCGAGGCCTAAATAATTCATCTGTGCTTTGTATTTGTATCATCTTTATCTTCTAAAATATTTATTTCTTCATAATTATTAAAATTAACCGACTCACCCTGTATGCTCGTATTAAATTCAGATTTCTTTCTTTGTGCCCGGGTCATGATTCCGGCGTTTACTTGTCCTTCGACCTATCCATTTCTTTCGATGTTTTCTCCTCATCGTCACTGTTATCGCTCAGTCAGAGTTCAAATATGAATTAACTATTCAAATTAAAAGATCGGGAGCACCTAATACACGTCTTCACTGTACGACACGTACTACACATACAAGAATCAGTATAGGTATAGTATAAAATATAGGCATGTTATTTTCATTCTTGCATCCTACATATTTTTAATTTGTGGTAAAGTAATTATTTTTCTGAGTAAGTACGAATATGCTTTTCTTCGGCCCATTGCTTGAAATGTAAATACTGTTTTTCGTATTTTTCTTTAGATTTTTGGGGTAATAGAGATTGAACTGTTGCATTAACCTGTTCCAAAATATCCGGTGGTGTATTATTTATATCTTTAAATTCGCTTGAATCACTCATTTTTTAAATATTATTTTATATTTTGTAGATATATTATAGCGTAACACACTTTAAAACTGATCTGTCAATCGACCATAGCATGCTATGATATTTCTGTCCTAAATTCGAAAATCGGATGAATCTATGAATTGAAGTCAAATTATTAATGTAAAAATCGTTAAATTAAAATAACAATTTACTGATTTTTACTATTTTGCAAAATACTGGGTGTTCTATAAATAAACGGTAAAATTCATACTTATATAATAGAATATATAGTTTAGGTCGTCAATGCCGTATAAGCTATTTCATTTATGACATACCACACGGAAAAAAAATTGTAGAACAAATTTCTAAAATTGTAGATATTTTCTCTACAATAAATAGTACATATAGGGACAGGGACAATTTGTAGTAAAAATTTCCAAATATTTGTGGAGAATGTATTGTAGAGTTATTATCTACAATATTTAGTAAAAATATCCAAATGCATCATAAGAATTGTTCTACAAATTGTTATAATTTTTGCTATTCATTGTATGAATTTATATTAAAAATGTATTGCGTTTTATGAAAATAAATACGAAAATTTTACACAATAAATAGTAAAAATTCATACAAATTGTAGTAATTTTTAATAAAATTTGTAGTAGTATTCCATAATTATTATAATTATAACCTAGAAAAAAAAGTTCCTTAATAAAATATTCAATTTATTGTTTTAATATAAAAGATACAAATTCTTAATTACAATATGTAATAAATAACAGTAATAATAGCGCTCTCAGTCTCAGTTGGCTTTTCTGCAACTGAAAAATATGAAATAAAAATTAATACCAATTGAACAGTTCATACCCTTAAAACGGGGATATTTATCACCTTTACACTGATTTGGATATTAAATGACTAAGTCAGATAATTAACAAAAATGAGAAAGTAGGTATGTCACAATTAAGACAAAAAAACATCATTGAACTTGGCACAAAATTCGATCGTTGGGCACAACATTACGTCAATAAATAATGGTTTGCTGTTCATTGACTGGTTGTACCAGTAACAATAATATAACAACAAAAAAGTATTCGCCTGACTGCAGATACTTTACTTTTTTAACTGCTAATGAGACTTGAACTTTATAGGTAGAAATATCTATTAAAAACATAATTTTAATATTAAAAATGCGAGAATATGTTCAAAGCATTTTTCAGATGAAGATTTTTGTATTAAAGAAAAAATATTGGAATTGCCAACGAATAAGGGAAAACTGAAAAATTATGGTGTACCTTTGCTTAATCTGCCAATATCTCGAAAGGCCAAGACATCTAATGCCTGAAAATGGAAAAAAACTTCTTTAAAACTTTTAATAATTAGGCAAAAAAATGTGGATTTACCAGATAAGGAAAAAAACGCTAAAAATCTCATTTTAGAAAAGAAATCTCTAAAATGCGAAAACGCAAAATATCAAAAATAGTCAAATAATTATAGAGAAAATTTTAAGTTTATACATTATAAGTACAATATGAAAAACATTTACGTATATATTTAAAAAATAAATCATAAAACTATTTTCCAAAATGAATTACAAAACAAATATTTAACTAAAATTTTTTTAGCTAATAAGATCGCAGCGCTGTCTGTACTTGACATTTAAACTCATTGTTGTGGCTTGTTATTCTTTACATTTTTATGTTTGTAAATAGCCCATAAAAAGTATTTTGTTTATATTGTGCATTTTCCAGGAAAAAATATTGTTGTCCATAATTTTTAGTGATTTAACACTTTTATTTCAATAGTTTTTAGGTTAAAGTAAAATATATATTTTTATTTTGTAAGTAACCCCCTATAAATTTTGTTTTTGAGTTACCTACTTCTATTCATTTTTGTTAATTTTGTTATCTTTTATTACAACATTATTATATTTATTATATATTTAGTAAGATGTCTTAAATAAGGCTGATTGGTGGAAGTGAAAATTCTGAGACTCTTATTAAAGAAAAGGCTATTTTATTTAAAGATATTTGTATTTTCTCCAGTTACTAATAAGTTGTCATTCACAAGGTGTAGAAAATGGTAAATCGCAGTGTTCGTGTAAAGCTGGAAATAGTGGATACTGCAAACATATTTCAGGAGTCTTTATAAAGTGTTCTAGCACTATCAAGCTAATTCGATTGAACACTTTATATTTTCACTAACCTATTGATGAATTTTTTAAGATATTATTGGGCAACTGCTTTTATCATAAAAGTCGTCATCAGTGGCGGCTCTTGACCAACATTTTTGGGGGTTCACAGTGACAGAATATAGTTATCAGTACAGATATATGAAAACATTTTGCGGTGTTTTAGAAAGTTTACAATACATCTTTTTAAACCACTGACAGTTTTTTACCTATATCTGTACCAACATCTATATTCTGGTACTGTGAACCCCCAAAATTTTGGTCACGAGACGCCCCTGGTCGTCATCAACCTCTTCAATAAAAATATGATTTTTTCTTCTATACGCACATGTATATTTTTTTACGCATAGAATACAGGCCATTGTGTGCTGGTGAAAGAAATTATTTATCCATTCTATTAGGACTACTATACGGATATGAAATAACAATCACAGTTCATTTTTGATCACCAAGATACTATTATTATTTTAAATGGGTGACAATTCTGTTAAACTAATTGTCAGTATATTTTTTATTTTATTAAGATTAGATATATTTACAAAAGAGTTATTTTTGTGATGAATTTACAAATTATGACACTTTACAAGATATATATTTTTAAATAAATCTAAAAATCAGTCTATGATTAATATAAAAACATCTGTCTCCTTGGTACGGAAGCAGAAGATTTATGGCTTCACTTTTATGTTTTCATAAACTATTTGATAATCTTATGGTCTGTCTAAAATTTATTTCAATGTTCCATAATTTCATTTTACAAGATTTTTTAAAAAAAGAGATACAAAATAATTAATTGTCCTTTTAAAATCATCTATTAACACAATGCACAAGTACTATTTTTGTATGTTTGTTAGTTTTTATATATAATTTACTTAGCCATAATTGTAATCTGTAGTTTGTATTAGTTTTTAGTCGTTATATTTTTATAATATATTATTTAATTCATGTTACTTTATTCTCTTTAAAACAAGTGTTGTATGACACTTCGCCAGTATTCTTATTCACATCTTTTTACTGCACTGATGTTTGTAATGTTTTGATATGCGAATAAATTATTACTATATTAGTAACAAGTAATTCATGTGATCACTTCTGTAAAACGTTAAATTAAAATATTCAGCTCGAAAATGTATGATAAATTTTGTACTTGAAAGAATACCTTATTTAATAATTATTGTTATCTAGTTTACAAGTCATTGTGGACAGTTACATTTTATAAGAGTGATTCTCTCATATGCAGCAAGGGCTAATCTGCAACTCATTACAAGATGCGATGCCAATGCCCATCATACCATCTGGGGAGCACTGACATCAATACAAGAGGTGAGTCTTTATTACAATTCATCTTATCTGAAGGTTTAGTAATTGCTAATATAGGTAACAAACCAACTTTCGTCATGGCAACGAAAAAAAAGTCCTAGATATGACTCTGTTCTCGAGTAAAGCAAGTGATAACATTTCAAAGTGGCATGTGTCAGACGAACCATCGTGCTCAGACCATAGACAGATTAGATTTGATCTAATTACCCCACCTGGAATTTCAACCAAATACGAAGAGACGAACTGGGAAAGGTATTCAACATCACTTGGAGAGTACCTGGAAGAGGGTATGATGAAAATAACAGGTGAACAAAGTCTTGACCGAGCAGTAGACTAAGTAAGGCCATTATAACCGCTTACGAGGAAAACTGCCTGGGTACCAGGCCACAGAGGACATTAGGGCAATGAAGAGGCTGATTTACTAGCCCGAGAAGGAGCCTCAAATTCTCATATTGACCCAGAACCCTCTGTGGTGTAACAAAAACAACTATCAGAAGATGCACAAAGCAGTGGATGTTTAAAAAATCTCAGGAGTAGTGGAAAAACTCTCCAGGACAGAGACAAGCCAAAGAGTTCTTAAAAGGATCATTGCCTAAACTCACCGAGCATCTACTAAGTCTTAATAGGAAAAATAATAGAGTACTAGCAGGTCTATTAACAGGGCATTGTAGGTTTAACAAACATATGTATAATATCGGTCTGACAGAAGAGACCTTGTGCCGATTCTGTCAGGAAGAGAAGGAAACGGCAGTACACGTATTGTGCTACTGTGAGGGTCTAGCAAGACTGAAATTCCTTACACTTGGAGAAGAAAAACCAAGGACAACTAGCTATACCTGAGAACTACTTCCCAGTCTATGGTATCTACTACAAAAGACCGAATTAGACCAGGTACTCTAAATAACGATTTAAGGATATCCACAAAAGGTCGAGGTGGGGGAGGCCACATGGCCCACAGTTCTAATTAAATATAATCTAAGAGTGATTGTAAATTTATAATGTATTTTTATATTTTTTATATATTATTCTGTAATGGGATAGTTGAAATTGTTGGTACAAAATGCTATTATTATAAACAATAAACATAAAAATAAAATATTTTTTTTATTTTTTCAGTTAACTGTATTTTCTATTACAGTATGTTAAAGTTGTTAATGCTAGTGAGTGAACACAACTCTCTGTCAGATTTTAAGATCTGAAATTGTTTTAATTTTTGGGGTATGCACTTGTACACTAATATCAATGCACTTGAAAATGAGTATTTGCAACATCTATGTCTTGTTTGGTTTGAGTAACTAGGTTATCTTGAATCAAATCACTCTCAACTATGACTTGTTTATTCTCACTATCACATTTAACACTAATTGAACTTTCTTTACTTTGGATCTTCTTACATTATTCTTCTTTCTATTCTCCCAATATTTGATTTTGAAGTTTATCCAACAGAGTCGTCACACATTTTCTTAAAAACTGGTAAGAAGGCACAGCTATTTTTCTGATATTTATTTTCACTTGGGATGAGACATCTGCAACACAAAAAAAGGTAACATAGAAACATCCAATCGAAAATTAAATCTAGATTACCTCTAGGCAAATATTCATTTTTAAAATGCTGTACATAGGAACAATATTTTAAATAACTACTTTGATACTGGCGTCTCAATTTTCAATATTTGTAACTATGCATTTCTTGCATCCACAAGGTCAGAATTTTCACTTGCATTTTATAAAAATTACCCTACATTTACCAACTTCAGGAAGCAGATGAAATGTAAAAGAAGGGTTCTTTCTTTGTTCAGAGATGCATTGGGGCATACAACAAGTCTTTTTTCCACTGATGTTCTACTAATATTCCAAATAATATAATATTTTATTATATTATTATTTTATTATAATTTTTATTTTATTTAATCCTTGCCAATTATTGTTTATCTATTCCATACCACTATTACTTTTATCTTGATATAAATTATTTTTTAATTCCTAAAACATATTTTTGTTTATTTCGTTGTTTATTAATCAGATTAATTATAAAAGGATTCTATAAGATAAACGGTTGGCGAGTGTTAGATTAAATAAGAGCTAAATTATCATGATAGGGTTAACATGTATTTATATTTGCAATTTCAGACTACATTTGCTGCGTTTGTTTATCCATATCGTATGCATCTGAGATATTGTGAATCTTTTTCACGTGATTCAAGTTACGTACATTAGTTGGAGCAGATACGTCCGATGTGGATAAATAAACGTTCGAAATATAAAAAATCGGATGTGAATATTCAAACGTAGCAATTCTATTTTACATTGTATATTTTCTTTTTCTTTGTTGGGCTGTCATTAAGAGCAATTTTAAAAGTTTGTTATTAGGATTTTTTTGATAGTAAGTAATTTATTTTTGTTAGGTAACTTTCTTTGTGGCGTGCCTTCGCTTTTTGCAATATATTTGAGATTTGCGAATAATGTGAAGCACACTTTATTTATAAAATAAAATTCAAGAGAATTCCATTACTAGATATTACTATAAATATAAGACTTATTCAAAAACTATATGCATGTGTGCTCATATTTCAAGTGTTTTGTGGTACCTGGATGGAATACGCACGATTTGAAAACTATATAAAGTACCCTTTAAGTGTTTTATTAAGGACTATTTTAGATGTTGTTGAAAGATGATTTTGAAGGTGTGTAAATAGTTAATGAATTTAATAAAACAGGTTTTTAAAAATATAGTTTCTTTTATATGGATTTATAATTTAGTGGAAGTTTAAAAATCTATGTAAAGAAAGTGTAATATTTTTATATTAATATTATTTGTCTTTATGTCACACCCTGTATTATTAATTAATATTATCTAGTATTTAATATAACAAATAAGTGATCAGAAGTCGTGTTATAATTATGGTAATACATGAAAATGGACCTTATTTCTGTAATTAATATTTCTATTTTTTAAACACTCTGTATGATTTATTTTAAAATGTGAGGGTAGGGATTAACAAGATACATACAAGTGTAACTCATGCCATAAGTTTTACGAATAAAACATGAATTACTTAAGAGTGGTAAAGATATATATGAAAATATTAATTCTGCACTCCTTACTTTTGACTCTTTCTGACAGCTGCAAACTTGATGTCCATAAGAAAGTTGTCCATTACGATCTGAACAGTAACATACTAAAATTTTAACAAATTCTGTCAGTACCCAAAATAAATGTAAAAAGTGCGGGGTCCTTTAAAGCATTAGCTTATTATTTAATACGATATTTTTAACTAACATTTATTGACATGACCTGATAAACAATAAACAAACCTTGACAGAACAAAATGTCAAATGGCTACAATATTTAGTTCTTTATTTCACAGTAGAGGGCGTATCGCATGTATTCAGTAGGTAGATTCCAGAGATAACAGAGATATAAGCAGTCATTGATAAAATATAATATTCACGGTGCCAACAATGGTTCGCAATGTATACATTCTATTTCTAGACGCGGGGCGAAGCGACGAAAGGTGAGAAGTAAGAGAAGGGATAGAGAGAAAAATTTTGCGTAGTTTTATCAATGAATAACTGCCCGCGCTTATACTACATACCGTAAATTTCCATGCTGGTGTAAGCCCTGTTGCCACTTCCAATCTAATATCACTAGGTTTTGGAATTTGTTGAAAATTATTACATCTAATTTAGTGAAATTACATCTAATTTAGTTAAATTTAATATAACTAATATTCAAAATTTTTTGGGTTCAGTTGCAATAAAATAGGTTAAATTATTTTAGCTTTTTAAATATATGCAAATAATTTTGTAAACAAAACGAGAATAATGAAATAGTCATATAGTATGGTGTAGATTAAAACTTATTTTAACTTTGCCTCCCACTTCGGTTTCACAAGCTGAGTTTTTCAGGGAAGAAAGTACATGATAAGCTAACCCTTATTCCGGACGTAATACAAAATTAGACTGTGCAAAAGGGCATTATCATAAAAAATCGAGTTATTGATACCACCGTATAGCAAAAAAAATACTTATTTTTTGTTCTAATGCTCAATTAGGTCTTTGTAGGAAGTATTTTTTATAATTATTTAAAAAAAATCATTTACATTAGCTCTTATGGTCGAAAAAAAAAATCAAACGTCAATATCTCGGTTTCAACCGTCTACAAATGTGTATAAAAAATCTTCTTTTAGAAATATACCTCTCATTTGACGAAAAACGAAGGCCTAAATGAAAAAAAACTATTCATCATAAAATTAACAAAAATATAGCAATAAACACGTGATGTCATGGTTTTACTAAAAAGCAAACATTAAAGGCAGAGCCTCTCGACCTTTATGCTCCTCTCTCAGTATTGAAATGTATGCAATCAGTTTAACTCTCTTATATTATTTTATACAGGGATTATTGATCTATCCACTATAAATAATAGGGTGTATTAATTACTTCAAGATTTTTTTTTATTTTTGGAGGAAAATAAAAAATAAGAAAATATAAACTATTTATTAAAGGTATTTATTGAAGTATCAATTATAAACAGTAAGGCTATTGCTTTGCAAAATACAATAAATCCCCAATATAAATAAATTATAATAATAATAATTATTGGAAGGAAGTATATAAGGCATAAATTAATAATATTAAAATTTATAATTACAAGACTCTCAAACTAATTAGAATCAGATTCACGACACGAATCAACATTTTCCAAAACATTAACGGCTGTGGTCAAACTATTTCTGCAGTTTTTCTGTGCCATACAGGTGCAAGAACCCATACAGCAAATATTTTTTTTCCTGCATTTGCAAATTTTACTTCCACAGTCTAGAACAGAATATTATTGTTAAAATATTGTATAGTATCTTTTTTGCATTTGCATGATGTAAGTTCTGTTATGTATGGTGGCAGAGTCTTAAAAGTGGGTATCAGACTTCCATCTTGATCTACTTTCCATCCATTCTCTTCAACATTAGGAAGCCGCATCTGGGTTTAAAGAGCTTAGCCAAATATTTATCTGGTAAAAACATCTTAAACAATGTAGTCTTAGGGCGTCTTCAGTTGGTGGCAATTTAGCCATGGTTTTTGAAGAGGCCAATAATCGCCTCAAAATGTTAATGGAAGTAACATTGGCAGCTTTGAATAAATTTTTATTAAAATTCTTTCAAGATTAGAGTATATGTTTTCAGAGTACTGATCAGTGCCAAATCCATCTAAAAAGTAATAGTGTTTAAGGTAGGTTTTCCAACAGGTGTTTTTCCCAATGCCGGACAATTGGCTAATTGTAATCCAAATTTAAATAATGTACTGCTAGAAATCGTCTTGAGTCTCCTCGCCCTGTTCTGAACCATATATCTTTAGTCAAAAACTTCTTAAAATAAATTAATAAGACTAGAACATCCGTATCGTTGCAATAAATAATACAGCGTGAATGCCCAGAATTTTTGGCTGACAATGGGGTCTATTCTGTAACAATTCCTTTATATTTAACGGCCTTTAAAAATATTTTCTTCTTTACTTCTGTCATTATTTAAACGGATCTTTAAAATACATTACAGGACTATCTTAAAGAAATCTGTTTAAATAATGACAGAAGTAAATTAACGAATACGAACATATTTTTAAAGGCCGCCAATATTTTTAAAGGCCGTTAAATATAAAGGAATTGTTACAGAATAAACCCCTACATGTGCAATACGATACGATTATCAGCGTCTTCGTGATTTGAATTTAAAAAATCGTCTTTTGATGGTTCAAAATTCTTCCCATATTTATTGATTTTCGCGGATCCACCACTAGTTAGAAATTGAATATGCTTTTGCTGAATGGAGTTTTGAAAAAGTTGCTCTGGCAGAAAATTTGTTAAACGTCTTTTGTTAAATATCAAGTGAATAAACAAGTTCTATTGTTGCGGAAGTGGAATATTGGGTCGATAAATTTCTATATCAATTGATTTCTGAAATCCTCTCTTTTGACGTGTTGTATTTTTAATAGAATGTCCTTTATATTGATCAAATACCACATCTATCATTTGAGTATTAAATTTATTTCTAAAAATAATGTTTACAAATCTATGAACATATTCTTTAAATGATATGCAACTTTTGGGCTTTCCTATTTTGATATAATTTTTGTCTTTGCTACTTGCAACAACAAATCCGTAATTAAAATTTTAAACAAAAACTTATAACTTATCCAAATATATTCAGCTGCAACAGGATGAATATAGATATAATAAAGATGCAGAAATGTCTATATTTCTTCCCAATTTATTAGGTAATTTAATATATAACACATACACTTATTAATTCTTTAGTAAAAACAGATAACAATATGACACATTGCCCAATGGAACATAACGAGAAGTTTTATAATAAAAAAAAAATGAAAAAATCCTACCATATCAATAATGTGATACATCAGCAGGCACGTAGAGAGAAACAGAGCTATGCTACGTTTGAAGGTGAAGAGAAACATACACTGAGAGTCGATAAAATTGGCGGTGAGAATTAATTACAGCATAAACCTATGACATCTCCCATCGTTTATTGTTATATCTTTGTTAATTTAAAAGCAAAAAATATGGTGTTTACTCTGTTACCTTGTCAACACAAAAGCAAAAATTTTATAAAGAATGTTTTTTTTTTCATTTAGGCCTTCGTTTTTTGTTAAATGAGTGGTATATTTAAAAAAGACGACTTTTTAACTAAATTTTTAAAGGGCTAAAACCAAGATATTTACGTTTATATTTTTTTTCGGCCGTAAGGGCTAATGCAAATGATTTTTTTTTTCCATACAAAGATTTTATTGTGCATTTGACCAAAAAAATAGTATTTTTTTCTCTATTCGGTGGTATCAATATCTGGATTTTTGATGATAGTGCCCTTCTGCACAGTCTAATTTTGTATTACCTCCGGAATAAGGGTTACCTTATTATGACCTTTCATCTGAGAAAAATTCAGTTTGTGACAAAAGAGTGGGAGGTAAATCGTTTTCTTGAGCGAATATTTTAATACATACACTTTACTAATAATGACAACAACCCTTTAAGTGTTGGTGGTTCCTATATGGACCATGGTTTTTAAGGTAAAAAATTGCCTTTACAGTCACGCAATTTTGAGCCTAAGTGAAAGCTAATACTTCACAAACGTTCGGTGGCTATGCTCGGGACCACTTGCCGCCCTGGTTATATAGGCAACAAATATTTCACCAATAAGTGGTCTTATAGGAGACCACCTTTACCTTAAAAGAAATGTTTGTTGCACTTTTTTCAGAGATTGGTTTTTTCTTAATTTTCCCGTTGGTATTGCAAAAAATAATAAAATCTGTGAATTGTGTCATTTAGTATACTTTGTGACGGGTAAGGTATATAATTTGGAAGTAAAATTAGTGTTTATTTTAACCGGTAGATGAAAAAAATACAACCTAAAAAATATTGTTTTTTGATTATTGTCTTAATTGAAATAAAATGACATATGAAGATTTCTAACATGCAAATATACCACCTAAGACATTAGTTTTACATATGATAATATAAATTTTGCTCTAAATTATACCGCTTTGAAAATATCGGTTGTTTTAGTCTGGGCGTACTTTCAACGCTAATTTTTAGTGCTGTTGTAAATAAGTATTTTCTTTTCAGAGCAAAATGAGTAAAAACAAATGGTCTTATAAGCAGTTAGAAAGCATTAGATATGGGGAATTCAACAAATTGTTTGCACTTGATGATAGTCAAGCTAAAAACTGTAATAAATAAAAATAAAATTTAAAAAATTGATAATAGAAGCGTTACTGTTGAAAATACTGTCCGAAAAGTAGATGTTGGAAATCACCTTCCAGTGCAAGGCACAAAACGTAGTTGTGCTTATTGCAGTGCAAAAAAACGTTAAACGTACAAAACTTGCTTGCTCTGAATGTAACGTAGGTTTATGCATTTCATGTTTTCAGCCGTTTCATAATAAGTAAATTAAAAAATATTTTGAGTTTTCTTTGTTTAAAATTAGTGTTTATTGTTTATTAAATAAAATTTGGAAATATAAATAGTGGTTTCTCTTCAGACCACCGAAATATAATATTCCTTCAGTCATCTTAAAAAGGCAGTGGTCCCAATAGGGACCACCACTTAGAGAAACAATTTTGAAAAAAAATTGTAAAATTTCCTTGTCAAACAACCGATATAAACGGTTTTTTATTAAATTAAAACAAAAAAATGGTAATATTAAAAAAAAAAGTTTTGCGACTTAAAGGGTTATACCCTACTGTGTCCCTTAGAATATGTCTTATTCCGGGCCGCACGATATTTGTTAGTTGTTACATCTCCTGGTTATCTCTGGTAGATTCCCGTTGACAATTCGATATCGAAATACTCGATTTCGACAGTTTGATGAATTCCGATCTGCGGGAAATCATATTCCCATCGACTAAAACGATTGCGAGTCACTCGCCAGCTCTATGGTGCCGAATAGCTCGATTTTGGTAGATTATTGAGGTTATAGCACCTGGTTGTAGCTTACCTAGTCTAAGGGTTGTAGAGGTTGTAGCCTTGTAGCGGTTGTGATTTCTAGTTGAACTTTGAACAGTTTAAAGCATTGTTATTATTGATTATTCTGTGTCATTGGTATAAGAAGTTCTTGAGAATTTTGAGAATATAAATAAAAGGTCTGCCTTAAAAAATAATAATGTACCTAATTAACTGTTAAATTGAAACAAAACAGCACAAAACTATTGTTATAGGTAATTATGGTGGGTTTAAACACGAATTTAATTTAACGTTATTTAAAAATTAGGTCCTGCTATTGGCTAACTGTGATCACCTGAACAGGAATACAGACTCTTTATTCGCTGCTCTTACGTTAAATTAAATTGAATTCATAACCATTCCTTATCAAGAAAAATTAAAATTTCCTATTATATGCCGTCAGTTTGGATGGTATTATTGACAATTAAAACACGTGCTTGCTACGAATACTGCGAGTTTCGGAATCGACCAAAACTCAGGGCAATTCGATAGCGAATAGGAATAGCAAAGGACCCCGCACTTTTTACATTGATTTTGGGTACTGACAGAATTTGTTAAAATTTTAGTACGTTACTCTTCAGGTCATAATGGACAACTTTCTTATGGACATCAAGTTTGCAGCTCTACAGGGTGAGCTGTTAGAAGGAGTCAAAAGTAAGGAGTGCAGAATTAATATTTTCATATATATCTTTACCAATCTTAAGTAATTCATGTTTTATTTGTGAAACTTATGGCATAAGTTACACTTGTATGTGGCTTGTTAATGTCTACTGTCACATTTTAAAATAAATCATATAGAGTGTTTAAAAAATAGAAATATTAATTACAGAAATAAGGTGCATTTTCATGTATTACCATAATTATAACATGACTTCTGATCACTTATTTGTTATATTAAATACAAGATAATATTAATTAATAATACAGGTTGCGACAGAAATACAAATAATATAAAAACACACCTTCAAAATCATCTTTCAACAACATCTAAAATAGTCCTAAATAAAACACTTAAAGAGTACTTTATATAATTTTCGAATCGTGCGTAGGTATTCCAGGTACCACAAAACACTTGTAATATGAGCACACATTCATATAGTTCTTGAATCAGTCTTACATTTTTAGTAATATCTAGTAATGGAATTCTCTTGAATTTTATTTTATAAATAAAGTGTGCTTCACATTATTTTCAATTCTCAAATATATTGCAAAAAGCGAAAAAAGTTTCCTAACAAAAATAAACTACTTACTATCAAGAAAATCCTAATAACAAACTTTTGAAATTGCTCTTAATTACAGCCCAAAAAAGAAGAAGAAAATATACAATGTAAAATAGAATTGCTATGTTTGAATATTCCCATCCGATTTTTTATCCCGCGAACGTTTATTTATCCACATCGGACGTATCTGCTCCAACTAATGTACGTAACTTGAATAATGTGATTAAAGATTCACAACATCTCAGATGCATCCGATATGGATAAACAAACGCAGTAAATGTCGTCTGAAATTGCAAAGATAAAAACGTATTAACCCTATCATGATAATTTAGCTGTTATTTAATTTAACACTCGACAACCTTTTATCTTATAGAATCCTTTTATAATTATAATTAATCTGATTAATAAACATAGAAATAAAAAAAAATATGTTTTATGCTTAAAAAATTATTTATATTAAGATAAAAGTATATAGTGGTATGGAATAGATAAACAATAATTGGCAAGGATTAAATATCAAAAAACTTTAAAAGCTTTTTTTATGTTTTAATTTAACTAAAATTAACCTACTAAATCCTTAAAAATAGAATTCTATTTAGAAGTGATAAAAGTTGACATCTGTACTGTGTAAAAAAATCAGAAAAGGTTTTATAATTAGAATATGTCTTCTCAGTCATTCATTCAAATCAGAGTTAGTAGAATTATTTCTACATTTAAGTAGGCTTAGAACGGGACTTGGTTAGATAAACAGAGCTATGGTTATAATACGAGCAAAACTGAATTCGTTTCAAAACTTTCTACAATATTTTAAGTATATCAATTTTTCGATAAATGCGTTTTTGTAATTCTTAGTTGTTTGTGTAGTTTTATCACACCCTGTATTACTTATAGAAATTATCTAATTTAAAATGAAATAAATAAATGGCCAGAAGTCATATTTTAACTATGGTAATACATGTAAAATGAACATTATTTCAGTAACTGATATTCCTAATTTTTTGAACACGCTGTATAAGTTATTTTGCAAAGTGTAAGTAAGCATTAACAAACTATATATAAGGGTAACACATGACATAAATTTCATGGAAAAGACAAGAAATACTAAAGAGTGGTGGAGATATATTTGAAAATATTAATTCTGCACTCCTTACTTTTGAATCGTTTTAACAACTCACCCTGTAGAGCTGCCTACTTGAGGTCCATAAGAAAGTTGCTCCTAATGACCTGAAAAATAACATACTAAAATTTGATCAAATTTTGTCAGTACCCAAAATCAATGTAAAAAGTGCGGGGTCCTTTCTCGATATCGTATTTGGTTGCGCATATCGAAAGCCATTCGATTTCGCATGTCGCACTGATTTGGAATCTCACTGCAGCATATGGATTCAAAATCAGTGCGAAATGCGAAATCGAATCGCTTTCGATACTCGCAACCAAATACGATATCGAGAAATATGCTATTCCTATTCACTATCGAGTTGCCCTGCGTTTTGGTCGATTCCGAAACCCGTAGTATTCATAGCGAGCATGCGCAATACGTGTTTTAATTGATAGTTGATATATGTAAATAAATCAACGGTATTTGGTATTTATTTTTATTGGTATTTTTGTTCGAAAGTGAATTATAATGAATAGCCACGCAAGTATGCTACCAATTGTTAAAAACCAAATACAATAAATAAGATACAGGGAGTAAAACAGAGTCCTCGTTTTACAAAGGCGTCTACTCAAGGACCACAGCATTTTATTTGAGCTTCCGGAAGAGCGCTTTATTGAATTTTACAGATTGAACAGAAAAGCCGCTAGGTATCTATTTGATACTAAACAGCCCCACCTTGTAGAAAGAGTCTACAACAATTCTCTGCCAAATTTCATAAAGATTTTTGCTGCATTACGTTTTTTTGGAACTGGGTCATACCAACGAGATATTGGACTTTCGTACAACATAAGTTTAAGCCAAACTTTGATTCACCTGTTTCTTTCTCTATAACCGCTATAAGGCAACAACCACATGCTATGCTATAACCTCAATAATCTACCGAAATCGAGCAATTTGGCACCATAGAGCTGGCGAGTGACTCGCAATCGTTTAAGTCGATGCAAATATGATTTCCCGCAAATCGGAATTCACCAAACTGATGAAATCGAGTATTTCGATATCGAATTGTAAATGGGAATCTGCCTGCAGATCCCAATATAAGTCGTAATCATAATATATTAAGTCTTACATATATTAAGGCTTACATGTTTTTTTTTCAAAATTATCCATTCAATTACGGTTTATAGGCCGGAAAATGCCGACAGTCTCTTGACTTTTCAATAAAATAAAAACCAACTGAATATATGAAACTGTATTTTCTAAGGTATACGTCTGTAATATAAGTTAGAAGAATTTAATATCATTTTTATTAAATCTACGATTCAGAGATATATATAGTTGAACGGCTTTCTTTTGTGTTATTATAAGGAAGTTCCTCTTTTTCAATTGTCTTTGTAAAGGAAACTGAGGAATGGAGGATTTGTTCTCCCGCTTGGATTATGCATACAGAGAAATTTCGTACAATAAGAATTTATATGCGGTTTCTTAACTTTATGAATACAATACCTATTTGCATTATTTTTCTAAAGCTAAAGGAATGAATAATGTTATATTGTTTTGTTATTCCAAAGGTAAAATCCTATTAAGATCAGTATCTGCTTAATTATAAGGCAGTACACCCACAGTGAACATTTTTTGAAAAATAAACCTGTAGAAATATATTTTTTATCGCTGTTTTCTATTAATGAATGAAATAAACCATCATTTAGAGTTGTGGACACATACTTTTATATTATTATATATATTATTAGATACGTTGATTTTTATTTTAAAATGCACAAAGTTTGGTCTAAGCGTAAATGTTATTCTGAAGTCTATCAAAGTGGTAACACCAACTAATTACATTTTTATTGTTTTCACACTCAAGCCTTTGTCGTTTTAGTTATTTTATTTATTAAACCAAGTCAATATAAGTCACTTAAAGATAAGTGCAATTATATCTTTTTAATAATTATTAGTCCAATTAAATAACGAAAAAAAGCCCCTTCGAGCTTACATTAATTTGTAATTGGATGAAACAAAAAGGACCTTGTGTATTTTGATGTGATCTTTCCGAAAAAAAGAAAAAAAAATAGATGTAGCAGTTTTTAAATTTTTTTTAAATTAGGAAAAACCGGGTTTTCCGGAATTTTTCATTGTAAAAATGCTAATTATCTGGACAAGTATCATTCCGATAGTGAAAATAAATGCACCATTCGAAAGAGGAGGCAAAAATAGTTCGAAAATTCATTGCACAGGTAGTTTTAATGGCGAATTTCTCGCCGCCAGAAGTGCTTTTACCAAAAAGTCGTTTTTTTCGTTTTTTTGATCAGAACCATGGACATGAAATTTGCGATGAATTTGTGGCGAAATTATAAATGTTAGATATATGTGCCCATGAGAGAAGTTGCGTATTTTTTTAATGGCTCTCAAATAAAATAAGTCCCGCGGCGAAATCTGACATAATTTTTCGGGAATTCGCAGGAAACCAGAGGCGTAGTTTTTTTTTAATTTTTTTCCATGTGATTTTTTTCCGGTTTTTCCGAAAACATCTAACAAAATAAATATATTTGAAAAAACTAACTTCGCCATCGAAAAGAGCACAAAAAGGTATACTTTAAAAATGTTAGGAAATTAATCCTAAGCCTGTGTGTAAGTTCCAACTTGGTGATAAGCTTGCTTTTTGTTCGCTAATATCTGGTAATTCTATATTTTGCACAAAACTCAAGAAACGTCTTATAACAAGTCAGTAAAATACAATTTAATAAATTTTAAACCTAATAAATTTAGATATGCAAGAAATTTAAAACTGGAAATCGCAAAAAAATCGAATTACAGTATACACTACACACGAGTTTTGGATCCCGCGGAGCGCGTGTAATGGGACCTTTGTCGGGAGAATTCTACAACTTAGAAGAAACATACACACTTTAAACTTTGTATACACATTTAGAAGACATGAAATTTGGGTCTGTTTAATTTTCAGACAAAAAAACTAAAAATTGTCAATTTTAGGCAACTTTTCTCAAAAACCGTGTTTTTTGGTCGTCACTCAATGAACAGTGGTCAAAAAAATAGAAGAATTTTCCGTAATGTAATTGTATTGTAGACACAATAGAGTACTCAAAAAAGTTTTAAGCCATTGGGTGCATTTGTGGCATTTTTGTGCCACTTCAAAATTTCGAAAAAAAAAATTATTTAATTGTTTGATATCTTAGCCAATTATGGTCCGATGTCAGTGAAATTCACACACACATAAGATTTCACATTTATGAGTAAGCTTTGTAAGTCGCATTAAAAAAAATTCAAATAGTTTGGCCGTTATAGGCAAACAATGAAATTAGGACCGCGGTGCATTTTGCCCTTCCGCCATATGCCCAATTTTGGGATTTTTCTTGCCCCCTTCTGGGAATCACTAGTAACATCCCTTAAGTTCAAAACGCATTTTTGTTTTTTCAAATATCCTAATTTTTACCAATGTTATAAAGAATTTAGTGTTTGAACATTTAACAAATTCAATTTTTCGACCTTCGTCGCCTCAAAATACTAAACAAATTTCAATCGTCCATACCGCGAGAACGGTGCATCGGATCAAAATTTGTCAATAGACATAAAAATTAGCATTTTTCCTATGCTTTCATATGTCGTAAACTGCGTTTTAAAAATATTGATTTATTTCCGACATGCGCCTGCGCAAAATTGAAAAATTGACAAAATCCAAAATTTCGGCACTTTCGAAAAACTGCTACATTTTGTTTTGCCTTTATTCGAAAAGATCACCTCAAAATACATAGAATCCATTTTGTTTCATCTAATTACAATTTAATGTAAGCTCAAAACCCGTAATTTAATTCGATTATATTGGCAAATATCAATTATCAACTGTTCAAATTGTTTTCTAGACAGGAAACTTGGTTTCTTAAAGATTTTGGTTCTCCTTTCATGTTCATCTTTCTCAGATATTTTACTGATAACTTCAATGAAGTTTGCAAGCTCCCTGTTGAAAAACTACGCTCATAGAGCACCATATTTTCATGATTTGATGTTGATGAACCTAACAAAGTAGGGTTTTAACTATATAAATAAATATTAGTGTAAAAAGAAAGTTAATAAGTGTAAACAATTTACTAAATTAGTATCTGCATGTTATAGTGCTTGCAGCCTTGATATTTTCATAAAGTATTTTTATGACAGATATTTGTGTTAGTTTATTTGCATGTGCATATATCCCTAAAGCCATTTTAAACATTTTTAGGTGTATTTTATTCCCATTAAGTATTCATGTCATATTTATACAAGTACACATTTGTATCCAGTTGTTTCCACTTTAAGATATATTTGTCACTATATCTTTAGACCAAATATCTGCGACTATTTGTCTAGAGAAATAGTCAATATTTGGTCTAGTGAAATAATTGTCCCAAATATAACACGACTTTGTTCAATATTCTGCTATTTTTGTTGATGCTAAATTTCTCGAACATTTTACAATTTGATTTTACATAATTTTGACATTAATAATCAAGTGATGATTAATAATGCCAAAAATTATGTCTCATAAAATTGATATTAAAATATTCTCGAGATTTAGATTCAACAAAAATAACTGACTATTATCAAGGTCTTGGTATATTGCCCTCGAACTAAAGCTCTCGGGCTCTAATCAGATTATTATTGCCAACAATTATGTCTTATCAAATTGATATTAAAATATTCTCGAGATTATAATTCAACCAAAATAGCTGACTATTATCAAGGTCTTGGTATATTGCCTTTGACTATTCTAAGATAACTAAGATCATAATGACCTGGTGATATTAAATAGTTCTGAAGAATCGGTATTCTGGGCCTTTGGGTCTCGGTTACTTCTGAGGCAACTTCAAGTGCACCTGAAAAAAATACAAATTATATTTGAAGCAATACATTTTACATAGTTATGAATAAATGTTTATGTAATTAATGCAATTATGTACTCTGCTATTTTAAAATACTTAATCTCACAATGTATACTGTAACGGTTGGAACCGTTTTCGTTATTTTGACACAAACATCTCTACTCAAATGTCTTTTGTCGTTTATGTCTTGCGTCAAAAGTTCGTATTTCATTTTGATTTGTATCTGTCAACGAATCAGGTTGATTTTAAATTTTAAATTATCTGGGTCATCCGATGTACTAATGCCCGGTTTCACCGACAGTAAATAAATCACAGAATAGTTATTCAATGAATAACATTTATTCTGAAGTATTTTGACGTTTCATCAACATTTTTATATGATCAGTTAGTTATTCATTGAATTATGTTTTTTAATTAGACACATGAAAAGAAGAACATATGTACTGTCACTTTTGACACTTATTGTCAGTTACAATCGAATATTACAATATCAATAACAGCGAAAATTATGGATAGGAAAAGGGAACGAAGTAAAAATTATTTAGAAGAAGAGAAGGAGAATTTGTTGATTATTATGGAAGATTTTAAAGATATTGTTGAAAACAAAAAAACAGATGCCGTTTCCTCAAAAATAAAAACTGAGGCATGGAACAAAATTGCAGAATGGTACAATAGTACAGCAAAAACAGGAGTGCGCAATGGTATTCAACTCAAATTGCTTTATGATAATTTAAAAAAGACAGCCAAAAAACATAAAGCTGATGAAAAGGTAAATAAACTTTATGATAATTAATATTATATTTTATATACTTTATTTATTTCAAACCACATTTTTATAGTATTTTACATTTTTTTAGGTTGAAGTATATAAAACTGGCGGAGGCAGTACTTCGCAAAAAATGAGAAGTTGTGACACACGGGTATTGAGTTTATTAGGAACTCAAGCAGAAGGGCATGACAATCGTTATGACTCAAATACCGATCTACAGACCAATATTGTAGTGGAAGCCGATATGAACCTTTTTAGCAACCCCAACTACAACACCAACTGTAGTCCCAACTACTACACCTACTGTAGTTTCTTCAGGGCCTAAAAGGGAAAAGCAATGCAACAAGGCGTTTTTCAAAAATTTAAAAGAAAAAAAGAATACTATTTCTGAATATCAGCAACAGGTATTAAATATGAAAAAACAAAAACACGACAAGGAAATGGAAATTCTCGATATAATTAAAGAAAGAGAAGAATATGAATTAAAAATTAAAATATTACAATATGAAAAAAGAAAAATATTTAATTCTGTTTTTTTAATAAAGTATTTTTATCTAGCAAAAACTGTATTTATTAAAGCTCTTTGAACTGCCATATTTTCATTTTTTAAATTATGGTCAATATTTCCAGCATCATCAAATATGGGTACCACAATTTCAGGATCTTCGTTAGGATCATTGTCACCCATTTCAATGGCAATATTATGCAGAACCGTACATGCTACAATTATAGCCAAAACAGTGTCTAAATTTACTCGAAGTCCTAGAGATAGGCATGGAAAACGTCGTTTTAGAACTCCAAACTTCCTTTCTATTACGTTACGAGTTCTTATATGTGCGTTATTATAAGCATGTTCTGACGCTGTTAGAGGATGTAATAGAGGTGTAAGTAGGTATTTTCTGCATGCATAACCGCTGTCTCCCAAAAGGTAACTGTCGGGGTACTCGTTATTTTCAAAACGAGCTCTGACCAATGAATCACTAAAAATTGTTGAATCATGAACACTACCAGGCCATCGTGCGACAATGTCTCTTATTATTAATCTCGAATCACATATTGCCTGGACATTAATAGAAAACCATCCCTTTCGATTTCTATATAATTCTCCATGTTCCCCACCTGGTGACTGAATACGAACATGTGTACAGTCAACAGCTCCAATCACACGTGGAAATCCACTCATTCTGTAAAATCCGTTTTAATTTGCACACGGTTATTACCATTTTGAGGCATTTTAACAAACTGTTGACGAAGCAAGGCCAGGTGGTGTGTCACTTTCTTTACAACACGACATACTGTTGCTTTCAAAACATTAAAATTATCTCCCATGCATATTTGAAACGATCCTGTAGCATAAAATCTTAAAGTAATAAGTAATTGATTCATAGGACTGATGGGCCTGTTTCTGTTACTTAAATGATCTAAATTGTTTCCTATTTAATTGAGGACTTCTTCGACACATTCTTTGGATAATCTAAATCTAATTTTAAAGTCCACATTATCGTACTCAGTTATGGGATTTCTTCTCACCAAAACTAATCGAGGTCGTCTTGGAGGTCTATCCTCTTCATCAGATGATGTTGACGAAGAAGATAATGATGATGATGATGATAAAAATATGCAATAGTAAAATTAAATAAGTATTAATACTTATTTAAAGGAATATATTTAATTCTTACCTATTCTCCATCACTAAAAACGTAAACAAACTGATACATAAATGTAATCAATGAAATAACACAATCTAATTTTATCTAATAAAATATTATTTGAGGTTATTAAACGTCAAATAAATATTTAATAGTCGAAATTTCGTTAGTTAATTTAAATGTCAATTTAATCATCGAATAGCGCTATTTGACGTTGGTGAAACAAAATTGACAATTTTTATTATACGATTAAAGTTAATCTTTGAATAACACCTTATTTATAGTTGGTGAAACCGGCCATAAATCATTTTTATATATCGTATATTCCGTCTGATTTTATAAGGTAAGATTTAAAACTAATATATTGGTAAATATATATATTATATACAGGGTGTTATTGAAATACACGTATATATTAAAATGAAGAATAGTATGTAATGACCAAAAACGATTGGCACCAATTTTAACTTCAAATTCTAAAATTTAAATATTGGGGAAGAGTCCCCTTTTCCGACCTACTAGTTTCCATATTTAAAGAAGTAAAATAAATCGAAATTGAACTTACCCATAGAAATTGCACTGTTGCCGTAGCAAAACCAATTAATTCAAAATAAAGTTTATTACAGTAATTGTTCAAAATGCCGTCCATTATTATTTACACACACTTGCAATCGTCTTTCCAAAGAACTTTGAACATTAGAAATTAGTTTTAGATTTTGTCGTAGTTCCTCGGCTACCGCATTAACTTTATTGGTTAATTGTTCAACACTATTAATAGGTTCATTATAAACCAGTTGTTTCATGTGACCCCACAAAAAGAAATCGCATGGATTTAAGTCCGGAGATCTCGGAGGCCACTTAGTAGGTCCATTTCTGCCTATCCACTTTTGAGGAAATCTAATGTTCAAAAACTGCCGTACGTTTAAATCAAAGTGAGGAGGAGCGCCATCTAGTAGGTACCACATCCGTTGCCTTAATTGTAACGGTATCTCTTCTAGGAGTACTGGCAAAATATCTTCTAAAAAGTGGAGACATCCTGGCCCATTTAATCTGTTCGGGAGAACATAAAGCCCGATTAAATACTGATCTATTATGCCAGCCCAAACATTTATTTAAAATTTTCTTTGATGCCCAGTTTCCCTAATGGCGTGAGGATTTTCATCACTCCAAATATGCGTATTGTGCATATTGAACACGCCATCACGAGTGAATGAAGCCTCGTCAGTATACAATAATATTTTTAGAAAATCAGGAATATCAACACATTTTTGAATCATCCATTCACAAAACTCCACTCTCTTTTCTTCATCACCTGGATATAAGGCCTGGACTTTTTGGATGTGATAAGGATGTAAACCTTGTTCTTTAAGTGTCCGCCACACAACAAATGAGGACACTCCAATTTCAAGACCTAGTCTTCTACAACTTAATTGAGGCCGGTTTTCAACAGCTTCCAATATTTCTTCTTCGGCCGCCAATGTTCTTTGTGTTCTTGTTCTCCCTCGATCTGCATTGACACTCTCAAATTTTCCATGGTCTCTTAGATGCTGAACAGTTGAAATAAACGTACGACAGTCCGGAATTCTCCGATTTGGAAACCGTTCGCGATACAGGATTTGTGCTTGCCGAGAATTTTCTCCAGCTGCCCCATAAACCAGCACTATATCCGTTAGTTCAATATTCGTAAATAGTGGCATCGTAAAAAAATATTTAAAAGTAATCGTAACAACACTTTTTACCAACTTGGAAATGACGCGCTCGTGTTAGCCAGATTCGTAAATCAACTAAAATTTTAATAATCTATAGTTTCAAAAATGTATAGTTTAAAAACAATACTTTATCAAATATTCTAGTTTTTTGATAACGAGGGTAGTAAAAACCAGCCTTCGGAAATAGAAATTAATTCGAAAATCTTGGCAACATGGTTATTTCTTACAAGACTAGTTTTCTTATCATCTGACAAAAACTTGCATATTAATTACTGTTGATGTTTAAAATAGGTAAATAAACCTAATTTATATAGGTCATCCTCAACATATCAGTGAAGTACGTTTGTTTTAGAATTAATTTTCAAAAATTAATAACTCCCTTAATAAGGGGTATTTTTAAAAAATAATATTTTTCTACATTCAGTGGGGATCTGTGCAATACCCAGTTTTAATATGTACGTGTATTTCAATAACACCCTGTATAAAGATTTCTTAATTAAAATGTCAACTATTGTACATAACCTCAATATCAACAATAGATATCAAATGTTCGTTTTATATAATTTTATGTTTTATTTTGTTTGGAATGAGATATTATGCTTTACTATTTTTAAATATGTTAAATAAGATTTTTCCTTTTCATATTAATTTTGGTCTCTGTGAAATTATTCAGTTAATAGTTTTAAATTGTTCAATTATTAGTTAAAGGCATTTTATCTGGGTCCTGTGCAAATTTTATATTTCCTTTCTTAACATTTTTACCTTTTCCTTTTAGCTTGGCTATATCTAGACGGTTTATTTCGAGTTATATCAAGAGATTTATTTCGAGTTATATCTAAAACTGTTTATGGAGATTTATACCTAAGAGTTTGGTGCCATCTGAAGACCGAAGTTTGGTTCACCTATAGAAGATCGTTCAAGTCCAGAATTAAGAATAAGAATCCCTTCGAAGAAGGCCTAGAATTCCATACATCACTCCTTATATACTACCTCCTGTTACAACAGATAAGTTTTCTTTAAATAAATCATCTAAATTTAAATTAAGTAAATCTCTGTGAATTAGAATTAGTTACTACCTTGTCTAAAACTTTGTTTTAATATAATATCTTAATGGTTAGTGATTTTCTATATTTTTATCATTAATCTATAGTCAACTATAGTAGGTTTTAATACGAGTTATTTAATAACCTGACTCACTCCCAAAATTAATTGAGCTTAAAACACTATAACAATTAGATAAAATAACAAGTATCACGTTACAATACTTAGTTTAAATAACAGTATATGCCTTTATCCTATACAAAATTAAAATACTTCAACTTACCACTAAAATGTTGGAGATTCAAAAAATTGCTGTTTCTCTACCACACAACTTGATGAACCTTCCAAGCATGAGAACAAAGTTGGATCTGCCTGTGATAATAAGCAGTTTCTAGTTTCATTAAATGTAAACTTTTTTTTTTTTTCAAAGTGATGAGTATGTAGTGTTGCTCTACTCGAAATTAGATCTTCTCTTCCTGCCGTTATGATCCATCATTTAGCTCTACAAATAACAAAGTAGTAGGTGTTAACGTTTTCAAATATATTTAAGTAGATTATTTATTAACAGTCAACAAGGATATGAGTCACATTCACAAACTTAGATAAATGTGAATAAAAAGTTTAGAAAATAGCTCTAGTATACTAGTAAATTTCAGTACCTACCTTAGGCTACAGGTATCTAACACGAAAAATATGAATCTAAATGTTTTTACTTTGACTCATCTGATGGAAAGCGAAAATACCGTAGCTACAATTTGAAGACAAATTTTTACCGTTCTTAGCTGCACAGGTAGACCTGCCTTTCTTGTCACATATATCCATGTTTACTTTCACAATAAATAGACGAATACAATAAATAAAATCTTTTTATAACATCGCAGACACAACAAAAGCACAACGTAATTAAAGTACAAACAGTTCACAATTAACCACAATCACCACAACAATAAATAAAAGTCAATCGTGACAACTGCGGAACTTAGCCCAAAAGTATGGCCGCTGGAGATGCGCAAATCAGGTGCGCGAAATCTACCCCCAAATGGCCTGCATTTTCGAGTTGCTTGGTGACTGAACTGATAGACTTGGGTGTAATGAACAGTTACTTAAGTTAGGACATGCGTAACCAACACATTTTTGAATCTGTGATCGTTTAAATAGGTGTAGTCTACAATCGTACACCGCGCCTAACGTAGGGTTCTATGATGCCACAGAGTAAAAATTGAAAGAAAAAAGTAAGAATTCCTAAAAAAAAAATTGAATAATAAAATATTATTTTTTTTTTATTTTTTTAGATCTATTTTTATTAAAAATAATAAAAAGTTTGTTTTTCAGGGCTAATATTATTATTCTATTACGATCTGACCCTATACAGACGACATTATTCACTTGAGAATATAGAAAGGGATCCCCTGGCCGAATTAAGAGAAAAGTTGTCTTTTGATCAAGCAGTCTAGTTGTATTATGTTCTGTATTTTTTATTATTTTAATTTTATTTTTTTGTCATAAAATAAGTATACAGATTAACATATTTTTGAATTTTTATAAAATTGTGTTTTTCTACATTATCTAAAAAATATTTATCGCTCATCTGTAATTAAGAAAAGTTTTATAAAAATCGTCCAATGTATCCACATTATTAACGTTTTATACTTAAAGATTACAATAATTAAATTAAAATATTTGAATAAGGATAATTTCCTGACAGTAGCAGAATTTTATATCAATAATTTTTTTTTCGAATACACCTTCACACGCTAAAACAAAAAGATGGAGTTTCTGGTATTTTAAAAATTTTAAACTGTTTATAATTGTCCGTATGTGTTTTTTAATTAATAAATGCAAAGCGCTTTCGGCTTATTAGCCATCATCAAAATTATGGATGTAACTTACAATTTAAAAAATATAAATCTGATTAAGACTTTTAAGTCAAGAGTTAAAATTACTCTTGAAAGAGAAAACAATATCCTCTGTCTCAACACTCTAGTGAACCTTAACAGAAATTTCATACCACTCCATAGACAACTCAACTAACCCTCTATGATGATGTAGGTCCGAGTCGCTCAATACAAGCCTTTGAGAGCCATCCCCTCCTAAACTCTATTTCACCCATCAGAGCCTACCTTTGGGACCATGGTACTCTTTTGTTTAAAACTTTTTTGTTCTTTATTTTGTCTCTTTCAACCATGAGTACGCTTGATGAGTGATTTAGTAATTTTTAAGACTAAACATCAGATTCACCTCTAGGGACCGCGGGTTCTGTTGTGCCATCTTGGGAAAAAAGTTCTGCAGAGCCCGAGATGGCACATCAGAACTACGCGAGTGACATTTTTGTTTTGTCCTGACATTAAAAGAATCATTAAAAATAATAACATCATTTCATATTAAATATTTATTTAAATTTAACTAACAATAAATCAAATCTTTAAATTCAATACTAACAAATTTTGATCTCCGTTAACCACCTCCAATCACTCGAATCACACTTGGAGAAACATGTTCCACACTGAGGTGAACGCACCTCCTCTCTTGACATTTGACAAGTCAACGTCTTTAAGTGTCGCTTGTCACCACTAGCATGTGGAAACGGTTAAACAACTTGAATAAAAATAAAAATGAATAGATAAAGAAATTTAAATTTGAAAATATTAATAATACTAATAATATGATTTAGCAAGTTGTAAATATCCCGAAATATCTAATTTTGGGAGTGAGGATGACCAGGAACTTGTTGGATACATTGTAGAATTTTTTTATAATTATAATGTATATAAATATAAAAAAAACCTTCAGTTTTTTACTTTGGTCTTCTGCGTTTAACTTTCTTCATATTAACTATTGTATTCTAGATTCAAATTTCAATATATATTTTCCACAGTCACCCTCTATTTGAAAATTTCTTTAAATTTTAACTAATTTGTTAACTTGTTTTCAATTGTGCGAATGGTGAAGGTGGTATAATTCCTTAATTCCACACAAGCTAACTTGCTTCTGGAGATCAGATATAATTTGTAAGGGCTTATCCCACACTCACTATTACCAATACTGGATTTTTGTCACTTTGTATCTTTTAATTGTTAATTTGTTTAAACAACCGTATATAAACAAATTTAACTCTTGACTTAAAAGTCTTAATCAGATTTATATTTTTTAAATTGTTAGTTTACATCCACAATTTTTGTAGATAAGCACTGATGATGGCTAATAAGCCGAAAGCGCTTTGCATTTATTAATTAAAAAGTTTTGCACGAAATACAAGTCTTTCCTTTTGAATCTAAACTACGTGCACACAGCTGTCAACCTTTTTTGGTTATTTCAAGTGTTTTTTAATGTTTTCAAATTTTGACTGCACCCGAAGATGGATAACGATATAAAATAAAATTAATGACCGAATACACCAAGGAAATTTTTATTTATATAACTTAAAATAGCATACATCTTCCTGTATAAGCACTTTGATTTTAATTTTGTTAATATTTAAATTGTGTTTGTTAGATATGCCAAAAATATTTTCATAATTTCTTACTGAGGGTTTTAAGACAATAAACTTTCTTAATGAATAACTCTGCACTTGAGGAAATATATGAGACTCAAGAAAAAAAAGGAGGGCAAATAAGTACTCCTTGATAGCTTTATTAACTGCTGGTTGACCGTTGGCCTGTGCAGCTAATGATCTTGCCTC
The DNA here is from genome assembly GCA_927349885.1 of Psylliodes chrysocephalus. Lineage (NCBI taxonomy): Eukaryota > Metazoa > Arthropoda > Insecta > Coleoptera > Chrysomelidae > Psylliodes > Psylliodes chrysocephalus. Next base: position 61,107,695 of record OV651814.1, on the reverse strand, counting down.
GGAGACGGCGATAAATAACTAGTTTGTGGAGCCAAACTGACACTTCCTAGTTTGTGGATGACCGCTGGCTACACTTTCTAATACTCGAGAAAATAGCGTTGGGAAAACCCCCATTTAAGGTTGATCTATAGCGGGAAAAATGCCTCGAAGGGATGCTGAGTGCATTTCGCTTTGTTGCCTTTTACACTGAAGGAATATATGATTATGAATACAGTGGTGGAAAAAGAATACATTTTAGTCCGTTTTTTTTTTTATTAACAATACTTCAGTAATCTTTGAACGTTATTGGCAATAATAAATGCTCTGCTTCAGTTCACTTAGGGCGGATATCACAAAATACAAAAAGGTATTTGTTTCTATATTTTTAGTTTTTTTTTTACTACTTTAATTATTGGACATCCGTTTTTAGTACAATAACTTATTATTATTATTAATTACGAAGGTAGAAATATGAAAGGTTCTTTATATTGTAAAACGTTTCTTAAACCTTTAATTATTGTAAAAAAATATAAAATTAAAAATAAAAATTTTCCCTATTTGTCCTAATAATATATTGTTACACATATTTTTGGTATCGCAATTAATTTCAACTTAACTTTAACAACAATTATACAACTGATAACATTAACATGTAACGTCTATCATAAAACTGAAAACTGCCGTCAGGATCATTCTTATACAGTATGGTTCAAATGAAAGGAATAAATTCATTATAATGGAAGTAGTTGGTTTTTCGAAAAAATGCTCGGACAGGTCAATTTTGTTTACTTAAAGCGCAATTTTTTAAATAAAATTCAATTTTCCCCCACTTCCCATTTTTGGGCAGTGACGTCATTGACAATTTTTTTAAATAGCAACCCCAATTTTTTTTTCTTGATTTTGATAGATCTTGCAATTTCCTACTCGGAAACATAATATTTGAAATATCTGACATAACAATTTTTTTTGAAAAAAAAGTCATTTAAAGATCAGATACATAAATTTTATGTTATTTTGAAACACAATAAATTAATAAAAGATAATTATTTGTAATTAAGTGCTTAATCTAAAAAAATAATAATAAAAATAATAATAATAATAAAAAGAATTTAATGACAATTTCACAAATTCTTTTTATTATTATTATTTTTATTATTATTTTGTTAGATTAAGCATTTAATTACAAATAATTATCTTTTATTCATTTATTGTGTTCTCAAAATAAAATAAAATTTATGGGTCTGATCTTTAAATGTCTTCGTGAACTACCTTGGGTTTACTTCCCGCTGACAACTGAATGCGGTAAATCAGGTTGTTGATTTTCCTAAAGACCGTGTAGAGGCCTTTCCAGTTCCGTTGCAGTTTCTGACAAAGTCTTTTTCGGCGCTTAAGATTGTACAGCCATACTGGGTCTCCTCTCTCAAAATGTGCCCCTGTGGCATGCATGTCGATTCTCGCTTTTGCTTTATCGCTACTAACTTTCAAACGTTGCCGAGCGAATTCAAATACCTTCTCTAATCTTTCTCTTAAGTTCTGTATGTACATGGGAGGTGTACGGCCCTCTTCTTTACCAAGAGGCTGCCTTTCAAAAAGAAGATCATGGGGAAGTTTAATGTCCCTTCCAGTAATCATCATGGATGGAGTATAACTGGTCGTTTCATGTTCAGAACTTCGGTAGGCTAGCAGAAATAGAAGACTTAAAGTATCCCAGTCCTTTTGATTATCAGAGACGAACATTGAAAAATACTGGCATATCGTTTTATTGTGTCTTTTTACCAATCCGTCGGATTGGGGATGGATCAGCTAGTGCGTTTCTGATGCCTAACAGTTACATCAATTCTTGCCATAATTCAGATTTAAAATTTCGTCCTTGGTCAGAATGTAATTCCAGGGGGACCCCGTGTCTTGCAATGACGTTCGTCATAAATGCTTCCGCCGCTGTCGTCGCTTCCTGATTAGGAATAGGCACTATTTTAGGCCACTTTGAAAAATAATCCATTAAAACCATCAAGTATTTGTTTCCCCTTTCCGATAAGGGAAGTAGTCCGGGGATATCTATGGCGATATGTTCAAAAGGCGCTGTGCCATTTTACCTCGACTTCTTGTTTTGGGCCCTTTTCTACTATTTTAAAGGTTACATTACTTACACCAATCTTCTACATCCCGTCGTCAATTGATCCAATAAAATCTTCCAAACTCGTGCAAGTGTCCTTTTAGTACCAAAGTGATCTCCTCAACGGCTGTTATAAAGCTCCTCCAACACACTTCTGACTTGTCATTTCGACAGTATGACTTGGCGGACTACAAGTACTCCATCAGGGCTCTCCCACTTCCGGTGCAATAGGTCATCGTGAAGATACAGGGAATCCCACTGAGTTCAAAACCCTTTAATTATTCCACTATGTTTGGCTATCTCTTGCCATGTAGGTCTAATTTCATTTTTGAGCCATTCTCGGACAACCTTCAAGCCATTATCTTTCTTTTGAGTCTTTCTTAGGTTTTCAAGGGTGATTCCGTCTTCGTCATCCTCTGGCTTGATAGTGGGTGCCTGAAGACTAACTTCTTTAACTAGCTCTTCTCGTTCTTTAAGCCTTTTACAGTACCGACATTGTCGTTCTAAACACGGTCGCCTAGAAAAAATGTCTTTATTGCTATGGAGACGTCCTCTTTGATCCAATATCTCTAAGTTGTATTGTTCTATAAATTATCTTGCTGCTATTCTAAGTTGGATTTTAAATTCTTGTTGTTATGTTAAGAGATCTACTCGGCTGTTTAGCTGACCTACCTCTTGCTTAAGGTTTTCTTAAATTTGCAGCAAACCATTCATAATTTCTACCTCGGCTTTTCTTCGCCTCTCTTCCTCCTCTTTTTCCTTTTCCTCATCTTCTTCCCTCCTTCGTCTTTCCTTTTCCTCTTCTCGCCTTTCCTTTTCCTTCTCCTCTTCTTTCCTACGCTTTTCCGTCTCCTCTTCTATCTTCAAAAACCATGCTGGTGAGCCTGAAGTATCCATGCCTGCTTCGTACTTAGTGAATATAGTATTTACCATGAACTTCTACTTTGTATTTCACCGCTGTCACCAATGTTACACAGGCTTTTGGTATCGCAATTTATTTCAACTCAACTTTAACAATGGGGGAACTCATGTGCCGACTATGTCACAAGAAACCAGAAACGGCCAAACACATACTATGCGAATGTGAAGCTCTAGATCGCAAAAGACAGGCTCTTTTTGGACAACTCCAGGTTGATCCAACAACGTATAGAACCCGCTCACCCAAGGATCTGTACAAACTTGTACAAGGTACAAAGGTGACAGAGTGGGTGCTATGAACTAACATGGGGTAAAACACAATAAGCCAATAGGCTTCAGTGTTATTCGGAGATACATAGTCAGACGATCCCAGGAGAAAACAAAAAAAAACAACAATTATACAACTGATAACATTAACATGTAACGTCTATCATAAAACTGAAAACTGACGTCAGGATCATCCTTATATATCTTGCTTGACCCTTCTCTAACCTTCTCGAACTGTCGTCTAGAATATTCTTGATGGGTCATGACATTTCCAGACATTTCTGGACTATTATATCTTCTTTTACTTGTACTTTTACTTATGACGATCGCAGCACACTGTAGGGCGATGAGTAACATTCCACTTCTTCTTCTATCTCTACTTTTCCTATAACAGCCGCAAGCTACTGAAGGGTGCTGTGTAACATTATCATTATCATGGGGAAAATACTTGCTGGCATTTTTGTGGAACACACAGTTTAAAAGTTTATAAAAGCTGAAAGAATGTACAAAACAAAATTTTTAAAACAGAATTGTAGCCAAGAACATTTCCGGAACATTCTTTTAGTAGTAAGAAACTCAAATATTCGCAGATTATAGAAATATTTAGTTAATTTAGAAATTGTATGAGGTGTCTTGAATGCAGTTACCAGATAGGTATTTATACATTTACACAGACTAGAAAAATATATTTAATAATTTTGATGAATTTTTTATAAATTTTATTACATTCAGTATATAAATAACTTTATTTATTTATATCAAAAGTTACGAACTTATTGATCCATTTTCTCCAATTAATAAGCGCATGGCTTAGCTTTTGTCACCACTAATATGACAAATCTAGTTAGGTACAGGGTACGTAAATATTGAAAAAAAAAATAAGATTCAAGCATTTGATTCTCTTCAACAGGGATGATGTATCTGTAAATCAAATCAGTTTAAGCACAAACTAACAAATAAAGTTGCGAGAAACCACAAATGGTGCAAAAAATATACAGCAGAATATCTTGCTAAAAAATATAAAATTGTTTTTATAAAGTTCTTCATAAATTGGAAATCCAATATTAGGAATAAAATTTGTAAAATTCAAAAATATTAACATACTTTATTTATTAATTTATTTAAAACAACAAAGTGAAAATCAAGTGCAACAATCTAAACTTAAGCATAATTTTCAATTTCTTTAATGATATCTACCATTACTTTTGTGATATTGGTACCTACTTGATTTAAAGAGTGTTTTAATATTAAAATTATATAATTTTTTATTCTGTTTCAACTCCTCAATTATACTGTGACGAAGTCACCATTTTTTTATCTTAATTTGTAAATTGTTTATGTTAATTAATTTTAATTTAATTCGCGTTTTTAAACATTTGCGAGAGCCCATAGGTTGGAATCATTTTTTAGGAAAAAAGTTCTGCATTATCTAAAACCTAGAATACATCAAAATTGTTCAGTGGTATACGAGGTTTGTCAAAAAAATATGAGTTTTACTAAAGATTAAAGTACCTTTATTCTTTATACGATTGATAAAATTTGATATTTGATGTTTGTATTTTAGGTTTTAGACCATGCTCGACTTTTTATAAGGAATAACTTTTTTTCCTAAAATTTACGTAGACAGTTGGTGGCATATGAAAATCTTTTTTATTACTTGCTGCGATTACAAAAGATGTCACTTTGTTTTTCAAAATAAGAGAAAGTAATTTAATTTCCTTAGCTGAAATGTATAAAATTGTTGCATAAACGTTTATATGCATATAAATTATTTTGAAAGTTCATATCGAAATAGGAGAGGTTGGAAATGTATAAAAAAAAAATTGTTAGTGAACCTGCAACGAAGTAATATTGGTTTCATAGGGACAAGTTTATTTAAAATTCTTAAAAATTAGTTAATATTTTGATTAAATAAACCCCATCAACTATTTATGTTACCAGGAACATTTTCCTATTATTTCCTTGTTATTTACATCATATAAGGACACCATATAAGGACTGATTTAGACTACACAATTTCTTGTACAAAATTTGATACAATTTCTTGTACAATTTTGGAAACAAGAAATTTTATGTTTTAAAATATTTTGTGTATTTTACTACAAAAAATATTTTACAATATTTAGAGCAAGATTTGGCGCAATAATCAAAACTTCTGTCTATGTCACTGTCAACTGTCAAGAGTGTCAATCACTGTAAAACTAAAATCGGTAGAACTCATGGCTAAAACCTTAAATAATTATTTGTTTCTTATCTTAAAATGGATAAATTAGAACACATTTGTCAACATAGGACAAGAGCGCAATGCTACGCGTTTTGGGCAATCTATTTAACTATTTATACCATTGACCCTATTAATTACATCGCTAAGTGCCAATTTGGAACTGTCGTTGAAATACATAGCCTAATGTCTATACTATACTTTAAGTGTTTAAGCCCTTTCAGCAAAAAACATTAAATAAACAAATTGCCAATTACACTAAATAGTGCAAACAATTATTTTGGTTATGTGCAGGTGCCAAACCTATAAATTGTTTCAAAATACAACACGTTCTAATTTTTCAGATCTGATTTTTCAAACAATTTACTGTACGACACTACCAAATTTAAATTATACAAGAAATTGTGTAATCTAAAGCAGTCTTAATCACGATACGCAGACTAATAGTATGTTCCTGCGCATGCAGCTGACTGACAGTGAGGTCACGTGAGACATAACATTATTGGCATTAAATGGGAGATAGTGTTTGAAATTCAATATTTCGCCAGTTTTAGATTTTAGTCAGTTACTTAAGCTTTATTGGTTATTTTGTAATATTGTAATAATTGGCATTAATATTGGAAAATATAAAGAATTTACTAAAAATTTAAAAAAAGTATATATAATGTTTTAAATTAAAAATTCAAAAGAAAACACACGTATGGATATAAAACAAACAAATAATGTTATTACTCTAGTTAATAATTTACATTGAACTAGAAAATTCAAGGTAAAGCGTTACATTTTTAAAAATACAACTATCACGTACATTTTGGTATATATAGAGAGACGAGACAGAAAGGCGAAAGCTCTCGTTTTTTTGGGACTCTTTAAGTCGCAAAACAAAGTAATGTGTAGAGTAAAGTTCTTGTCAGCGATTGGTAAATTATGGGTAAATATCTTTAGGTGTTTTGTTTGATAATAATTAATTGATTTTTATATAAATGCCAATTTTACATTTTCATTTCGATTATCATATTTATCTTATCATATTTTTATATTATTATGTAGCTAAAGTTTTTCAAAGCTATATATAATTGTTAATTAGTCCAAACTGTATAGTTTAGTTAAGTGTTCATCTAGAGTTATACATCTTTATTTAAAGTTTGGATATATTATCAAATAGTTTATTCCCTAATTATAATTTGAGTAATTTATTCTGTAGAATACTAGTCACTTATGTACTTATTCTAAATATACATTTGTGAATTTTTTAATACTTATTATTAATCTATCCGTCCCCTTTTAAAACCAGGCAAATATTCTTAGCATTTGAGAAGCCTCAGCGTTTCTATTTCCTTAGGACTAACAGAGTCTAAAACTAGTTGCCAAGAACCGCTCGACTATGCTATTAAGGGATAATTTTTGTTTCTTTTAATTTAATTTTTTATTATTTTTATTTGCCACTGGTAAATGGATGTTCCTTCTGGACTCCAGGACCCTTTAGCTGGTGAGAGTTTTGACTTAATTCTTATCTTAATTCTATCAGTAGTTACAAATGGTCCTTAAGACAATTGGTTGTTACATTTAGTGACAAGTGGTGGTCCTTAAGGCTAGTTGGTTGTTATAACATATTCATTTAACAATATGAAGGTTTAAGGTAAATAATACTAATAAAAATAAAAAAATTCTAATAAATTATACGTGTTTTGTGACAAAATCCATAACCTGGCCATACGATATAAGTAAAGAATGTAGAATAAAAATATAAGTTTGACTCAAATTTGTACTTTCTGAGGTGGTAACTCTTTTGCAGAAAAAATAATTTATTTATAAAAAGAAAGTACACAGAAAAAATTACTTTGTTTGTGAAGTTTACTTTAAAAATTTTATTCAGTAATTTATATCACGAATTTTATTAATAAAATTAATCAACTTAATAATTTATAGCTACAGCACAAAAGCAATGACAAAACATGCTTGTCTATTATATATTTATAGTATTACATCAAATGGACGGTAATTACTTAATAAAGAAGTATGATTATGAGCCAGTAGTCAAACAAATGATTAATGATTATCGATTTAGAACATAGGAAATTATTACCTTGAAAGTGATATAACTAATCATATGGAACTTTCGATTAGGAATACTATTAAAATAATTTCCGAAAAAGCTTATTGTTGAAATATTCTAATAATTATCCTAATATGGCTTTGTCCTTCCTCTTTAATAGAATAAAATTTGTATTTGGTATTTTTAAGTCTTGAGTTAAGTATTGTCCCTTTATATTTTGTTGATCAAAGATTTATTATGATTTATTAAATATTGCCAGTAATATTGGACATGTTTTAACCAAGTTTTAGCCTGCTCCATGAAATTGTCTATTTTTGAAATAGTAGATACTTATTCGTGTAATGTAGCTCAAACAGAATTTTTGGTTTTATACAGGGATGATTTCCGTCACTAATATAAGCTAAGTAACGAACTTTACCTACCGTAAATCACTATCGTATCCTATTTTTAAAAACTTTTAGTTAGGATAGTAACAATCGATAAATAATAGTTTCTTGAAAATCAAAGAATGGGACATTAGTACACTGCGAACTAAAAGATATATTTCACCCCCTTCTATCACTAATACAGCAGGGAAATAGTATCCTTGCCTAAATCGCCCTGCTAAGATAACAAGAAATACAAAGATTATTTTGTTATTAGTGAAGCAGGTAGGTACTTATTCTCCTTTAATTGCACTCAAAACTTAGGATATGATAAGTTTACTATCAAATAGGTAAATACCCCCTATTATTTCGTAAGGTGATTCTTCGATAGGTCATATTTATTTTAAAAAGTAAGGAAAGATTATTCACTATATTGGGATCTGACGTCTGGGAGGAGTCTAATCGGTCACGTCACAACATGGTGGACGCAAGCTGTAATACCATACAGAAACACAGATAAGTAGTGAATTTAAAAAAAAAATGTTATTAACGTTGGAAGAAATTTATGAACACGCGGGAAAAAATCTCTCCCAGAGATGTTTTGTAGAGGGTGAGAGTATTACAAGCGGGACACGTTAAAAAATGTGGTAAATTTAACGAAATACTGATACTGATACACATCTGAAAGCATTCTGTTTGCAAACGTCACATTTAAGAAAGAAACCTCATTAAATAAACATTGTTATCAATTCGACTGGCAAGATTTTAAAGTGCAAATGTTCTTGTAAGGCTAGTTTAGGAGAAAAATCTGATGTGTCCAACACATAACTTTCCTATCTAGTTATTATAGGCTTTTTCAGGTTATTTTGTTCAACCTATTGCAACACCTCTATAAATGTTTAGAGGATAAACTAAATATATACATTTACCACATACATCTACCTCGAAACATTTTTCCATAGATATTCATTGAAAACGAAAATACTGAAAAATTTTAATAAAGCACTTTTCCTACAATTTTTCCATTACGGTCCATTTTAGAAAAATCATGTTTAAACAAAAATTATAAAGATCGATATCTTTTAGTTCAACAATTTTCTTAAAAATCAGAATTTTGCACATTTTGTCAAATTTCTCGAATACGGACCATTTCAGGAAAATTTGGCATCAGAAAAAATTATAGATAATAATATTAGCAGTAACTTTTATTTAAAGAACTTTCTCCTCCAAACATAAATAACAGATATATTCCATAAAATATAAAAACGGCCTCCCATAAAGTACCCCCCAGATGTTCCGACTTTGTCCAAAATTTAATCATTTTACGTCAGGCCAAAATAAAAATTATGTATAAAATTTAATGTTTTTTTCGTTATCCGTTTCTGATTTTTCTTCAACATTCGAAATTTACACATTTTCTTAAATATCTCGAATACGGTCCATTTTAGAAAAATTATGTATAAGATAAAAATTATAGAAAATTATATTACAAACAACTTTTATTCAAACAATTTTTATAACAAATTATTTTTATACATTTTATCAAATTTCTCGAATACGGACCATTTTAGAAAAATTTTGCATAAAACAAAAATTATAGATAATATTATTAGGAGTAACTTTTATTTTAAGAATTTTCTTTCCCAAACGTAAATAGCAGATATATTCCATAATATATAACAATGACCACCAGTAAAGTACCCCACCAGATGTTCCGACTCTGCTCAAAATCTAATCAGTTCGTTGGACGCTGGAACAAAGCTTAAGTTTAAAATTTGGTGTTTTTTTTGTGTATCGATTTATGAGTTATGCGACATCATCGCGAAAATAGTCAAAACGGATTCAGGGGACCTCAAATCGTAAAAATCCGTCGAATAATCATGGTCGAAAAAATCATAATTCCTATACTTTCCTTATATTATCTGTATACAGATAGAAAAGTAAAAATGTAAAGATTCCATTTCTGTACTGCTGTATTGCTACAGGTATGTCTCATGGAATCTAACCTTAAATTTGACATAGACCTTAATTTCGTATTTTTAATGCTTCATTTTAATGTGTTGTATAATAGGAATCACTATTTTTTTCGACCTCGACCTGAATTCGTTTTGACTATTTTCGCGATGATGTCTCTCTCTCTCTCTCTCTGTGTGTGTGTGTGTGTGTGTGTGTGTGTGTGTGTGTGTGTGTGTGTGTGTGTGTGTGTGTGTGTGTGTGTGTGTGTGTGTGTGTGTGTGTGTGTGTGTGTGTGTGTGTGTGTGTGTGTGTGTGTGTGTGTGTGTGTGTGTGTGTGTGTGTGTGTGTGTGTGTGTGTGTGTGTGTGTGTGTGTGTGTGTGTGTGTGTGTGTGTGTGTGTGTGTGTGTGTGTGTGTGTGTGTGTGTGTGTGTGTGTGTGTGTGTGTGTGTGTGTGTGTGTGTGTGTGTGTGTGTGTGTGTGTGTGTGTGTGTGTGTGTGTGTGTGTGTGTGTGTGTGTGTGTGTGTGTGTGTGTGTGTGTGTGTGTGTGTGTGTGTGTGTGTGTGTGTGTGTGTGTGTGTCTGTGTGTCTGTGTGTATGTGTATGTGTGTGTGTGTGTGTGTGTGTGTGTGTGTGTGTGTGTGTGTGTGTGTGTGTGTGTGTGTGTGTGTGTGTGTGTGTGTGTGTGTGTGTGTGTGTGTGTGTGTGTGTGTGTGTGTGTGTGTGTGTGTGTGTGTGTGTGTGTGTGTGTGTGTGTGTGTGTGTGTGTGTGTGTGTGTGTGTGTGTGTGTGTGTGTGTGTGTGTGTGTGTGTGTGTGTGTGTGTGTGTGTGTGTGTGTGTGTGTGTGTGTGTGTGTGTGTGTGTGTGTGTGTGTGTGTGTGTGTGTGTGTGTGTGTGTGTGTGTGTGTGTGTGTGTGTGTGTGTGTGTGTGTGTGTGTGTGTGTGTGTGTGTGTGTGTGTGTGTGTGTGTGTGTGTGTGTGTGTGTGTGTGTGTGTGTGTGTGTGTGTGTGTGTGTGTGTGTGTGTGTGTGTGTGTGTGTGTGTGTGTGTGTGTGTGTGTGTGTGTGTGTGTGTGTGTGTGTGTGTGTGTGTGTGTGTGTGTGTGTGTGTGTGTGTGTGTGTGTGTGTGTGTGTGTGTGTGTGTGTGTGTGTGTGTGTGTGTGTGTGTGTGTGTGTGTGTGTGTGTGTGTGTGTGTGTGTGTGTGTGTGTGTGTGTGTGTGTGTGTGTGTGTGTGTGTGTGTGTGTGTGTGTGTGTGTGTGTGTGTGTGTGTGTGTGTGTGTGTGTGTGTGTGTGTGTGTGTGTGTGTGTGTGTGTGTGTGTGTGTGTGTGTGTGTGTGTGTGTGTGTGTGTGTGTGTGTGTGTGTGTGTGTGTGTGTGTGTGTGTGTGTGTGTGTGTGTGTGTGTGTGTGTGTGTGTGTGTGTGTATGTGTGTGTGTGTGTGTGTGTGTGTCCACCATAACTCATGAACCAATACAAAGAAAAACACCAAATTTTAAACTTAAGCTTGAATCTGGCGTCCAATAAACTGATTAGATTTTGGGCAGAGTCGAAACATCTGGGGGGGTACTTTATACGTGGTTATTTTTATATTTTATGATAATTCTGTTATTTACGTTTAAAGAAGAAAATTCTTTAAATAAAAGTTACTTTTAATATTATTATATATAATTTTTGTTCCATACAAAATTTTCATAAAATGGTCCGTATTCGAGAAATTTGACAAAATGTAAAAAAAAATAATTTTTTATAAAAATTGTTCAAATAAAAGTTGTTTGTAATATAATTCTCTATAATTTTTATTTTATACATAATTTCTAAAATGGACCGTATTCGCGATATTTAAGAAAATGTGTAAATTTCGAATTTTTAAGAAAACTCAAAAACGAATAACAAAAAAAAAACATTAAATTTTAAACAAGTTTTATTTCGGCCTGACGTGAAATTATTAGATTTTGGACAAGTAGGAACATCTGGAGGGGTACTTTATGGGAGGCTGTTTTTATATTTTATGGAATATATGTTATTTATGTTTGGAGAAAAAAATTATTCAAATAAAAGGTACTTCTAATATTAATATATATAATTTTTGTTGTATGTCAAATTTTCCTGAAATGGTCCGTATTTCGAGAAAGTTGATAAAATGTGCAATCCGATTTTTAAGAAAATTGTTAAACTAAAAGTTGTTTGCGATATAGATCTCTATAATTTTTGTTTATACATTATTTTTTTTAAAATGGACCGTTATGGAAAAATTGGAGGAAATATGCTATATTTAAATTTTTCAGTATTTTTGTTTTCAACAAATATCTATAGAAAAATGTTTCGAGGTAGATGTATGTGGAAAATGTATATATTTAGTTTATCCTCTAAACATTTATAGAGGTGCTGCAATAGGTTGTATAAAATAACTGGAAAAAGCCTATAATAACTAGTTAGGAAAACCATGTATTGGACACAACAGATTTTTATGTAGACCAAGTGATGTGTTGAAGCAGTGGAAAAAAGAGTTTCAACGTGCGTTACAAGATTACGAACCGGCACTACTTATGCAGCACAAATGCTATGTGGAATCAAATATTCAATTCGACGAAAACGTCAATTATGTCTCCGATTCATCGATAGAGAAAATAAAAACTCAAGGAAATCATCTTACCAAATTCCGCTGTTGTGAAACACATGTGAGTAAAAAATTAGTAATCATCACAAGTACATAATACTATTCTTTTTTATTAGTTCTCTCCACTTATTTTCGACATTAAATTTACAGGGCTGGAATACATGATCCGATTGTAAGCAAATCAATCACCCTCAATCACCAGTCAATTTTATTTGACAATCAAGATATTACACTAATGGAGACTCTAAATAAACTGCCAGTTGGCGCGACTTACGCAAATGTTGTCAAGAGACATTGGAGAGTTTTTCTAGAGATTACGAGAAGATTTGTAATTATACCAAAAACTATTATGATTGTTGGGGTCGAGAACGACAATTTAGTATTAGTGGTTCTATTTGTTATAAAATATTCACTTATTCGAAGAATAAAAAAACAGTTTGGACTATGAAGAGCAATGACACATTTTCGATAAAAAATTTCAAGACTGAATTCACTGAGTATGGCAAGAAGACTGAAAAAGAAGCTCGTTCAGCTTTTGTCAAGCATACAGGATTAACTGTGATAGAAATGGGTCTAATTATATCAGCACAAAATCTATGGCTGGCATATTCACCTGTTGGTGTAATATTCGACAACCGCGATATTGGAAATTAAATGCTCATTTATTGGGAAGACTGAAGATATTAAAAAAAAAAAAAACAATCGATAGCTTATTTAAAAAATATCTAGTTAAGAAAGATGACTGTTTTAAACTTGCGAGTAGGATTATTTGTGATTTATTGATTTATTGACAAACAGTATTTTTTGATTAAAGTCACCAAAAATGATGTTTATTTACACGAGATGTTAAGTGTCTTAAACAGAATATATTATAATAAAATGTTACACCATGTTTGTCAAATCAAAAATAGCGATAGATTATACAACAATGGTGTTGTGTGAGGAAAGGAGGGAGGTTAAAAGTATTTTTATATTTAAATTGACATTATGTTATAAAGAAAAATTTATTTTCATGTTTTAGAATGATAACAAAAGTTTAAAAAATTACAAATTTATATGTTTAATGTGTATTTGATTTATAAATAAAGTTTAACAAAATTTCAATACACAATTCCAGCTTATAAAAATTATTAAAACCAATACAAATTTAAGAATCTTGCATGAAATGTTTACCATTTATAATTGGTGAACTGAGATTTACAGTCGCACAAATTTAAAAATATCCTCTTATATCGGTGACACTTCACTTGGTGCTTTCGTCCCAAGAATACCAAAAACTTTCAATCTTTGATTTGATCGCACGACGTGGACTCTTGATTTGGCAATTTCAGCAGTTACAGTGGCTCCACTTTTACTAAATGCTGGTTTTCCTCTCAAAAATTGAGATCTCATCATTGTCCATTGATTCTTCTGACAAGTTTTTTTAAATCAAAAACCCTCTATCGAGCATAATACCATCACCACTTTGATCGAAAATTATTGTGTCAGTGACTTTTCCACCATACATTTTGTTAACATAAGTAATGTTTCCAGCTGGTGATATACCTATTATGAATTTTACTGTTTGTGGCCCTTTATAATTGGAATATGTCGATACTTGACAGCTGAGATTTTTCGGACGTTGAACAAAAATTTCTGTGCAGTCTACGATGATTCCTAAATTTTCATATTTCCTTAAACACGACGGAACATTTTTCGATATTTCTTCTTTTATAAGGTCATGATATAGCAACTGACAGAACTTTGCTCAACATTTTCACAGTTTCTAAAAACACTCTTTAACAATGCTTGGCTGAATAACGAAACAAAATCGCCAAAGCACTATACGACATACTTTGTTTCAGTTTTACATACGTCATGGTAATTCTCTTTCTGTAATCAGTTGTACTATTAATACCTTTTCCATTGTAAGCTATTTATAACATTTTTACAATGACATTCAAAATTTTAAAAGATTCTATACCTGTCATAGTACTTAACTTATAATCTTTTGTAAAAAGTCGATGAATTTTATGTGTATATAACCGCTATCGGGTCGATGGTGTAGCGTTCTAACGCGCTTATATTCATTTATAGGCAAGTTTATAAGTCAGAGACTGCTGGGCTTCGAATCCCAGACTAGACCATGTGGATTTTTAATTAAATTTCATGGTTCGGTTTAGGATTTGATGTGTGCCGTATTAATAGAAATTCAATTTCTATTGATATGACATGCAGATTATAAAATCGCCATACATTATCGTCTCGATGATGGTGGATGAGGTTTTCTGGGTTTTCCTCACCTGTAAGTCAAATGACACCATCAATCATCCTTAAGTCGCCCCGGAGAGCTACGGCAAATAATAATAATAGCCGTCCCTTTCCCTACGCAAGTCGTTCAGTCGACTTCAGGGGTTAAAATTCACTCGTAAGGGGGTGAATTAGGGAGAGTATTATTATTATTATTATTATTATTATTATTATTATTATTATTATTATTATTATTATTATTATTATTATTATTATTATTATTATTATTATTATTATTATTATTATTATTATTATTATTATTATTATTATTATTATTATTATTATATTATAGTGACTTGCACTCCAGTATCTTGCGTTGAAATTTCACATGTTTTTTCAGCAGATTCAGATTGCGAAATATTATCCACGTTCGTTTCACTATTTATGTGACTCAACAAAGCCATTACGTCTTTATTTTCAGCTACATTTTTCGGCATTTCTGGTCGTTCAGTCACTGAATTATTCTGGGAATTATTCAAACAATTATATCTCTCCAATCTTCTCTCTGACCGCTTCTGTCGACGCGTACTGCAAGTTTTGTTTCCTCTATCACCCGGTAAGTTTTGTGTTAAAACTGCAGTTGTTTTAAATATGTTTTTACTTCCAGCGAAGTCTAAAAAAAAATATTAACAAATGTTTTCATTAATTCAAAAACGATGTTTTTTTAGCGCATCCATTGCGTAACTTGAACATAACCTCACTCATGTGTTTTTAAAATTACCTGGAAATGTTCTCCTCTTTTTTGAAATGCTGAGAACACACTTTCAGCGATGGTTTGTACTCGTGTACTTTTAAAACATTTGCCACGCTTTCAAACGATCCATTTCCTCCAAATTTCCAAAAAGGTTTCTTCGATTCACCACGATACTTCATTTGGTCTTGGAAAACTTTTACAATTTTTCGCACGACACTTATGACGATTATTAGAATTTTTACGATTGCGAAACATTTTTTTATGAATTTTTACTTTCCTACCTGTATACAGATATAAGGAAAGTATAGGAATCATGATTTTTTTCGACCTCGAGTTTTCGACGGATTTTTACGTTTTGAGGTCCCCTGAATCCGTTTTGACTATTTTCGCGATGATGTCTGTGTGTGTGTGTGTGTTTGTGTGTCTGTGTGTCTGTGTGTGTGTCTGTGTCTGTGTGTCGCATAACTCATGAACCAATACACAGAAAAACACCAAATTTTAAACTTAAGCTTTGTTCCAGTGTCCAATGTGCTGATTTGATTTTGGGCAGTGTCGAAACATCTGGAGGGGTACTTTATAGGTGGTCATTTTTATATTTTATGGAATATATCTGTTATTTACGTTTAAGGAAGAAAATTCTTAAATAAAAGTTACTTCTTATATTATTATCTAAAATTTTTGTTCTATACAAAATTTTCCTAAAATGGTTCGTATTCGAGAAATTTGACAAAATGTAAAAAAATATTTTTTTATAAAAATGGTTCAAACAAAAGTTATATATGTAATATAATTCTCTATAATTTTTGTCCTTTACATAATTTCTCTAAAATGGACGTATTCGAAATATTTGAGAAAATGTGTAAATTTCGAAATTTGAAGAAAACTCAAAAACGGATAAAGACAAAAACATTAAATTTTAAACTTAAGTTTTATTTCGGCCTGACGTGAAATGATTAGATTTTGGAAAAAGTCGGAACATCTGGGGGGGGGTACTTTATGGGGGGCCGTTTTTATATTTTATGGAATATATCTGTTATTTATGTTTGGAGAAAAAAATTAATCAAATAAAAGTTATTTCTAATATTACTATCTATAGTTTTTGTTTTATGTCAAAATTTCCTGAAATGGTCTGTATTCGAGAAATTTGACAAAATGTGCAAAATTCTGATTTTTATGAAAATTGTTAAAATAAAAGTTGTTTGCGATATCGATCTCTATAATTTTTGTTTATACATTATTTTTCTAAAATGGACCGTAATGGAAAAATTGTAGGAAAAGTGCTAAATTTAAATTTTTCAGTATTTTTATTTCCAATGAATATCTATAGAAAAATGTTTCGAGGTAGATGTATGTGGAAAATGTATATATTTATTTTATCCTCTAAACATTTATGGAGGTGCTGCAATAGGTTTTACAAAATAACCGGAAAAAGCATGTAATAACCAGATAGGAAAGTCATGTGTTGGACACATCAGATTTTTTAGTAATATTACAGCTCAACTGTACGTACTGACACGTGGATGCGTATATATTATAATGTTGTTCAAAGTGACAATTTATTAATAATCAAAATGTATAATAAATTTTAAAATTCAACTTATTCCTAGATGTATCACTCAGTATGTTTTGTTTTATGTTAAATTGGATATCAAAGGAGGAGACAGTTTTTGAAGGTTGTTGAATGTTAATTTTTGAAAAAGGGATGTCAAACTTATTTTTGGCAGAAGATTTATTTTGAAAAATAGGGAAAAGAAATTATAAAAAGCATTGAATAAAGAAATTTATATACTCAGACACATAAATACAGTTGTGAAAGTAGTGAGTCATAAGGTTTAATATGGTTACTGAAAGTCATATGTAACTGCATTCCGGAGAGATATCAAAGAAACACGAAAAGAGGGAAATAAATTAAAGATGGTGACAACATACTTTTGGAAATAGACAATTTCATAATAATACAACAGTGAGTAAAAATTTTACGAACTAATTACTATTGATCACTTTTCAACAAACTGCGTGAGAAAAGACTAACTACTAACTAGTTATATTTTTTTGGAGATTTTAATAATTCTAGGTTGTAGTATAGTTGTGGTATAAATGGTGAGCGAATGAGTTTAGTAGTTTAGGTTTAGTAATTTAGTATCCCCATGAATGTAAATACAGGGGTATTTTGGTAATTTGTTATTTTAAAATTGGGATTTACCTATTGTGTATGAAATAAATATTGTAATCTGGTGTTAAAAATTTGTTTATTGAATATTGAACATACAGGTAGTAAAGTAAGTCAAGGCATAAGTTTTATTTTTATTTAGGTTATTGATAAATACAAATTAATAAAATAAAAAATAAAATTAAATAAAATTTAAATAAAATTTAAATAAAATCTAAATGAATTTTAAGTGAAAGTTAAATAAAATTAAATATAAGTTAAAAAAGATTAAAATGAAATTAAAAAAAAAATTAAATAAATTAAAATATAATAAATAAAAGAAGATAAAACAAAATAAAACCAGTGTTATTCTGAATAATTTTGAAACACCCCTGAGATTAAGAAAAAGAAAGTCGAGGTAAATAATTTTTATAATCAAATAAAAAAAAAGTAAATGATATACAGTATGATAACATTACAATATATAATGCTGCTTGGCTCGTTTCGGTTTTTCACCACCAGGTATCGTAGCAACATAATTTAAAAAAATTTATTGGAAATATGTTCTCCTGGAAACAATTGAAATATTCTGCTCGGAACACCAGCTATATTGGTTCGAATGTTGTTACGCAAAAATTATGGATATATTGTTTAATTTAACAACAGATCCGAATGAACAGTAAATCGTTTGCTTTTAATCTTAAAGTTTGAGAATTTTCGTCAGTTTTTCATCCTAATTAACTTCCACTCTGTTGTCGAACATCCTCTAATTTGCAATCGAGTCTTCTTTTTGCTCGTTTTTTTTGGCCTCTAGTATGTTGCATAGCCGATTTTTCATTTTGTTCGTTTTCTCGGCAAACGAAGAAACGTACGTCTCCTTGAAACTCGAGCTAAGGTCTTCATTCATCGTCTCTTGCACAATCGATAACAAAATATTCTTATTTTAAACAGCAAAAAATTATGCAAACGCTGGTACAACAAACGAATTTTTAACAGATCTTCTTCTCAAAATCTGACTTCGGTTCTTCGTCGTACTTAATTTATTTTTCCCAGTGTATTTAAACTACTTATAAATTTATTAATTAATTGAATTAACTTTAATTTACTACATATTTTCGAGTGTATTAAAATGGTAAATTTATTAATTTATTTTTCAATGTGTACTAAATACTTTTTGCATAATAAGTATGGAAATGTTTGCGAACAACCAATACCGCATCTATAGTCGTCGCATGTTAGAGGATAACGTGCATAACTAATTTAGTTCGGTTCGGAATATGGAATATATTTACTCGAAAGTTCCACCTTAATTCAGCGATTTGCAATTTCAATTGGGCCACATTTCGTTAAGTACTGCCTGTGTACGAGGTTTATCCTTCCAAAGATAATATATTCGCTGGAATGGCTGTGTAAGACAGTTTTAGTTTTCTTCTCTTATATACGCTGTAGGAATTAACACAAAATTTCTTGCTTTCAGTGTTTTAGTGCAGTTGATATTGTTCGTAGAAAATTCAACTTTAGTTTTCGCGAGGATAAAGGAAAATTAAGAGAGAAGGAGCAAGTGCAACAAGCGTTTAAATTGAATTATTCGAAGCCTTTCTTAAACTATTAGTTGAACCGGAAAATTAGTATTCTCCGAACGGATATTTATTTCTGATAGTGTTTCTATAATTACAAAAAAATATACTATTAGATTTAGATTTTTTACCTTATATTTGTTACTTTTTCAAGTATAAGGGGTTAAAGAAAGGGTCCTTTATTTCTAACAAGTCAATTTTAATTGGCGACCGGTTTCGAAGCTATTACTTCATCATCAGGCACACCTAAATGGAATGCCAAGGAGTCAGTTGTAATAAAAACAATTATAAAAGTATGAACGGACATTAACATATACAAAATAACGGAAAAAACACAAAAGAAAATTAAACAACGACCTTGACTCACCTTGACTATTTCCATAAAGGAAGTGCTACATAAAGTTTAACAAACGAGTTAAAAAAGTCATGTAATAATACCAACAATAGTATTTTTTAAACAATATTTTTAGGTTAGGTTAAACCGCGAGATGTCTGATTGAATAAATTAATAATTAAAACACATGTAAGACAATTATTAACTAAACAACACAAAATAGTTTTTACAAGCACAAACAGTTAAAAAATTTTAAAGAATATAACGTTAATTACAAATGAAAAGTAAAAATGAGATTATCAGACTCCCATGACATCTATCTAGATTTTAACGAATTAGTGCAGTAAACTGTAAATTTTAAATTTAGCGGATAAATAGTGTACTAAAAAGGTGTTATTTACTAAAAGTGAGTATAGGTGGCGGTGGCATAATTTATTGATAGTAAAAATATTGAATTGGGAATGAGAAAGTAAAAAATACTAACAAGAAAAATAGAACACTAAACAAGAAAATATAAAAATTCATATGTAAAAGTGAAAATTAAAGCAGATAATCAAAAGAAAAATTACTGTTACAGTAAAACGGAAACTAAGTTGACAAGTACGAATGTCAAAAAAGAAAAGTCAAATTTTGGCGTATGACAACCAAGTGGGAGAATTTGAATAGCCAATTAAAGGAAACATTTAATATGAAAGATGCGAGTGGGTAAAATTTAATAGAAACAGAGAAGAAAATCTAAATTGGGAGAGAGTTCATTAATTTGTGGTAAGTAACTGATTGAAGATCAAATGAGTGGGGGTACAGGTCAGAAATTAATTTAAATAAGAGCAGAAAACGTTGGGGTACTAATAAATTGAATTTGTGCATTCAGAGAGCAAGAGGGACCAGATTTAATATTTTTTAAAATTTCCAGGTTCTCAAAGTTATTCAGAAGGAATTTATTAGAAGTCATATGCAAAATGTCGAAGCCAATGCTAGAATCAAAATCGTCACCAGTGTCTAACAAATGAGCAGTAAAGTGAGAAAAACCAGTAGTGTTAGTGTTAAGACAGCGTGTGTGCTCTTTCAGGCGTATTTTAAAATTACGAAAGGTCCTTCCCACATATGAGCATGGACAGTTTAAACAAGTTAGTTTGTAAACACCAGACTGATCCATAGGATCAATTTTATCCTTATTCCTAACAAAGAGGCTACTGATGGAGTTGGACGTTCTACAGCTAATTCTGAACGTCCGATAAAATTCAATTTATTAGTACCCCCAACGTTTTCTGCTCTTATTTAAATTAATTTCTGACCTGTACCCCCACTCATTTGATCTTCAATCAGTTACTTACCACAAATTAATGAACTCTCTCCCAATTTAGATTTTCTTCTCTGTTTCCATTAATTTTTGCCCACTCGCATCTTTCATATTAAATGTTTCCTTTAATTGGCTATTCAAATTCTCCCACTTGGTTGTCATACGCCAAAATTTGACTTTTCTTTTTTGACATTCGTACTTGTCAACTTAGTTTCCGTTTTCCTGTAACAGTAATTTTTTTTTTGATTATCTGCTTTAATTTTCACTTTTACATATGAATTTTCATATTTTCTTGTATAGTGTTCTATTTTTCTTATTAGTATTTTTTACTTTCTCATTCCCAATTCAATATTTTTACTATAAATAAATTATGCCACCGCCACCTATACTCACTTTCAGTAAATAACACCTTTTTAGTACACTATTTATCCGCTAAATTTAAAATTTACAGTTTACTGCACTAATTCGTTAAAATCTAGATAGATGTCATGGGAGTCTGATAATCTCATTTTTACTTTTCATTTGTAATTAACGTTATATTCTTTAAATTATTTTAACTGTTTGTGCTTGTAAAAACTATTTTGTGTTGTTTAGTTAATAATTGTCTTACATGTGTTTTAATTATTAATTTATTCAGTCAGACATCTCGCGGTTTAACCTATCCTAAAAATATTTTTTAAAAATTACTATTGTAGGTATTATTACATGACTTTTTTAACTCGTTTGTTAAACTTTATGTAGCACTTCCTTTATGGAAATAGTCAAGGTGAGTCAAGGTCATTGTTTAATTTTCTTTTGTGTTTTTTCTGTTATTTTGTATATGTTAATGTCCGTTCATACTTTTATAATTGTTTTTATTACAACTGACTCCTTGACATTCCATTTAGGTGTGCCTGATGATGAAGTAATAGCTTCGAAATCGGTCGCCAATTAAAATTGACTTGTGAGAAATAAAGGACCTTTTCTTTAACCCCTTATACTTAATCCCTACTACTCACATATGGCTACCCTCACTCCAAATGTTACTTTTTCGTCCACATTATATTATTTTTTGGAATCAACTAATTTAATAAATATCTCATTTTGTTTGAAGTATGAAGAGTCCGTATTAAAATCTATAGAGATACACTAAAATAATTTTTACAGTAGAGCAAAACAAACTAGATTTTTAAGACCTCTTACGAAGACATTTATTTTTTCTTGTAAAATTAAAAATGTCCTAGGTATTAGTCAAATAAAAAAAAATATCTCTTCTGTAATTTTATTTGCTGCGTAAAAGGAGACAAGCCAAGAATATGTCTAATGAAAACCATCAAGATCCAAAACAAGAATTAGCGTGGTATAAATGATTTATCAGTTAAACAATAACAAACAATATATAACTGTGAAATACATTATGACAAAATTATTATAATTATTGTTGTAGCTCTTCAAAGGGGCATTGTTCTACATGTTGCAAACGTTGAAGCTCATTACCATGGATTTTGCTGTATTTTTTTGCCGTTCTCACTAATATGAATGCCATTGAAATTTTCAAATCGATCAGAAGTGTGTACTCTTCATTTGCATTTTTAATGTAATCAATGCAACGAATTACTAATAATTGCTAATTAATCGACCTCAAAACAGTGGTTTCATATATATTTGATCTAGATATATTATGATGATGGGATCTATGAGAAAATCAGCATACTCAATTTGTGATGGCATCTACACGATTTTGGAGTAGTATAGTTCCTCAGATCACCGCAAAAAGTGGCACGTCGTGTTTTTGCTTGCTATTACTAGTTGATTACAGAATAGAAGGTGAACAACATGTTCTATGTCCCGGTTGTGGAAGCCGTTGTGTGACCTATCAAATATAAATTGTTAACTACGCCTTATTGATGACAAGGAGGGGACACTGTTGACCGCAGTCAGCGATCATAACACAGCACAAATTTCAGTACTCCACAATCTCTTTTCGGATGTATGTCGCCTGTTGTTTAACATGGCAAAAGTTACATAATTACCGGTAATGAAATGCTCAATTTTTAAAAACATGGCTATAATTTGAGGAATACTAAAGCCATTATTGTGTCAGAAAACAATGTTTAAATATTGTTCGTTTGTATAATCCATTTTATTATAAATGAAAAGTATGTCTGTGTGTGTGTGTTTTTGTGTGTGTGTTTTTGTGTGTGTGTGTGTGTGTGTGTGTGTGTGTATGTGCGGGCGCGCTTGCGTGTAAGGTTTACTTTCCATAAACGGTGGGCGGTATTGACACGTACAGTTGCGGAACAGCACTCTTCGACCTCCACATCTCGAGCAAAAGACTTTACATTAATTGGAGCAGACCTGGCGACGGTGTCCCCCGAGACCACAATTCCAGCAGCTTTCTGAGTGTAATTCTACATAGGTAAGATTTAATTTTTAGGTACGTTTGGGGGCGGAAAGGATGCCGATGTCTGAAAATTTGGATTTTCTAGAGTCGGACAAGACGGTGAATAAACGGAAATACTAAAGTAGTTCGAGGCTGCTTGATCGGCTCGGGTTTGCTTGAACGGATTTCAGGTTGTGTCAAATCGGTCTGCCCCTATATTGCTTGAAAAGCTGCTAATTCAGAATTCAGGCCTCGTTCCAGATGAATGGCTTAATTAACGGTTAACGTCCTCCCGTACACGAGTTTTACTAATCGAAGCAGGGAGTTCTTGGTTGCAATTTTTAGATTTTTTTTTCCTTCATCGCAGCTTTCACTGGGTTCAGGAAACTTTA
This sequence comes from Psylliodes chrysocephalus, assembly GCA_927349885.1. NCBI lineage: Eukaryota > Metazoa > Arthropoda > Insecta > Coleoptera > Chrysomelidae > Psylliodes > Psylliodes chrysocephalus. The sequence continues at coordinate 61,084,104 of OV651814.1, read as the reverse complement.
TTTTTATCCGGTTTAGGACAGCTGTTGAATAACTCGACGTACGACCCTTCAGAACCGAAGGCATATCTGAAGTTACTATGCTGGTCAGACGCTTAGCATTGGTCACAAGTGGTAATCTTGAACTTTCTCTTTCTGTGGTTCGGAAGGCAGAGGCCGGTTGCTTCCCGATCTCCATGATCTCTCGCGTGGTGGTGGCAGAGGGCGGTTTCTCCCAAATCTTCATGATCTCTCTTTTTGTCGTTCGGGGGATGGTTTCTTTCAGATACGGTTTGAATCTGCGACTTTTTAGGCTTTGACGTGTACCAAGGCGCTTACTGCAATAGTATTCGAAGCTTTGGACAATAAAGGTTGAGCTTAAGGTCACTTACACAAATGTCTCTGCTTCAGAACTGTAATCGAACATCAAGCTTTGTAAGGTTATCCATCCCAAGCCCTAAGAGCGCCTTAATTGGGGAAGTGTCTAATGTCTAATTTACTTAACTGCTATTTAGCTACCCAGTAAACTGGGACTCGGACGGTACTACCAGATGTGGATTCTATTTAAGTTGCTTCTGATAAGATGCATGTCTCCTAGATAGGATCGGGATGTTCCAGTGTCCACAAGGGTTAAGAATGTATCTTCCAATATTTTTAACTAATTATGTGGCCATAAGTCATTTTTTAGCAGGATGGTCTCGAGAAGCTAGTAACGGCTGAAGCTACCGTGGTTTCCTCTTCTGACCGCTTCCTCGCGGGAAGACGCTCCGGTATGTGAAACAACGTTGCTAACCTAGTTGAACTCGAAACGTTCTTAATTCTGGATACCAAGGTAGCCGGTACTGGCACTGGCACTGATATGGCATACAGGCTCTTGAGCCTAGTAATGTGATGCAAGGGGCCTGGTTCTGAAATTGCTTGGTACGGTCTGTATCTCTTTTTTCAACATCTCGCATTTCTTCACAGTTTGTCAAATAAATTACTAAAATCCGTCTTTTGGACCATTTGTATCTAATGTATTTCATGCCTAATATAAAAAATATATTGTATGCATATTTTTTATTTGACTTAAAGTTCAAAGTCACATAACTTCGGCAAACATAGAAGCATCGGCAAATTCGCATAATAAAACAGCTTTTGCATCCGAAAATGCCCGAATGCAAAACGAGTTACTACGAAGGACCTTTAAATTGGTATAGTCATACATTCCTGTCTTTTTATTTTGATGTTCTTTGTCAACTTTCGCGTGTCTTTTGGTTCTAAATCCGGGAGTAAGTTTATCTATAAGTCATTGCTTTAGCTATTAGAAATGTAGTTTTTTTTACTTCTACGGTTTGTACTGATGTGTTATTAGAGACTTTTAGTACCATCCGCTAATGTTACCATAATATACCCCTTTGAATGTTTATGAAAAATGTTACAATCTAAATTTAACGTAACGTTAGCGTAGATTTTACGTACATTTGCTAAAACTCTCTACTATTAAACAAAAATCTGGCGAAATAACACAACATCGGATATTTTCTACTATTTTCCATACTTCTATTTTAGTGAATTTTCTCGTACTAATTTGGGCTTTTGTTAAAAGAAAGGTTATAGCCGCATTGCATGTATGCACGTCCCACGTTACAAGTGTCAGAAAATCGTATATTTTACAAATAATCGGGCACCCCCAAACGGCGAGCGTCGTATGGTACGGTTACGTGTCGTTTAGTCGAAAACTTGCTAAGAAAGAGGCCAGAGGCCCGTACCAACCTGTACAAATGTTTGTTTTGGCCTGTAATTAGCTCCGGGAGGTGCTTAATACTTTTGTTTGACTCGCTGTTGATTCACGGTATTTTCATGCTCGCTTTAAAGTGGATGTCACGCTTCTTTAGGTAGGTTTATGTTGAAGATTTTGACAGTGGCGTTGAAGGGACAAAATCCATTTTATCATTTACTTAATTAAATGAATTAATTGTTTAATAATATTTCTTTTATTTTCAATCTACTTTTAAAGATAAAAACAATAGATAAATTTCGTGACGCAAATTTAAAGTGTGATAATTAGTTCTAGCGATCCATATAAATGGCCTGAAAACCAGTGGCACGAGTTTATAACACTTTCTTTGAGCATGTAGATGTTATTTACCTTTAGGTTTGATACACCTACTGGTATGTTTATGTCTGCGACGTGAACTTCTCAAATGATGATAAATAAAAGTTTGAAGTTGTAACTTTAGTGTATAATTTTATTTACTAAGGAACAACACTGGTTAAACATTCAGAGAGTCACATCTTTTTATGGTAAATATAAACAAATATAAAATATTGGAGCGTCACTCTTGCTTAAACTGCATAATAATTCGATATTATCAAAAATTCAAAGAGATAATTAATTTTTTAAATAAAATGGTTTGCCGACGCCAATATTAGAACTTTGAGACACGTTTTTCCATTAATCATGTAGCTTAGTGTGTGTACAGGTGTTCTTTATCGACTTAGTTATTCTGAAATATTTTAGAGTGAAAGAATTTGTATAACATTTTTTTAAATAATGTAATCAAAGGATTGGTGTCGGTGGTGCATCTGCCTGCCGCGGGTGGCGACTAAGACGGTCGACTGCCTACTGCACAATATATCCCCTATAGTAATGTAACTGGGATTTAAGAAATGGCTTTGAGTTACGCTGCGGCCAGACACAGACCTCATGGCGCTAGTATCGTTTTGAATTTTGACACGTCCAACATCGGCACGATCATTGGTTGAAGTTTTTGACAAGTGAAGCATGAAGTGTCAGTATTGATAATTTTTTGATTTTTTCTTCTACGAAATTTATACCATTTATTCATTTTTTTTGGTATGTTATCGACTTCAACTGCTAAGGTTATTTCGCCTTGTGTTCTGTGTAGGCTTTGTATCAGCGCCACTTTAGGAACAGCACTGTTTATTAGAAGCCAACAGTGAATGGTCGAGTGGGGAATCCTACCAAGGCATCAGAATTAATTTTAAATAATTAAATTAAATGAAAAAGTTCCGGCCAAAACGGTGGGATTCGAACCTGGGACCCTTGGATCCACAGGCAGAAACTCTACCACTGAGCCACCCACCCCGTCTATACCGTTTATAATTATTAATTTTGTTTCAGCGATATTAATTGTGATTTGTATTGTTGTATTAAGTGCTTACTTATTTAATATGGGAAAAAAAACATACAACAAACTCAGAAAAAGAGGAATCAAGGAGGGATTGCTATGGCTGTCATCCAAGGGTCTTTGCCCTAGATAACACTTTTATAGTGGGAAAAGCCTTTACTTACGCACTAATGGGATATACACATAGCAGTCAACTCAGAAATAAGATTCCTTATAAACATAAAATAACATTCAGAAGAAGAAAGCAAAGTACGCAAATATTACGTGCGTATCATACAATGATGCCAGATCATTCGGATTTAAATTACATCGGAATGCAATAAAGTTCCTTCCCTTTCCTGCATTTCACCATTGTATATTTCACCCACTTTAAAATCAAATTCGTCCTAGAAAGAATTGTGAAATTATCGTATAAATCGATAATCTGGCAAAGTGGTCACCACTTGTTCATACACAGGCAAAATCAATCGATAATTTAAAACCAAACGAGACAAATATATATGAAAATCACGAAACAATAAAAGACGGCATACAGCTGTATCACTGTTTCAAATATTGGTACCTCTAAACAATCATTTACCTATTAAAACCATCTCTAAAACAGAGTAGCTATATTGTTTTTTACGGTGACATCTTCTTAAAAATAGATGAACTACATGAACTATACACAATTACAGGAATTCATAGAAAATCTCTAATTTGACAAATAAATTTATCAAATATTTGTTAATCGTATTTCCAGTTAGATTTGAAAAATACGCAAAAAAATTTAGAAATATTTTGGCGGGATACTTGGAAAAATATGTAGAATGAAATCTCCTACTTTTTAGTCTCTGGTTTTAAAATCACTTTTTATGATTTTTTTTTTAAATTTAGTGTATAAACAGGACAAATAAAAAATAGGAGATTTCATTCTCCAAACCTTATACTTTAAGCTGGTAGAAGATTCATTTTAATACATTTAGCGGGATTTAAATGCAATCGGAAATGGTGAACCCTTGCTTCTTATATGAAAAATACAGTGATACTGCGGCCTTAAGATATTTTTGTAGGCTGTTTCTTTTGATAGTGACAACTGACTTTGTGGGACTGTCTTGATAATAAAAAAAGACAAGAAAAACAGCCCGGCAGAAACAAAGCATTCAATAAAGTTATTCACCGGTCCTTTAACGTTTACAAGCTATGATAAAATCAGCCCAGCTAAATATAGGTCTTGTTTCGCCCTATCTGCTAGTTTCTTAAATGATTGTAAGACGGACTTCCTTAATTGTTGGGTACCATTTGAGATACATCGTTGTTGACAAACACAATCTCTTTCCACCACTCTTTTCGGCATTACCTTTTTAGCTGTATTTACGTATTCGACTCCTAGTCTTTGAAACTTTGCGAACATTTCTTACCCATTCAGATTCACGTCTTGGACGTTTTCTACCTTTTCTTACATTGTCTACTTTTTGTGGATTTTTACAGACACGTAATTTAGTTTTACGTTTTCCTCTACTCGTTCCAGGTTCTTCGATTTCAATTGGTATATATTCACTTCCAGAACTCTGATAAGGGTCCGACTCTGAGACGTGTTCCGACATGGCTTATCTAAACGTTAGACGCGCACCTTCACATAAAAACAATGAAACTGTTTGTCGACGGCAGCACCGATCCAGTTACTGCAGTGCAAAATCCCCACTGAAGGCAAGTCCCCACCACAAATATTCGCAATATGGAGCAAGAATCAGGTAAGTCCTAGACTTGCCCGTTTCTTGAACCAAATCGGCTAAACAGACAAGTTCTTTATCATTATATTTTCACTAATATGCCACGGACATGCCTGAATCTTGCACCAAAAGATGCGCAACATCGATCATTATGGGTTGATATGTTTAAATCATTTAACGTAAAAAATGGACTTGCCTGGTTCTTGCACCAAGGTCTTCAATTTTTGTTTTATACAACATTTTCCTAAAATGGTCCGTATTCGAGAAATGTTTCAAAATGTTAAAAAATTCTGATTTTTAAGAAAATTGTTAAACTAAAAGGTGTTTGCGATATCGATCTCTATAATTTTTGTGTTTTACATGATTTATCTAAATGGACCGTAATAAGTGTATATAGAAAAATGTTTTGAGTTAGATGTATGTGGAAAATGTATATATTAAGTTAACCTCTAAATATTTACAGAGGTGCTGCAATAGGTTGTACAAAATAACCGAAAAAAGCCTGTAATGACTAGATAGGAAAGTCATGTGTTGGACACATCAGATTTATGTAATATACTTTGCTAATTATTGCAGTACATTTAGGGTCGCCTTTTTCACCTCTGAGTAGTAGGTTTACTTGACAGATCAATAAACAATAACCCTATAGTTTAATTAGCAAGCAGTTACTTTCTAATTTACTAAGAGGTTAAAAGACTGGCTCTAACAGTAAAATAAAATAAGAGGGTTTAAATATAATTTTGTATGGTTTTATTTATCAATTTGAAGCAAACTTTGCATCTAATCCTGGTTTACCTTAATTTACATTATCACAAAGTAAGTAGTTAAATTATCAATTAAGTAACTAGATGATCACTTCTACTACTTTTGTGGAAAATAGCCAAATACAGTAAGTATAGAATTTAAAGTAAAACAATAAAAGTTGAGACGTAAATAATAGAATTTCAGACGTTAAAACAAAAATCAAAAGGGGGTATGTGGGTTGGTCTGATACAATACATTGGAAGAGATTGGTGAAGACTAAATCAATTTTTTTTGTAAATGAGGTTTTTTTTTATTTATTATAAAATAATAGGTATCTAAATTGATGCTTGTTTAATTTTAAAATTAATTTTCTAATTTACCCTGTTTTCGTTCTATAACTAGATTGTATTAAATGTTTCTTTAATTTATTTTTGTAAATATTCAAAAACTAAACCAGAATTCAAAGGATTGCAACAAGCACTTTTATTTTCTCATCAAACCGGAAGAAGTTTAAAGTGAAACAACAACGATGAATAATTCCGGAAAAGTTTGAGTAAAAAGGTGTATGCAAAATGTATAGAGCTTCAGTTAAATCCTAGAATTTAAATAGGTATGCCAGTAAAAGTAGACAGTTTAAATGCAGCAAGTGATTCTTCACTTTTATTTCGAAACTATTCAAAGTATTCTGAATGTTGTGGTTAACATAAAAAAACGAAAGTTGAAGAAAAATTAAAATATAAACGTAAAAAAATATTAAAAATGAAAAAATGTTTTAACGAAAACCATTCTTACTTAAATAAAAAATATTATACAGGGTAATTTATAGTTAAACTATTAGAATAATTACAAAATTGTTTTTCTTGGATATTAAAGGTACCACTTTAGTAACATTTGATGCTACTTTTAATGTCCAGGCATTAACATGTATTTTTATTCGAATGGATTAATTACGTCTTTTTCGGGAAGAAAATATAATTGAAAAGTTCAACTTTTCTATTTACTTTAAATAAACTGCTACAAAACACTTCTATTATCAGTTGTTAATACTGCTGGCTTAAATTTTTCTCTTCTAACGAAGTAATCCATAATCAAAAAAACACATCAAATTTGAATATAAGCATTTTTATTTGAATAAGAGAAGAAATAAATAATTTTTAGACAGCCCCACATTGGGCGCCAGAAATGTAACTTACGTCAAAACCGTAACGGCATAACACACGTATCACAGGTCTACAATTGTCTTAGCCATAATTGAGATATTTTCCGTAAATAGCTCAAGTCGGAGAAGGTGTAGTCCGATATTTAAAATGATCTTTATAAGGGCGACAGAATAGTTTGCTACGATTAAAATCAGCAAACGAATCAACAAATTGGCCTATACCTAGGCTAGACACTTCCCCTTACACTGAAAGGTGCACAAGTAACACACAGCGCTACCTAGCTCAAAATATATAAGTATAAATGTAAATGTAAATCTTTGTGGAATTAACCGTTCTAAATGACTGAAATCAAAATTTTAAAGGATACCATATACTTAACGCTAAATATACCTAAACTAAAACTACGTAGAGATTGAACATGTTAGAACCTTAATTTACACAAATATACCCAATGACACGATGGTATGGGTACTAAATTTAACAAATATAAATCTAACAAAACAAAGTTGGCTCATTATTCTGATTTTAGTATTCACGGTAGGGGTAAACTCCCCAAACTCAGCTGTTAGACGAACCTTAGCCAAACTTATCAGCACTCGTTAAGTCATATTTACGGTGACGCTAGATTGTAGTTACAATGGCACTAGGATAAATACCGCATCAGAGATTTTCCAGAAATCCAGATACACTTCAGATACCAGAAAGAGCTTTGGTGGTCCACACAAAAACCCTACAAACCTAAATACAACCCAAGTAACAATTTAATACGTTATAAAAGATGAAAAGATGTTAACAGAACAAAATTTATTAACAATGTATAAATGTAGAAAGCAGGCCATTAATAGGCAACGGTTACTTCATTGTGAATTTTAAAGGTAATAGTAACCTTAAAGTGGCTTTTGTTCCACGCAATATGTGAAAGTCACTTAAGAGCGTGGCAAAAACTTGGCAAGAACTACTGCAGTTATACAATCAAGTGCCGCCACTTTAAAGATATATTTATGGTTCCCGAAACGTTACTAAAACTGTCAAACCCAGTTTAAGATTACTGGCACTTCTAAGTGGTATTTAAGTGATATGATTTGGTGGCCGTAACTACTATTTTCCACATTCAAGTTTGTGCAACTTTAAAGTGGTTCCGTTTAGTGGCTATAACGTTTCAAACACCTTCAGAGGCAACTAAATAATATAAAACTTTGAAGTGATTCCCAGTGGTAAAATACACGTGGCTAAAACTGGGAAAATATAAAATGAAGTTATTTTCACTATATAGGGGTACATTTAGTGATTATAACGTATTAGTCACTTAATCGAAGTGGCGATATAAGTTTCTGTAACTATAATGCTACTTGGGAATAAAGTCGTTTTTGGATGCACAGCAAGAAATACTGTTAATTATATAGCACATATAATACTAAATTTTTAAGCGCCTCGAGTGTGTATTATATTTCTAATACTTTTTCAGTGTGAAACAAAAATTAAATTTATGCAATTACATTTTTAGTAATAAGATTATGCTAATATTACTAATGATCAAAATCTTTTATTAACATTGGTTTTGTCTTAAAAAAAATTACAAATAAAAAAAAATATTTTAGGTTATTAAGACAAAATAACTAATTTTAAAATAATTTATGACTTTTAGTAATTTTTAAAATAAAATAAACGAAAAAAAAATTAATTTAAAAGTCCCCAGTCGAGGCTCGAACTTGGGTTTCTTGTGTGGAAGTCAGATACTCTCACCAACCATCCACCGGCATATTTGGGAATTTTTTTAATACTCATAATTAAATTGACTTTCATTGAGTTTTATTAAAATTATAAATTATTTATAATTATAGTATAAATAAAAACAGAAATGCTATTATTTATCGATTTTACACAAAAATAAGTAATTTTAGTTCAATAACTATTTTTTGTGAACGACTTTTACTGAGGTTCTTCCAATGGGGCCTCAGTATGGCATTCGTGCAGACGAAAAAATTTTCTGACCCCATTTTTTTAAAACTTTTTTTCATGTTTCTGATCATTTTGAATCCGAAAATAAAAAAAAAATGTTCGTCTAGTCGTCTGTATGTATATTATTATAAGCAATTCCACACTTCTATCAATATGTTCTCGATGGCGCAGATCGTACAGTGGTCAAAATTTGGATAAAGTGGATAGCAAGTTGGTGGTTCGAGCCCCCGAAACTTTTAGTTTTTTTTTTTTTTTAATGAAAACACTAAACATTTTGAATTACCAAGACTGTGAAATAATAAAACAATAACTTTTTTTCACCAACTTGTTATCCACACTATCCAAATTTTGACCACTGTACGCTGTGCGCCACCGAGCACATCTTGATAAAGGTTTTGAATCGCTTATAATAATATATAACAATTTATTACAAATATTTACGAAAAATTTTATCATGTCAAATGATACCTACATTTTAATTTAATGGAATAACATAAATATATAATTTAGAAACTATAAAAGTACCATTATTACTTAATTGTATTAATTTTTAATATTGAGAGATTAAAAGTTTAAACATAAGTCATCTAAATAAATGCATTTTTTTATTGTACTCCGAAATATGAATTTAAAATCTCTTTCTATAGTAAATAAGACTTATTTTTATGTTGGCCGACAATTAAACCCCGGAAAAAGTGTCTGCCTTTTTGGAAATAAATTTTTTTATATTTAATTTAGACGCTATTAAAATTTCAGCGTGAATCAAACACTTCAAATCATATTTAAAAAAAAATCAACTTTGGGGTTGATTTATTAATTATAAACCCTTATATATAAACTTTCAATTGTTGTTTGTTGGCCTCTGAATCAAACACTTTTTTTGGGTCATATTTTACGACACCTTTCTATTATGCGCAGTACCTGGTATCCCGGGGTGTGTCTAGCCAACACAGGTATATCTGCTTTTCCATCCAAATGATTTCAAATTACAAAATTTCGAAGTGCATCAAATACTTAATGAAATTTGTGTTACTAGCTCTCCGAATATAACCTATCTTCACAAAACTATTAATAATTTAAACATAGTAAGTGGTATTAATATAACATCAAGTAATTTTTTAAAATAAAGTACGTGATCCCAAAACAAATAATCTATAATAAATGCGGATAAAACGAGGGGTAAAATAACAATAAATTAAGGGAAATACTTAAAAAGGACAGGTTTATAGAGTATTATCATTATAAAGAGTATTATATAAATAAATATCAGTCATGTACTGAACATAATTCTGAACTGAAATCCAATTTATTTCTTTTAACATAGTTGCAATAGGTACTCATCCTTCTCTCCTTTATTAATAGAATATAAATTGGCGAAGTAAGAAGCCCAATTATTTTACATGAGCAGTGTAGTGCCTCGATTGCACTACATACATTCGTACATTAGAACTTCACACACTTGTCTTGTCAACTATCGGATAACCTTCATTAAGTGGCAGCCTTGATGAAATTTAAATTCACTTACTTTGCAACATCCGTTACCACGGATCTATTGATTATCATTATGACTTTTTATATTTTTACTATACATGACATGTCATCGTTCTTTATCTACAATAAATCATTTTACATTTATCTACAAACAATTTATGATGGGATCTACACAATTAAAAGATCCACAAGCAGGCTTAAGAGGTAAAGGGGCCAATTATTGTTGGATAAATTGCTCAAACAAGTTTCTATACCCTAATCAAAAGGCGATATAAAATGGTTTTAAAAATCAGCTTGTGAAAATCATCACATGGTTAAACCTAAGTAATACCAATGCTTCACAAACCAAAAAATTTAACGTGCTAATACTTCTATCGGCTTTCGGTATTTCGTTCCAAGTTAAATCATTTCTCGTTTTTGTTACGCTACGAGTTTACCCTTGCGGGCATCAGTCTCGATAAAGTGGGAACCACTATTTTAGCGTCTCTTGAATTTATATAAGCATTTAATATTGATTTACATAGATACAAAAAGATAAATCGTAAACAACACTTAAAATTATACTGATAAAAGTGTCAATCCATTTTTTTTTAAATAGTGCTTGAAAAATCATTATAAATAAGACTCCGGGAACCAAATTATTTTGTCAGATCACAACAAAATGTTCAGTGCTAAAGTTGCTATCTTGCTCGCTGCTGTAGCAGTATGTCATGGTAAGTAAATGGGTGTTGAGGCCACTTACGTATTATGTCATTCTAGAATTTTACGAAATGAGCAATTAATAATAGAGATAATTTACAAAAGGATTTCAAACCAGGTATTTAAATTACTTAGATACATGATCCGTTGTAGTTTTTTATGGGGTATCTAAAGATAACAGATTTTTTCTAATAATTTATAGAATTTGTAATAGATATTTGACAAATAAAAAGTTGTACGAAAACAGGGCTAAAAATAACTACTTTTAAACTCATAGAGGGTTTTTAAAAACATTTTTTATTATTTAAAATATATACCTTTACTCAACAAAAGCTAGAAAAAATCTACCTAATAAAACATGGAAATTAAAACAAAAGATTAAAAGTACAAGTTAAACATTAAAATAAAATATGATAAGAATAATATAATATGTTTAAATGGCAACTGTATGTGCCCACGTAACTCCTCCGTCACTAAGACGCAAAAATAAGGGAGTCATTTTTGCGGTCCGAATTATCTGGAGTTTTTTTTTCTTTGGTTTTTGAATTTTGGCATCTTCTTCTTATAAATATGTATAAAAATACCATTATATATGAAATTATTAACGTCGAAAATGTTGCTATTATCCACGATAGTTTTTTGGCGATTCAATTGATTTCGAATAGATTGTCGAAATTTATTTTACCAATATTTGAGGTTTGATAATGTCTTCGAATTTTCAAAAGTTTAATTCTGAGTTTTGGTAGGATTAGTGTTTTGCGTCTTTATATTTCTTGTTAATTTGAAAATGTAAAATCTTTTGTCGTGATTTTACAGCCCACTGGTACCTACACGAATAATGGTTGGATTCCGAATTTTGAAAATTTTCGTTGCTTCTAGAATGTTACTTAACATTTTGGATTTCGTAGAGGGCAAGGTACAATAAGTCATTTAGTTACTGATATACAATTATGTTTCTCCAAAAATCAATTATTGTTATGTATATTTATTGATCTAACTGGCGCATATGATGTTGTTGATCTGAATATCCTATTTAGGAAAATGGATAAAATTGGTATAGTTAAAAAGTTTCAGCAAATATAATAAATTTATTTAGTAATCGCAAAATTTACATTAGAGATCAGCATAATGTATTACATGGTCCACAAACGGTATATAATGCCTTAACACAGGGGTCCATTTTAAGTCCCATACTATTTAACATTTACTCAGCCGATCTGCCTAGATTAGAAAATCACAATATTGTTCAATACGCGGATGATATATGCTTCTATTTCACTCATAGTTCATATGAACAGTGTTTGAATGACTTAAGAACATTTATGCGCATACTTAAACAATGGTTTATAGACATGAGTTTCAGTATTTCTCCGGAAAAGACTGCTTTATGTTTTTCTTGACGTCGTCTAGCTACACCTAGGTCTATCTCTTTAAGCGGATATACGATCCCATTTGTCGAAGAATTTAAATATCTAGGTACAGTCTTGGATAAAAAACTATTATGGACAAACCATATTAAGTATGTAAAGCAGAAATGTGAAAAGGGATTAAATCTTCTTCGAGTTATTTCAAAACAAAAAGTTGGAGCAGATACTAATATTTCCCTGATTTTCTATAGGTCATGCATACGTTCGATTTTGGACTGTTTATGTACAATATACGGTGCGTCGTCAAAAACCAACTTTTTAACCATAGATCGTATTCAGTATAAATCACTGAAAATTTGTTTGGGAGTTATGATGTCCGCACCTAATCAAGCAGTATTGGCTTAAATTCAAGAACCCCCTTTATCGCTTCGTAGACAATTTTTGGCAGAAAAACAGATAATCAAATATCGATCATTTAATACAAGCATGGTGTCTAAAATTGCTTTACTTAATACTTGCAATTTAACCCTACCTTATTGGTGGATTAAAAATTCGCCTCCATTGTCTAATGCCTTTGCTAATACCAATTCTGACGATTACTTTATTAACAAACATATTTATTTCCCAATTTATCAATACATATATGAGTCTCTATTGCACCCACCAACTATTGTATACCCCACATACACTAATCTTCCTGCCTTAAATAACCTAATTTTGAAATCCCAATTGAGTTCTTTTAGTGAAGATATAATAACAGATGGGTCAAAATATGATGAAAGAATTGGAGAAACTTTTCTTGTTTCTAATATTAATCATATAGCACAATTTAAACTACATATGCATTCCTCAATTTTTACAGCTGAAGCTTTGGCCATTAAAAAAGCTCTTTTGTGTTGTAGGTAAGTTAAGTCCATTTCAAGCATTCGTTATTATGTCTGATTCAAAGTTGGTCTTACAGGCTGTCCAAGGCTCTCCAATAAAGTTTTATCGAGAAGAACTTGTATTTGAAATTAAAAATTTATTATATAATCTGAGGATAATTAACAAAAATATTAACTTTATTTGGGTTAAAGGACATTGCGGCCTCACTGGAAATGAAATTCTAGATAAAGAAGCTAAGGCTGCCTGTAGAATCTGTGGCAAATAGACACCTTTCGAAGCCATATCTCTCACACAACACACAACAAGTTAACCTCTAAATACTTACAGAGGTGCTACAATAGCTTACACAAAATAACCGAAAAAATCCTGTAATAACTAAATAGGAAAGTCATGTGTTGGACACATCAGATTTCTGTTTAATTTGGGCAATTTTGTATCACGTAATTTTGTACGAACATAAACAATTTCTTGACCTGAATAGTCGGGAGAATCAAAGCGATTTTTATTGGCTTTTATTAAATAAATTTTCTTTGACCTTCTCATTACGTTCTTTAATAATTTTATAAAGCTGTTTGCTAGATTGGTTTTGAACATAAAAAGAAAGAATATGGTGATCATCGAGATCGAAATGATCATGGTTATTAATATGGCCTCTAGTAATCTCAAACAGGGTGAATTTTGTAGCAAAATGTATCGAATTGATATAATTTAATATTGAATGCTTAATTAATTGAATGGGTGATAATTCATTATTTTGTTCTTTTATTCACCTATTAAACTAGAGTGGAGAATTTGAGGTGATATTTTTTGCCGTTGTAAAATGAAGTTTTATTTTGTGCAAGTTGCAAAAGTCTTTAAAGTCCATATTTTAAAATTCGGTACCACAATCTGTGGTTATTTTGTATGGTAGCCCGTGATGGGATATACAATTTAACGAATTGTCTACAATTGACATACCACTCACTCACAGTTTCTAGAGGATACAGATGAACGACATCGTTTAAAAACATTCCGAATTGCGTTATAAATATGAAATTAACACACTGTATTACTTCGTCAATATTATTAGAAGTTTTTTTTTTTAAATTGTCTTTGATATATCCCCAAAAGAAGAAATCTAGGTGCGTTAAATTTGGTGAACGTGTTGGTTACTTTACCGGTTTATTTGCCCCTATCCATTTGTCTCTAAAATGTAGATTTATCTATTCAGAGACGTTTCTAGTATTATGAGGGGGTTCCACATCGTGTTGAAAAAATATATCTCGTCTCTCATTCAGCGTTAAGTCGTCCAAAAAACTATCGAATATGTGTTTGTTTAAAATTTCTAACATAACTTTGGTAGGCTAAAATGCCATTGCCCAATAGGACACACCAAACACTAAAACCGAAACGTTTCTGAATTTGGACATCAAAGTTACAATGGGGTTAACGTCGGAACATCAATGTTCGTGAGGTCGATTGAAAATTCCAGCACTGCTTGTGTACTTTTCGTCGATGATTATCTTGAATCTGTGGAAGGAGGGTGGTACCCCTTCTTCTTTGTCCCCAACTTCTTGGGAGTTCAAAATATTTGAATGAATTGGGATTTTCCACCAAATATCCTAAGTAAGGGGCCGTATCTTTGCCCTATTAACTTAAATATGGCTGCTGGCCGCTATCTAGTGGGCACTTGGTATTTTCTAATACTCGGTTGTAATCCATGGTACAATAGTCCTACCTCAGAACTCTATGCAACTAAAGTGAATTTATCGACTTCTCTACAACTTTCCTTGGGTGGGGATTCTTCGAACCTTTGGTTTTTAGAGCTACACTTCTCGACTCAAGCTCATACCCCTCGCTTTCTTAGAGCTTATATACCCAGAGCTCTACCTTGCCACTACATTCGACTCTTCACTTTCCATGCACTGGAGCTTTTATAGTCCAACTCAGGGGCGTGCCGTCCATGGAAGCGGGGGAAGCACCGCTTCCCTACACTTTGAAATTTAAAAATAAATATGTTTCATTTAACAATGCATAGAAATTAATATTAAATTAGGTACTATATTTTCTCTGAAACATTACGTAAATTTTGTAAATGTACTAACAATTCATTGGTGTAATAAGTAAACGCACGCACCACCCATGAAAAAATTAATTGTGTAAACACACACCATACTTCGAGTCCGTCGGCGGAAGCGCGTTTTAAAAAAGCCGGCTCATCTTCCAATTGTTTTCGCTTTGTGTTATTGACCTTGCTTTGCAACGACAGTACTCGGTCTGTTTGGGCACGTTAAATACGGTCAAGAGGCCGCGATTTTTACGTCGCCTTACGCATATTGTAATTTGTACCGCGAATTGACGTGTGAGGAAAATCGTAGACTTCAGATAGATTTCAGTTTGTTTTTCGTAGGACTATGCACTGTGTCTGTGAACAATAATATTGTGGTAAATGGTGTCTGTATTGTGTGCTCTTTATTGAAAAAAGGATTTTCAAGTAGAAATTTTGAAGAGAAAACAGACATTATTAATTTTAGTAGACTAAAGGATCCTATCAATTAAAAGACGAAAGTAGAAAAGTCAGCAATGTAATGTATCAGGCATTTTCACGTAGAGTTCTATGAAAAGTATGAATGGTTAACCGGCTGCAAAACTTTAAAGAAATTGTTTTGCTGGCCTTGCCTACTTCTTAATATAGCAGGAAAATCACATTGGAACTCAGTCGGTATTACAGACTTGAATAATTTTCACATGTAAATAGCAAATCTCATATAAGTGCTACAATTAAAGAAAAAACATTCGGGGCCTATCGCATTAAACATAGTTTGGACAATACAAAATTCACAATAAAAGGGTAAAAAAAATAGGGACGTCTTACAACGATTAATAGATGTAACTTGTTTCCTGGAAGAGCATGAACTAAGTTTTAGTGGTCACAATGAAGCAAGTTGGTCTGCCAATCGAGAAAATTACATGGACCTAAGTTTTTTATCAAAATACGATGATATCCTAAAAAATCATTTTATCATTTTATTGATTCGACGACTTTCCGAGGTACCTCAAACAGAATCCAAAATAATTTAAATAAACGCACTGCCTACGTTGTGATGGATCACATTAAAAGTGAAATTAAAAAAGCACCTTTCGTATCAATGGCGCTTGATGAAACCACAGATGTAGCTTAATGACGCTTGATGAAACCACAGATGTAGCAAACTTAAGTCATTTATCCATTGTTGTGCGATATGTATTGGATGGCATTTCTCAAGAGCGATTCTTAGGATTTTAAGACGTCACTAGCGAACGAACTGCAGATGCATTGTTTAAAATTATTGTTTGTGACATTATTTTCAGTTTAGAATGTGGTTCTAAGCTTGTTGCCCAGATCTACGAGGGTGCTGCCGTAATGGCTGGCCATTTAGGAGGCCTTCAAGCTAAAGTAAAAAAGAAGTTTAAACATGCAATTTTTGTTCACTGTATAGCACATAGACTTAATTTGGTTTTATCGCGAAACATGGATAATATCAAAGATTGCAAAGTTTTCTTTTCGACGCTTAGCGGTTTGGCTTCCTTCTTTTTAAAGTCATTGAAAAGAAGTTGCTCCGACGCGATGGAACTACAATGGACGTCTAGTGCACACAGT
This sequence comes from Psylliodes chrysocephalus, assembly GCA_927349885.1. Classification (NCBI taxonomy): domain Eukaryota; kingdom Metazoa; phylum Arthropoda; class Insecta; order Coleoptera; family Chrysomelidae; genus Psylliodes; species Psylliodes chrysocephalus. The sequence continues at coordinate 61,067,358 of OV651814.1, read as the reverse complement.
GTTTTAATACCGTGATTCTTTGATACACTTTTTTCAAGACGTTTGGGATAATTAAGAAACATGGGATGCTGAAACTGTTACTGCCGCTAAAGGGTATTTGCATTGGCTCGAACAAAACTTTGATTTCAATTTTTTGCTCGTCATTTTTGCTGACATTTACTGACATTTTATTCGACATTTTACAGACAAAGTCAAATGACATTGGCTTTTGAATTATACAAATTGATGATTTTAAAAATAAAATGAATAAAAAACGAGATCAGTTTGAACACTTTTAGAATAAGACTCAAAGCATTGGCTTAGAATCTGAAAAAAAGAGAATTAGAATTGATAATGTCGGTAACAGAAAAACCTCCTAACGTAGATTATACTCCAGAATTTTTTATAATATTTTACAAAGAATGAATTCTTGATTTCAAAACTTTAACGAATTAAAATTCGTTAAACTGTGCAATTTTAATATTAGTAACCACGATTCATCAAAATTTCCATCGGAAGCTTTTAATTCACTAAAATTAAATTATGGAAATTTTTTTCGATATTCCAGCATTAAAACCCAGTTAAGTGTTGTTTATAAAAAGCTAAAATTAGTGATAAAAAGACGCCTGTCAATGTGTTAAATTTTCTTATAATAACTGGTTTAAATAAGTCCCTTTGTGAAGTCGTCAAGTTGTGAGAATTAATACTAACCATCTCAGCCACAAGTGCGTCAGTTAAGAGAAGTTTTTTCGCTTAAAAGCGCATTAAAAGTTTTATACGAAATTCAACAAGTGAAGACAGACTCTCTAATTTAGCCCTAATATCCATTGAAAAACAGCTTGTAAAACAGTTATCAAAAAATCCAAAATTTTACGACGATGTTATAGACAAATTTGCAGCCATTGTGGATAGGCGAATAGATCTTAAGTATAAATAAATGTCAACTGCTGTGTCAATTGTGCGAAAAATGCTGAAAAAAATAAAAAAAACTTCAGTTGTATGTTTTTTTTACGTTTAAGTAAACCAAGAAAGCTTTTCAACAGTAAGTTTTTTTATTGCTTCTAGTACTAAACTAGGTTATAAATAGTAACACTTCAAAAATCTCAATCTCGAATATCCGTAGTACTGAGGAAAAAAAAAGCAATATTTTGACAAAATGGTGAATGCGGCGCTGTGCTTACTGGCCCGCTGTATTTTTATAGAATCGCTTCCCCTTCCAAAAATGCCACCGCACGCCACTGGTCCAACTTCTAGAATCATATTTAACGCTTCTTGGATTCTATTAATTTTCTTTAGTTTTAAGTTTTACATTTCGTACCACTCTACGTTTAAATACCACATATTTATTTGCCAAATAAAAATTTTTATAACAGACTGCTGGGACATCTTGTAAATAGAATTAAATAAAACAACACACAAAATCGTAGCTAGCTAACTGGAGGTCAGGCTGAAAATTTTTTAAATTATTATATTCATATTTTTTAGGAGCACCAAATGCCAAATTCAGCAACCATCACTTAAAGATTGACGGTGGCATTGACGCCGAAATAGAAGACTTTCCATACGTGGCTTCCGTCCAATTTTGTCCACCCAAATGCTCACACATTTGCAGTGCTATAATCATCAACGAGAACTGGGTATTGACCGGTTCCAGTTGCATTGAGTACATTGCATTCCAAAAGGTTGATGCCGGAGCATTTTACTTAGCTCAAGACGACAAAGTTACCGTTGACGTTGAAGATGCATTCGCTCATCCTGACGCCGCACCAGATGGGTAAGTTTCTGGAAAAAAAAAATTTATTTGGTGGTCTCGAGCGTACATTCAAAACAACGATGTTTCTTATAGACTCGGTCCAAATGATCTTGCTTTACTTAAGTTAGCTCAACCACTGACCTTCAACGAAAGAATACAACCAGCAAAATTGCCCAAACAAGGCCAAGAATTCACCGGTAAAGCTAATGTGACTGGTTTCGGTGACAGTAACCTTGCTGACCGCAATGGCCTCCAAACAGCCCGTGATGTAACTCTTATATCTAACGATGGTAAGTATAATTAGCTTTTTGGACCTGAACTTTATCTGTTACTAAATTCAAAGAGGATTAACTGTTTCTATTCTATCAAGATTCTAGCACCCCTTGCAATCTAGTATTGTTACTTGCGCAAAAGATAATCCCTAATTTAAATTTTAGTATGTTAGAAGCACACATAAACAGTTTTTATTATTTTAAATATTATTTTTAAAATTAGACAATGAAATAACGAACAACGTAATTAGTTGTTAATTAAATTGCTTGTCATGGTATGCTTCAAAAGAGAACGATATCTACCTTATCTATCTGTAATTTATTAAGTAGTCGCTCATGGGGAACAGGGTAAGTTAGTCTTGTAAGAAATTTGGAAGTATTATTGGAAATACCTACTATCTTCAGTAGTCTAGAGAGTTTTAATTTTGCAGTGGGTCGATGTTCAACCTGTTCACCGTTGGGATACTTATTGTTCGATCCTCTAGCATTTAATTTCAGCCTTCTACAGATTTGTTTTCGATCGCTGGAATAAGGTATTATTTCGTTATCTTTGATTACTAGATTTGTATGCTTTTAAACATTCTAAAATTAGAGACAGTTCTTGATTTAATGTCACCAAAAGTGTCATCAAACAATACGTTTTTTTCTATCGTTTTAGATTGCCGCAAAGCCATCAAACAAGTTTTCCCAGACCAAGATTCTAATTTAGATGACAAGAGCAATTTATGTACGTTAAGCAAAACAGCAAACACCTGCTACGGTGATGTCGGTGGTCCTTTAAGTCAAGATGGAACCGTCATCGGTACAGTCACGTGGTACTTGGAGCCATGCGGTACCAGCGGAGCTCCAAATGTGTACACCAAGCTCTCTAACTTCGTGGACTGGATCGAAAAAACCATTACCGAAAATAGTTAAATTATATAATTTGCTAAAAATAAAGACATAAATTATTATAGGTAGTAAATTTTTATATATTTATAGTGCGTTGCAATTTATAGTAGAAAATCTTATCGTTTTAAACATGAAGGAAGGTTGTATATTAGCCGGAACAGGGACGGTGCTCCCAAATGGACTTTAAAATTTAATGTTTTCTGTTTGGGGAACAAACATGATAATAATAATATTTCGTAAGAACATATATCTTCAAAATCGAATACTTATACTAATATTTATATTAATTATTCCGAACTATATCCTTTCATATCGTCATCAAACTCAATGTCATATTCGCTGTCATAGGACGTGATATCGTATAAGTAAACAAATTATGTTTTTTTTTTAATACCGCTCTCAATCACAAATTAAAAAAGAAAAATAAAAAAATACGAAGATTAAAAAAATATCTTGTGAAATGTTTATTTATGTATGGTACTCCAATTGTACGTTTGTGCTTGATGGAATATCTGAAATTGAGAATTAGAATTTTTTAATTGTTTAATTAATAATAACAAAAAAAAATTGGGTATTTTAACAGTTGTTATCCCATCCACTTTATTTTCTTAACCCTAGTAATAGCAGTGTCTTTTTTTTTTTTGGTATTTGTAAAACAATATTTTTATAAGAAAGTGATTTACTTTGACTAATAATTTGTAAAAAATAATTATTACTGTAATAGTTTAATTGAAGAAAAACCTTTTCCTACGACCACATACGAAAATGATAGTTTGCACACTTATTTGTTCTTAAGAAAGTAGCTTATATCACACGCGTAATGAAATATATACCACACACGTACTGAAAAATAGCAAAATACACATGTATTGAAAAGTTAAAAAATATCGTCCTATGACCTGTGACATGTACGTCAAAGTTATCATTATAATTGTCATTTCAAATTTTTATGTAATAGCAAATGAGCAATAAAGTTTTTTATATAGGTTTTTAAAATTATAAAATAATAATAAAACATGTTTACTCAATATTATTTATCGAATATTGAAACAAAATTTTTTATAAGGGTACTTCTGGAAACAAAATAATTTTCTTCTTCTTTTCTATAGTGTTATTTTCGGTTTCAAATACGACAATGTGAATTTTTGAGGTTATGTTTATGTTAGTGTTTACAATACACCTTGCTGTATGTGTCTATTAGTATAAAAATATTTAAAGTTTATTGTGATTTGTGTTTAAATACATACTAGTGTCTACAAGATAATTCAAACTTTAAAATTAAGTGTTATAAAGATTACTGGTTAATGCATTTAAAAGAAAGTGAAGGAAAACTTATTCTTCATGGCTATTGTGATTATATTAAATCCAACAGGTAAGTTTAAAGTTATAAAATTTGAAAAATTACATTAAGTAGGCTGTGGTATTAATTGTCAAACACACAAGCAATCATTTTGTAAAATTTTATTTTATTATACAATTGTACTGAGCTCGCAAAAAAATGGATTCTAGTGATTTCGAATGTACGCCTCCAAAAATAGCAGAAGCTGCTAAAAACACGTCGCTCAAATTGTTACCTGCTCAATCTAGAGTAAGGTATCAATATGCTTATGATTAATTCATTAAATGGAGACAAAGGAAACAAATAAAGAGTTCGTTTTCTGAAAATGTTCTACTGGCCTATGTGAATAAATTATCATCAAAAGTACAAAGTTTAACTTTGTGGACACAGTACTCAATGTTGAGAACTACTCTGTCTATTGAACACAATGTGGATATTTCTAAGTAGGTACCTAAAATTAAAGGCATTCTTAAAGAGAAAAAGTGATGGCTATAAACCAAAAAAAGCCAAAGTCCTGTCGCAACAAAAAATAAATAATTTCATAGAAACAGCTCCAGATGAATTATATTTATTTACAAAGATGAGCAAGTTTAATATCTATTATTTTGTTCAATGTGTGAGTCTTTTTTGTTATTTAAAGTTGCACTTATCCTTGAAATATCAAGAGCGTGCCAAAAGCAGGAGCTCACACAGTTGACTATAAACAATATAGAGGATTTGGGTACAGCAGCTGTGATAAAAATAGATAACACAAAAAACCAAGTACCCAGAAAATTCACGATTACTGAACCGTTTTATACCATAATAAAAAAATATGCCAATCTTAGACCACCAACCACTCAACTAAGGTTTTTTCTTAATTATAAAAATAAAAAATGCACCCAACAATTAGTGGGTATAAACAAAATAGGCACTGTGCCAAAGGTAGTGGCAAAGTTTTTAAATCTTCCGAATCTAGAACAATATACTGGCCACACCTTTAGGTGTTCTTCTGCAATAATTTTGGTAGATGCAGGAGCAGATCTTGCTGCATTAAAGCGCCACGGGGGATGGAAATCCTCTACCGTGGCCGCGCAGTACATAGATGACTCTGCAACTAATAGATTAATGACTGCTAATAAAATAATGAACACCATTCGCAGCATAAGCACATTCAACGAAGAAGTTGCATGTAGAAACATTGAACAATACTCTGAACAAAATGCTAAAACTACACAACCCAGATACAGTGCAAGTTTGTGTACTTCATCTATACAGCAACAAATTAATGTAGATCCACAAGAAACAATAAACACATATATTAGGGGAACCACTGAGAATAATAATATTGCAACATTACAAAATCCACTGCAATTTAGTAAATGTTATAATAACAATTTTACATTTAACTTTTATAACGTCCCAGAAAAAAAGAAAAACAAAATTATTAATAATTATTCAGTTCATACAGTTTAGTTACAAATATTTCCTAATTAATATATTAGTTATCTCTAGTTTAGTTACAAATATTTTTTATCCATTCCATTAGTTATTTCTACTTTAGATGTAAATTTTTATAAACTATTCTGTTAGTATCTCTGCTTTAGTTATAAATGTTTCTTATTGTTATATTAGTTCTTGTTCTGCTTTAGTTATAGATATTTTTTAAACATTGTATTAGTTCTTCTCATTTCTACTGTTACAAAATGAAAAATATTTTGGAGGACTTTTTTACTTTTCAACACATGTGTTGATATTCTTTTCAGCACATGTGTGATATACTTTTCCGTACATGTGTGATATGGTTTAATTCACTCTCTCATTTAAAAAAGATATTTTTTAAGGATTTTGTGTGTGGTCGTAAAAAAAATAGTGTAGGTACACAACTCGTTGAAAAGTGTATTTCTCGCACTCGTTTAGTTTCCGCACTCGCCATTACGATACTTCAACTCGTGCGAAATGTTGCACTTTCCACACTTGTTATGTAATGTACTATTAAATTGATGGTATTCTTCATCGATAAATAATATAGATTAAAACATACATAGATACACTTTTCTTAATTAATTAAATAAATTAGCATTAGTATCGGATAAACAATATCATCCTGTAGATTAGTCGGAATTAGTCAACTTACCTCGAGATTTCCAAGATGACAGGTACTTGTAATCTTTTATTATTTAAGTACCAATCAAATTGTAATACTTAACCCATTTGTTTTTCCTGTGTTAGTATGGATAATCAATCATATACCCTTAATGTGTACCCATATTAATTACTTTCTTTATTTACGCGCCAGAGCCCACTAAAATACATACATAAACAAATTACGGTGTTATAATCACACAAATAAATTCATCTTCGAGAAAGGGATTATTCATTCCGGGAATATTTATAATTATTTTTATAGATACAAGATTTTCTAAATTTTGCATTTAATTTACACATTCCCATTACGGACATCGTTTTGATGTAGTGGCTTGTAATATTTAAGGATTAAAATGATTATAATTTTTCTTTAACATGTATTTTTTAATAAAAATATTAGTTTCTATATTTCTTTAAACAAAAAGGTTTCCGATTAATTACAAAGTTGAAATTAAATTATTACTGTACATTCTTAAAACGGGTGATCTGTTAATTAATAGAAACAATAAATTGTTTGGCAGATGATAATTTTTAAAAATTAAAATAAATTCGAAGAAAAATTAATAGGTATACATTGAACAATAAAAAGTCAAGCAACTAGAAAACGGCAAATTTTATGTAAACTTTTTGTATTAATTTTAAAAGTTTTATCGAATATTAAAGCTCTGCTATAAAATACTGAAACTTTTTAAATACTGAACGGATATTGTTGAAATCCGAGGAGCATAGTTTTTATTTTGAAATTATTTTACACATATTAATTGAAAAATATCGGACGAATATTGTTAATATCCAAAGAGCAGATTGTGTTTTAAATTATTATAAAATCTTAAATAAAGTGTTTTGCCTCGTCTCAGAATGTGACGAGAGGATGAGCAGGACACTTTTTTAAAATAATTGGCGTAAAAGAATTTGGCGGCTATCTCATAATTTTGTTATTTTTATTTGAGACGTCTTGTCTTTAATATTTTGATAAATTAAAATAATACAAATTAATAACCAGTCGATACATAAAAAAATATTTCGAGAGCGAAATATAAATCAGTATGGCCGTGTTAGCAGGTAAACAAATTTTTGCGTAATTAATCATGGTAATATAATATATAGAACAGTGGCAGTCAAGAGCGGAGGGTGCGAGGAAACGTTTGCGGTAGAAAAGTACCGCCGACACCTCCCCAGGCAGAACGAAGTGCTTGAGTGTCTAATGTAATTGTTGGCTTATTCTCATGCATTGTGTTTTATAGGTGATCATTTACTAAATAAATAATTATTTGACTTGTTAATTAATAAATCTATTATACATAATAGTATATTATGACACTAATGCATAATAGAGCCTTTAAAGTATGAACAAACGACGTGCAGCGGAGTGGCCTTAACGTTGCGAATTCTTTAAAAGCGATTTTGCATTGTGTCATACGATATTTTTTAGTATGAATGCGTAATTACAATAGTAATAGTAGTAATAACTACAATTATTTTAATTGAAAAATGCAAATTAATAATTTCCATGCATTTTATCAAGTGGGTAGGTAAATTTCATTTGACTTTTTATTTATTAGAATGATTTCTCTGTTTTATGTAAACTTGTAAACAATTTCATTAATTTAAAAATTTAAAATAAAATGTAACATAATTTAATCTAGCATCGGTTTGAAAATTTTCAGGGAAACAACTGCCCGCTTTGCACCACTGCCGGCGCCCATGAGCTAAAATCTAATACTTTTCTACACCTACATGGATATTAGCTTATCTAAGCACAGATTACAAAACAAAAAAGTATGCTATTGCCTTCAACTGAAAGAATATATTTCATATCCATTCTAGATAGTGAGAATACTGCAAAAACATGAAATCCACCAATCACCTTTCATATTTTGATCAACCGACTGCTATTATTTTTAAAATTTTAAATAAGTGACAATTCTGTCAAACTTGTCAGTATATTTGCGGTCTAGGACGTTTCGACGCGGCCATTTCGACGCAGCTGTTTCGACGGGGCCGTTTCGACGCGAGGACATTTCGACGCGGGCCGTGTCGACGTCGGGCCATTTCGACGCCAACTGTATTTTTTTAGGTAGGTAAAAATTCATACAAAATAATATATTTAAAATGTCTCTTTTAATTTTATTATTAAAAATGTATAATATAATTATGTGATATTGATTTTAAATATTCGGTTATATTTATTTTTTTATAATCGATTTTTAAAATCCTCTCGTCACAATCGCGATGATTTTTTTTATTTAGCTGGCGTCTGCTAGCCCAAAAGTAATTGTTCTTAAAACAAGTCCCTTCCTGTTTGTATCTTTTTAAGTGCATCAATAAATTTTCATATCGTTAGATGATCTATGGACATTTCGTTTTGAAGTCGTCTGTGTGCAGCTTTGGCGTGGTTATTCGTTCTGTCTGTACCCTCCAAAACGAGGTTGTAGACAGATCACAATGTAATCGGAGAGAGTGGATTGCCCCTTCTTCGACCCTGTCATTGAGGACGTCCTACGTATGAGTCCTCGAATCATTCTATTAGAGGTTGCAACTCATTAGACAATTCTCCAAATAAATGGTCTATTGCAATATCCATGTCTTCTTCAAGTACAAATGCCAAAACTTTCACCATTCGTGCATAAAGACTAAAATCAGCATCGGTATTATATCGACTCAGCAAATTCATTTGCGCCAAATGTTTTTTTATATTTTTCACCAAATTAAAAAACCTAGCAGCTCTGCATTTGGAAACTCTTCTATGAAAGCATTTATGGCACACAGTTTAAAATCGCATGATTTTTTTCCGGATTTGCAGCTGGCTGTAAATGTCCCATCATACCAATCATTCGGGCATATGTAGTTTGCCGTTGGTTGAGCAGGAGAGCATAAAGAACAGGATGAACTTCTCCTAATTATTTAGCCATAATTATGTAGGTAAAAAATTGAGGCAGTTGGTTTAAATGTCCTATCAACAAACCAATGTTTTGAGTCCTTCAAAATCTGTAAATAGTTAAAAGAAGTTTTATGAAATAAAATTATAACTTAAAATACTCGTTTTATTTAAAAAAAAAAATTATTCTAAATTTTTTTTCCAAAACCAATAGCTTCAGAGAAAAAAATAAACACCATAATTTATAATTTTTTTATTAAATTAAGTGGGAAACAGTAAATATGTAAAATTTAATGCGATTCATAATATTGAAAAAATACCCGAGGTTAGTCCTTTGTGAATGCACGAAAATTACAAAATTTCAAGTTTCTAGCTTTACTGAAATTTTAGAAAAAAAATAAAAACTCTATTTTAGTCACTACCTTTTAAGGGTGATATCTCGGAAAGGGGTGGACTGAGGAAATTTTGTTATAGGAAAGATCCATCTTAATTCCATACGAGCAATCACCTCCTGAATTTTGTCGCATGAATTTAGAAACACCCTCTATATATATTGTAATGGAAGTGAATTATCGACATTTAAGATCAAAAATTAGTTAACTGTTTAATCTAACTAGGATAAGGTACCTAAAATAAACTACTTAATATAACATTATGTATCAAGATTAATATTTAGGTAATTCATTAAAAATCTTTTTAGGTACCTAATTTTCAGAGATTAATTGTTTATGCCTTTTATAGAAATGAGAACATAAGCCAGCTAATAGTTATATATTTACTGCATCTATCTATCAATGCTTACTGAGAATATTTAAGGAACAAGATAAATTACTCAATTTTTTACAAAGAATAGATCTGCAAAAAAATAGTAATTTCAAATAGTTTTTAAAATAATTTATTACCTACTTAAAAAAAATTACATTTGGCGTCGATACGGCCCGGCGTCGAATCGGCCGGCGTCGAATCGGCCGGCGTCGAAATGTCCTCGCGTCGAAATGGCCGCGTCAAAACGGCCGCGTCCAAACGGCTGCGTCGAAACGTCCCATTCCGGTATATTTGTTAGTTATTATAATTAAACATACATTAAAAATTAGTTATTCTTGTGTAGAACGACAAATAATTGCATTTCTGTTTTTATTTCGTCTTTTATTATAAACAATTTGTTAATTTAAATAAAACTATACAGGGTGTTCGATAAGTACAGTACATAACTTCAGGAGCATATTATGGAGCTAAAATAAAGGTATTTTTGTCATATACACTATGTCTCAAAAATGCTTCGTTACGGAAATACAGGGTGTGAAAGTTTCATAAAAAAACAATTTTTTAAATATTTCCAAAACCGCTTAAGATATTTTAACGCAACGTTGCTAACTCTCAAAAGCTGCAAAAATTTAATAAAATATCTCAAGTAGTTTTGGAAATATTTAAAAAATTGTATTTTTTTTTATGAAATATTCACACCTTATATTTCCGTAATGAATCGTTTTCGAGACATAGTGTATATGACAAAAATACCTTTATTTTAGCTCCAGAATACGCTTCTAAAGTTATGTACCGTACTTATCGAATACCCTGTATAACATCAATTTAATTAAGTATTAAAGCAACAAATATAGAAGAATACATGGTCCTGTGGATAGCGTTCTTGCCTTCCACACTAAAGACTCGAGTTCGATTCTCGGATGGGGAAAAATGAAATTAACTTTTTACTGTTTTTTTTTCTTTTTCGTTTAAGTATTTTAGTTTAAAAATTATTAAAAGACATAAATTATTTTAAAATTAGTGATTCTGTCTTAATAACCTAAAATATTTTTTTATTTGTAAATTTTCGTTAGTGGGTAGTAGACAAAATATTCTGTATAACTCGAGTGGATTGTCCACATCGCACTCAGACTCAAATTTCGTCTTCGTGCGATATGGCCATCATATCCACTCTTGTTGCACAAACTACTATTTCCCTTTGTATAATAAATAACTAAACACTGTGAAACAATTGTCTAACGTCATACTGGCTAAAGGTTTTAAATTATGAAGGATGTATGAGGATTTCTGATGATGTTATAAGGATTTATGAGAATTTATGAGGATATATAAAGATTTAGAAGGAAATATCAGGATTTATAGGGAATTATTTCTACCAATAGGATGTAGGTGTTCAAAATGTAGGTCAGTGGTTTGCTACTGGTCCATGTGTCCGAATACACGGTTTTTAAATAATACCTGTGTGTGACAAATACGTAATTTAAACAATTTTTGAGTACCTACATACCTATAAAAATGAATCCCAATAATTCTTTTAAATAAAGCTTTCTTTATTTTCAGTAAAAATCGATTTCCGCCTAAAAGGTCGTTCAGGTACCTCGAGTATTCCAAATAAATCACCATATGAAGTTTGGTTTAGAAAAAAAACTAACTAAAAATATATAAGGATTATCGGCTCTACTTGCTATGCATATATTCCTAAAGCCTGCAGGAAGAAACTTGACAGAAAGGCAGCAAAAGGAATAATAATCGGATATGATAGTGACAATGTCTATCGTATATGGTGTAATGAAAGTAGCAAATTAATTAGGTCTAGAGACGTAATTTTTGATGAAAATCCTCTGGTTTCTTCTAACGAAGTTCCTATTCTTATTCCGGAGAAGGAAGAAAAAGAATCACAAACAGATTGTGAAGAAGGAGAAGATAGAGAGAAGGAGAACCATAGTAATCAAGAATATGATGAAGAGGAACATCAAGAAAATAGAGAAAAGGAAGAACTTTCTTAAAAAACTGAAAGTCGTATAGGGTCAAATGAAAGGGAGCTAAGAAAAAGAGATCAAATTAAGCCACCTGCAAGGTTTGAAGACTATGTTTTAATCACAGTTGCTAGTATACTAGAAATCAATGAGCCATCTAGTTATCAAGGAGCAATTGATTGAAGCCATGGAGTCCGAAATCCACTCACTTGCAGCAAATCAAACCTGGGTTATGGAAAAGTTGCCACCAAATAAAAAAGCAATTTCGTGCAAATGGGTGTATAAACTCAAAACTAATCCAGACAGATCAATCGATAAATACAAAGCGAGATTAAAGGCTGTTCCCAGAAGAAAGGAATTGACTATGAACAGACCTTTAGTCCTGTGGCAAAAGCTGGAACCATACGTGCTTTAATAAGCATGGCGGCTAGCCAGAAAATGTAAATAAATCAATTTGACGTTGCCACCGCTTTTCTTTATGAAAAGCTTGAAGAAGAAGTTTTCATGAAACAACCTAAGGGGTATTCTGATAGAACCGATAGAGTTTGCCGTTTAAAAAGAAGTTAATACGGTTTAAAACAAGCCCCAAGTTGTTGGAACAAAAGATTTAACGAGTTTTTGACAAGAATAAACTTTACAAAAAGTGAATCTGATCCTTGTTTATTTATTAAGAAAAATGGGGTAGATTTGCTGTTACTAGTACTGCATGTCGACGATGGATTAGTGGTTTTAAATAAAGAAAGTTTAAAAGAAGATTTTATAAGAAACTTGAAGAGAGAATTCAAACTCAAAGTCCAACCCGCCTCATACTTTCTAGGTATAGAAATAGGAAACAGCGAAGATGGAGCTATTATATTAAGTTAAACAGCATATACTTGTAATGAATAAACCTTTGCTAATAAGGTTTAATAAAACTAAAAACGAAGCATGACAATTACAAAATAAATTATGACATTAATCAAACAATTAAACAAATATACAAGGTATTAAAATATCACTACATTCTTCCCACGTTAATCTGTTATGTAGTCTTCTAAATATTTAGGTGCTCATCTGGAACGAATAGGACGGTTTTGCGCACTACGTTCTTCCGTTTTGGAACAGGTCTCTTGAGAGAATGAGGGAACTTCATTATGGTTTTCTAAAGTTTCGAATTTTTCAGTTTCCTCCGGTGATTCAGCTATGGTGGGTTCGTTAGTATCATCGTTGGAAGCCATCTTTTCAGTTTCATTAGTTACATTTTGTTCCAAAGTTTTATGAGCTTTACGGGCTAAATGTCTAAGTGAAACTGTACTTTCTCTTCCGTCTGGGAACTTGATTTGTGCATATTCAGGATTAGCTTTTATTAATTGTACCTCTTCCACCACTGGATCACATTTACTTTGGCGTCTGAAATTTTTGAGTAGGACAGGTCCTGGAGAAGATAGCCAAGTAGAAATAGTAGAGCCATTAGCTGATCGTCTAGGGTGGTTAAACATTCGCTCATGTGGAGTACAATCATCTAAAACCATCTCCCAGTGCGAAACTGCTAATTTCTTTGTTTTTAGGGCCAGTTGGACTGTCTTCCATATTATTCCATTATATCTTTCGACTTGGCCGTTCCCTTGAGAATTATAGGGACTTGTACGACTGGTAGCTATTCCACGAGAATGCAAATATTCTTTTAGTTCATTAGACATGAACGATGTCCCTTGGTCGGAATGAATATAGGAAGCTAAACCGAAAATCGAAAAAAGATTTGCCAAATACTTAATAACAGTAGAGGAAGTCATATTCGAGCAAGGATAAGCAAAATGAAATCTGGAATATTCATCGACAATGGTTAGGAGATATATGTTTCTGCTGATACTTAAAAGCGGGCCTTTGAAATCAATATTTAATCTTTCAAAAGATGAGGTAGCCTTAATTAATTTTCCACATTGTTTAAAAAATTTTGGTTTTAGCTCGGAACAAATTGGACAAGAAGAGATGGTTCTACGAACGTCTTCTACAGAAAATGGCAAATTTTTTGAACGTATCCAGTGAGCGAACCTAGTGACTCCTGGATGGCACAGTGCCTCATGAAGATTGAAAAGGTTGTTCTGATGAATATTATTACCAATATAACCACAAACACTAAACGTATCCGGTACCACATTTTCAGGTCCCCGGCGATAAATAATATCGAAACTGTAGAATGCTAGCTCTAAACGCCACCGCAAAATTTTTTCATTTTTTATTTTGCTACTGTATTTACTATTGAACATAAAGGAAACTAAGAGATTCTACAGTAGCATAAGCCTCTTTTTCGACCGCAGAATGATGTTGCTCACTTTTTGATAAGGTTCTTGAAAAGAATGCCACTGGTCTTCCTAGTTGGCTTAAAGCAGCTGCGATAGAGTGTTCAGACGCATCTGTTTCAACCGTAAATGGAACACCATCCTGTACAGAGGTAACAACCGAATTGGCAATTTCAAGCTTAAGATTTTCAAAATCAGCTGCTGCTTCTAAACTTAAGGGAAACGAAGTAGAGCTGACAAGTCTATGAATTTTTTCTGAAAAACGCGGTATCCACTTTGAGTAGTGAGAAAACATGCCCACAGTACGTCTCAATGAAGCAGTATCCCTTGGGATAGGAAGATTGAATAAAGGCTCCAACCTAGTTGGATCGGGTTTCAGTGCATTGTTTTCAATTAAGTAACCTAGTAACTTGATTGAGCGTTTACTGAATGAACTCTTATTATGATTTATAGTAAGGTTATACTTAGAAATAATATCAAGTAACGTTTTTAGATTTTTATCGTGATCATCCTGATTTTTCCCACACACAGTTATGTCCTCTAAATAACTGTAAACGCCATTAAGTTTTTCTTTAGTAATTATTTGGTCTAAGACACGTTGAAAACACGCAACCCCATTCGTTACTCCGAAAGGTATTCTATAAAATTGGAAGAGGCGACCTTGAGCTTCAAAACCTGTGAATATGTTCTCATTCTCTAGTATTGGTATTTGGTGATAGGCGCTCTGCAAATCAATAGTACTAAAGAAATTGAATTTAGACACTTCACCGACAATTTTATCAATATTGGGCAAAGGATATGCGTCTAAATATGTAAAACGATTTATAATCTGAGAGTAGTCTATAAACATTCTCTTTTTATGGTTCTCATTTCTGGTAACCAGAACTTGGGCTCGCCAAGGAGATCGACTTTCTTCTATTACTCCTTCCGAAAGTAATTTTCCTATTTCAAGGTTTATGAATTTGGCGTCATCTTGTGTGTGTCTACGCGATTTCGTAGTTATTGGCTTACAATTTGGTGCCAAATTTGAAAACAGAGCAGGGGAGACAATAGAGGCAGCGGCTAAGTTACAAATTTTATTAGTAGAGAGTGTAGTAGGGGGCCCACCTATATGTAAAGGAGGTTTATAGCCATTGAAATGAAACTCAATTGAAGAATGTTGTTCTAAAACATTTAGGCCAATAATGACATCCGCACATAACTCTGACAGAACAGAGGCATTCAAGTGGTAATAATAGAAACCTTGGATATAAACATCAATAAAACAGGAATTACTGGATGAATCAACAGATGTCGTTGACACTGCCCAGATGGGCGTGTTCGTCAGGATGGTTTTTAGTGATTTTACGATTAAAGAAGATCTTTTGAAGTTTATTCCACTGAAAGGACACACTACTGGACAGGAGTTGTTTTCCCATTTAAAAAATATTATTTCTTCCGAGAAAATTCCAATATCGAAAATGGTAGGCTTGACAACCGATGGCGCTCCAGCTATGGTGGGTTGTGATAAGGGTCTGGTGGCGTTATGTCGTAAAGATGAAATTTTTCCGCAATTTCTCTGTTACCACTGCATTATGCATCAGCAAGCATAATGTAAAAATGTCCTGAAACTAAACAAAGTTATGAAACTGTTGGTAAAAATTGTGAACAAGATTAGAGCTCAAGCGTTACAAAGAAGATTATTCAAAACCTTGGCCGATGAAGTTGACTGTCAATACGGGGACCTACTCCTTCACTCTAAAGTCCAATGGTTAAGTAGAGAACGGGTGCTGAAACGTTTTAATGATGTCCTATCTGGCATTTTCAAACAACGCAATGAACCGACCCCAGAACTAGAAAATTCAATTGGGCTTAGAGATTTTGGTTTTCTCGTGGACATTACAGAGAAATTAAACGAACTTAATTTGAAGCTTCAGGGAAGAGACAAAGAACTAGCGGAAATGATTTCTGATATAAAAGCATTTATCAAAAAGCTGGAGTTTTGGGAACAAAACCTAATTACCAGCGATGCCAAGCATTTTCCTATTCTTTCAGAAAAAATATCTCAAAATCCATTAGAACCCTATGACAGCAAATATCATGTAGAAATAGTTTCTACCCTAAAGAATAACTTCAAAAATCGTTTTAAGGATTTCAACGAAATGGCTTTAGTAGCGCAGTTTGTTGTTTCACCCTTTATGGAAATTGATATCCAACAGTTTGCAACCTGTGTTATGCAGAACTTTGGCGAAGACATCGCTGCAACAGAAATGGAAGTAATTGAGTTTCAAAATGATTTAGCCTTAAAATCGATAGTCTCAAGTACCAAATGTATCTGGCCTATTGTAAGTAAAGACAAATATTCAGTTCTATGCCGTATTGCCTTGAAAGTGAAAGCATTATTCAGTTCAACCTATTTGTGTGAATCTTCTTTTTCCAATATGAAGTTTATTAAGAACAAATATCGCAATCGACTTACAGATGAACATTTGGATAATTGTATTCGAATGGCTGTATTAAATTATACTGCAAACATTAAAAAAAATATTGATGAGTCTGAGTGTCAGCCTTATCATTGAACGTGCTTCTTTATTTTTCAATGTTTATGTTCATGATAGTGCGTTACTTTTTTGTTGTTATTATTAACTATTTTTAAATATTACGTGACATGCCGTTGTGGCTGGATAAAAGTTTGTGTTTATTTTTCAAACCCTTCGTTTAGTAGGTAGAAATGTAGCTATGAACAAGTACGTACTAGTAATATTAGTTATTTTGTTATTAGTTTATTATTAGTACCTATGTATTATGTAGTACCATTTAAATAGATTATTTATTGTTTCGGCCTTTACTTGATGAAAATCCATTTAATTTTGAAAGAGTAAAACCAAATTTGGTAGATTTTCACACTTTTATTTTAAAAATAAAAATTTTTAAACAAACACTAACATGACATATGTTTCGAAGTACAACTTCTTTTTCAAATGTGACTATTTACAATTCGGTATCCAATATATATACAAAATAATTTAACAAAACAAAGTACTTAAGAAAACATCAATAACATTACAAAATAAACTAACTATTTAAAGTAAATAAGGGTACTTAGGTAATTATAATATCCATCAAATAACAATAAGATAGCCCATTACCGGGATTATCTCACAGAAAACTGAGAAAGAGGTTTAATAAGGGTGAATTATTAATATCTAATTGATCATTTAGTAAGTTATCTGAATTTTTAAATCTATTTATTTCAAGTGTTTCTAAATGGTTTAATTTAAGGCTCTTATTTTCTACATGTAAAATTTCAAAGTTGTCTGTAAAAGAATGATTTTCAGCTAAAATATGATTTGAGTAAGTAGAATTATTTTTGTTTTTTGTATAGCTATTATAATGTTCGGAATAGCGTTTTTTGAAAGTACGGCCTGTTTGACCAATATACAATTTTGGACAACTACCACAATTTAATTTATATACCCCCGATTTATTATTAGGATTAATTTTACCCTTATTGTTTTTAATATACTTCCCAAGCGTATTATTGGTTTTAAAAGCTACGTTAATATTTTGGTTTTTTAAATATGATGATACCTTTTCACTAGGAGCTCCTATATATGTAAGACTCTTATATCTGCAATTTGGATCTTTAATTATGGGATAAACTTGTTGAATAGCCTGTTTAAAAAGTTTTTTCTCTAAAATGTTGTCTACTAACTTTGAATTAAAATTATTATTTACTGCGATTTGTTTAATGATATTTAATTCTTTTGTGAAGTTCTCTTTGGTAAGGGGAATATTAACTAATCTATGGATCATACTGTTAGTAGACAACATTTTAGAGAAAAAACTTTTTAAACAGGCTATTCAACAAGTTTATCCCATAATTAAAGATCCAAATTGCAGATATAAGAGTCTTACATATATAGGAGCTCCTAGTGAAAAGGTATCATCATATTTAAAAAACCAAAATATTAACGTAGCTTTTAAAACCAATAATACGCTTGGGAAGTATATTAAAAACAATAAGGGTAAAATTAATCCTAATAATAAATCGGTGGTATATAAATTAAATTGTGGTAGTTGTCCAAAATTGTATATTGGTCAAACAGGCCGTACTTTCAAAAAACGCTATTCCGAACATTATAATAGCTATACAAAAAACAAAAATAATTCTACTTACTCAAATCATATTTTAGCTGAAAATCATTCTTTTACAGACAACTTTGAAATTTTACATGTAGAAAATAAGAGCCTTAAATTAAACCATTTAGAAACACTTGAAATAAATAGATTTAAAAATTCAGATAACTTACTAAATGATCAATTAGATATTAATAATTCACCCTTATTAAACCTCTTTCCCAGTTTTCTGTGAGATAATCCCGGTAATGGGCTATCTTATTGTTATTTGATGGATATTATAATTACCTAAGTACCCTTATTTACTTTAAATAGTTAGTTTATTTTGTAATGTTATTGATGTTTTCTTAAGTACTTTGTTTTGTTAAATTATTTTGTATATATATTGGATACCGAATTGTAAATAGTCGCATTTGAAAAAGAAGTTGTACTTCGAAACATATGTCATGTTAGTGTTTGTTTAAAAATTTTTATTTTTAAAATAAAAGTGTGAAAATCTACCAAATTTGGTTTTACTCTTTCAAAATCCATTTAAATAGTAAAATAAATACATATAATGATAAATTAACTGTGGATTATTTCATTTACGTTGCGTTACGTGGCTTCCGTGTGGGTAGCTCGCTGTTTGTTCCAAAATTACCAAAGTAGCTCAACACATTGAGAGGTTGGCGACCACTGATCTAGAGTATAAATAATTTCCAAGTTTCTCTTACGTCTGTTATAATTTCCTTCATTGCGTTTATCGACTAATTGATTGCAGTAATGGACTATATGTTTTTTAACTTTTATTATTATGAAAATAATGCGCATTGAGTACAAAATTTAAAAATTGAAATATTCTGCCTCGTGGTTAATAAACAAGTGTCAAATTAAAACAACTCGAAAAGCTTTGCTCTGTTATGCAACATCGTTATCAGACTTAACATAAAAAGAAATATTAAAGTGTTAAACAGCGGTTACTTTAGTAATTTAATTTTTTTCCCAGAAGCTGTAGTATATGTTATTCCTGAGATACAGCCGGAAGCCATACTTATTGTCCCACCTGGTACATATTTTAAAAATATTTGTTAATTTAACATTCTTCCGTCATCCAAAAAGTCACACTTTAGACTTGCAGAGTTTCGTAAAACAAAAACCTCACAAACAGTACAGTACGTGTAATGTTTAAAGATGCCTTGACATTTCCACGTAGCGCACCCTTGGGATTCTGTTTAATTGGAAGGACGATAATTAAATGTTGGATACATCGGTGTGCGAATGTGTGCTACACTAGAGTCCGCGAGTTTTACATTCCAGTGACATTTCTTTGGAGTATGACGTATTCGGTGTTTCCGTTCATTAAAAAATATAAGGTTAACTATACTTGGAAACGCTTTTAGTCGTGATTCGAAATATGAAAAGCAACAGTTTCAAATTAGTAAATCTTCAGTACGAAATTTATTTTATATTCTGCTTCAATAACAGAGACTACAACTGTAACACATGTTTCATAGTTTGCGCCCTATTGTAAATTTGATGGCGGGACTTTAAATCAGTGGCGTAACAATTTTAAATTTGCAAA
Source organism: Psylliodes chrysocephalus (assembly GCA_927349885.1). Classification (NCBI taxonomy): domain Eukaryota; kingdom Metazoa; phylum Arthropoda; class Insecta; order Coleoptera; family Chrysomelidae; genus Psylliodes; species Psylliodes chrysocephalus. The sequence continues at coordinate 61,047,419 of OV651814.1, read as the reverse complement.
TTATATATACATAGTTGTGCTTTAATACTTCGGAATTTCTGTGATTATGCTTCACATCCTTGTTAGTGGAAATAAAGATAACCATGTAGTATACCTATGTTACGCCGCTGACCCACATGTTGAGATTAAAAATTTACTCTCTATCACTGCCTGTCTAGATTACTCATTAACAATTGTTGTGTCGCGTGATTCACATCATTTAAGCCGGACCACATTCCAGCCATTATAAAAACATGGATAAAAACTATCGAAAACGAAAATCGTCTCAGAAATACGATAAATTAAAAATTTAATGAAAGAATTCAGACCACAGGTAGGAAAATAATGTTTTTCTTTTTATTTAAATGATTTTTAGCTTGCAGAAGATACTACTTTATGTGTAAATTTCTGCATTTAGACAATAAATAAATAAATATACAGAAGACACTACTTTATGTGTTAACGGTGCAGTCATTCATAAAATCAAAAAATGCTACTTAATGTGCAAATTTCGGAAAACTTTGATGATGGCAGATACTACTTTATGTATAAATTATGCATTATAGACAAAGACATGTACATAGGAGGCTACTTTATGTGTTAACTCTGATCTTATACTAGTACAGGATTCAATCAGTCTTTAAATTTCTACTTTTAAATAGCGACTGAAGGAAACCAGGCCAGAGAAAGAGCAGGAGAAATACAAAATCCAAAGGATGAACCAATAAGTATTTAGAAAAACAGAGAGGGGAGAAGGAGTTATTAGGAAAATAAATAAAGGTAAGAAAGATTGCTGGTAGACTGAAAAAATTTGTAAAACATGTGGGCTAACTTAACTATTAAGTATAAGAATGTCCTAAGATATGTTAAAGGTTTTAAATTAATCTTTGAAACACAAAAGGATGTTTTCTCTTAGAGAAAAAACTAACTTACACACTTCCATTTAAAAAAAAAAAAATTGTACTAAAGAATTCAACAGGTGTTTGCTTGCTAAAGAAAATTAGTTTAACTGAGTGTCTTACATTTGGTTTAACCATTTGCTCCATATGTTTTTGCAAACACTTTAAAACCGTTAGTGCATCAACTAAGGCTTTTGGAAATAACCTTGATGATTTCCTAATTACATCTAAATCTAGTGATGAATGTCTCAAACATTGTAATACAACGGTTAATTCTTTACAATCTCTATGACTCATCATCATAAAAAAAGTGTTTTTATCTAAAGTATGCGATAACTCGATTGTTACGTAGCTGATGCATTTTTTGTATAAGTACTAGAATTAGAAAGACCAAGCAGAAGGCATAGTGATTGTACCAAAATGGGAAACTCAACCATGCCATGGTACAAAAAAAAAATAAATAAACAAATAAATGCTTTTTACGGTACATGTCAACATTAAACCTAGTTATTCATTGCAGCAAACCTTCATTTAGAACTACTTATAACCAGAGTTCTGCCCTAGCTCTCATTATAAATAGTCCCTAACTTTCATTATAGAAATTCTGAATAATAGAAGAAAATGTATATTAGGAAATTTCTAAAAGGGTCATCCTGTCTTGCCAAAATGTATTCAAACTTAAAACCAAAACACAGTATTAAAATACTTCAATAGTTTCCTTCACTTGAAAAACTTAAAACAGCTAAGAGCCAAATTTGTTATGCTTACAGCGCAACGGGTATAGACTTTCTCAAAAATTAAAGTTGAAAATGTCAATGTGGAAGCTAATAATATACAAATTTTCATTAACGAAATGCTCAAACTTCGACTCTACAACGAGCCCAGCCTTTATTAGTATTTTCATTCTCCCACGAATTACCTCAATTTATGCTCTGCAAAAACAATTTTTATTTTATGGGGAAAAAGAAAAAACAAAGTCTCACAGGTCTTGAGGCCCTTTTATTCTAACCACTAACGCTTCATACCATCCAGTATCTCCCCAAACTATTGGGTAGGTAGCTCAAGCACTTAGTACACATACGTATGTACCTCGACCGTCCTCATAATCTGCGTCAATATCGAAACCATTAGAAAAATTGTAGGACAAAGAGGTCAGTAGTGTTTAACAAGTTTTACCATTAAGACGTAAAACCAACGTTTGCAAAAGTATTAAAAAATTATAAAACTGTTAAAATTCAATATTATTTTTTGTTACGTTGTTTAATGGTTAATTCATTAGTATTATTATTATTAATTAATTATTGTTAATTTTGTGGGAAATTTATAGTAATATTTTGTTTTGCATGTTCTATTGTATACATTTACGTAGAAAGCAAAAATCTAGTTTTATTTTGATTAGAACATCCTCTAAACAACTACATGGTTATCTTTATTTCCACTAACATGGATGTGAAGCATAATTAATGGATCAAACGACTTACCTGAAGGAAGTTCGATCCTAATTATGCAAGCATCCTTGTTAGTGGAAATAAAGTCCCACCTCCACCATAATTGTATTATTTTTAACCCCAAACTCCTATGCTCCACAACAGGTAATGAGTAATCTAGACAGGCAGTGATAAAGAGTAAATTTTTAATCTGAACATGTGGGTCAGCGGCGTAACATAGGTATACTACATGGTTATCTATATTTCCACTAACAAGGATGCTCGCATAATTAGGATCTAACTTCCTTCAGGTAAGTCATTTGATCCATTAAATAGAGTGTAAAAATACCTATGACACATTACAATAATGTATATAAAAATATTTCCTATCAATACATGTTGCGCCATCTATTGTTGTTTCATAAAACTATTATTTTTGTATATTTATCTATTTTTAAATATAATAAAGAAAGTCGTTTACTAAGTTTCACATGAACCTGTCGTGGTTTATTTTTAACTCCTTTAAATTTAACAGATTATGCACCCCGCGCATTAGTCGTTATCCCATTTAGTATAAATAAAGTTAGTTCGCTTTACAGTTCAGTTGTGACTTTAAAAACAATTCAGTTTTCTACTCCGTAAATCGGAAAAAGTGTTTTCCTAATTAGCGTCGTGTAGACATTGCTAAAATAGCTAAAGAAGTTTGGGACATGCTCAAAGATCTCTACGAAAAAAAATGATTTACAACAAAATTTTATCTTCTACGTTACTTAATTTTTATTAAAGTTAGAAAATTACTTATCAATGGCAGAATATTTTAACCAAGTTATCGAAACTACCCAGAAACTCGATCGAGCAGGACTCAAGCTCGACAAGTCACAGGTATTACGTTTACTTTTGACAAGTTTGCCTGGAGTGGGATTCTCATTGGTATATGCGACTCGTCTCGAGTCGAATTGAGTGTTTATGCGATTCTCAAATTATTTCGATCTCGATTTCAACGAAGACAGCTGTCAATTTTAGTTGACAATTTTGATGGTATCGAGGAAGTAAGTTTAACACTATTAACCTCACAATTTAAGCAATTTTCTCGTCTCAGAGTTTGCATTTGTTTAGGAGCAGAAAATAAATTTGTAAAAATGGCTTTTTAAATAAAAGAGGAACAAATGGAAGTTTTGATTGACTTTATGGAAACTCACAACGATTTTGCCACTGGACAGTTGTCCACAACCCAGGCAGCAGACTGACGTCATTATAACATCTTATTTTCGTCATACAGGACGTCATTTATCCTCTGAAAACTAACATAATAATGACGGTAAAATGACGTTAATATGTCACAGCCCAAATGACGTCATATTTAGACGTCCTTTTCACGTTTAAATATGACGTCTTTATGACGTTTCCTAGTAGTCTTTATAACGTCCTTATAACGTTTTTATATCTTTTGTTTTAATATCACCTTTGTCGTTATTTAAGACGTAACCATGACGTTATATTTGATATTGTTACACCTTTGTAATTTTTCTATAAGAACTGTGGGTCACTTAATAAAACAAAATTAAAAAATGAAATAATTATAATTAAAAAGAAAAACAGTTTAAATACATGAAATGTTATTGGCAAAAAACATTAATTTATATAAATCCAACTACTCCAAATGTGGCCAACTTGTTCGTTATTATTTTGGCTTTGGCACAATTATGAAGACTACGGGCACATTCAATTTCTAATGATTTTTCTATGAGTGCCGCCATTTTATACTATTTCACGAACCTGGGAACATTTTAGGAAACAACCTATGAATGTAATAGATATAAAACCATTAAAGAATAAGGAAAATATAGATATAAAAATACTAAAATTTACATACCTTGTGCTGAGTTGATATTTCACTGACCTTTTCTTAACTTTTAACGGCAATCCTGAATGCACACGTGCCTGCTCGAACACACACGAGCCATACACCACAGACCGATAACCACAGACAGACGCAGTCATGTGTCACGTGGTTTCATACGATCTTTATGCATTTTAAGCGCCAGATTTAAACGTTAATAGACCTAAGAGTTTTAAAAAATAATTGTTAAGGCCGTATCATTTTATAAAAATGAAATGTATTAAAATCACGTTTAATATAAACCTTAATTTAATAGTGACAATAAATTGACGTCACTGACGTCGAATTTGTGACGTCAAAAAGAGGTTAAAGTAGTGACGTCATAATCACCTAATTTTTTGGTAACATGACGTCGATTACCAAGAATTACCAAAAAATGTCGTCAGTCTGCTGACTGGGAAATGATGCCAAAGGAAAATACAAACTTCTATGGACCGAACTAACAATAAGGTTAAATGCTTTATAGGTTTAGGAGAAAGAACGAAGGAAAAATGGCAAAAGGTATTAAAATCTAGCAAACAAATATTAAAATTTTAATACCCTAAGGGCCAGTCTTTTCACCTCTGAGTAAAGTTGAAAGTAACTACTTGCTGATTAAACTATAGGGCTATTATTGTTTATTAATCTATCAAGTAAACCTACATACAACTTTACTATATGAAACGATCGACCCTAAGGGTGGATTTATAAACTACGTTCAGTTGGCGCTCTGTTCGAGTTGGCAAAACATAACCACAAATTCCATAAAATAAATATGAATTGTTATTTTTGTTTTAATTATATTTGTAAATGGTGTTGGTTATAAAATAATTATAAATCCGTTATAATTTCCTATGCAAAACATACTTACCGTGTCATTCTGCTTTGTTTATGTTGAACTCGAACTGAGCGTGAACTGAACGCGAACTGAACGTAGTTTATAAATCCAGCTTAAAAAAAAAGTACTCTTGTTTTTCATGTATTATTATTGCTAGTTTTTTACATTATTGTTTCTTACGTAAATGACTCTTTTCATTAATTTTTTGTTGTACTGTAGTATAGTTCTCTAAAGTTTTGAATTTTAATTAATAAATATGTTTTAGACATGGACTGATTACAAATGTAACCTAAAAAAAATTGCCCAAGAAGGAACACGCGGCGGGACAGAACTGAAAAAATAACTAAGCAATGAGAAATGAGAGTTTTATCTTTACTTGGAAATACCTTTTATGAAGGTTGTGGGACCCCAGAGAGAGGCGTAAGTTCATTTAAATACTATACTTCTGGTATCTCATCCAAAATGGACTTGGAAACTATTAAAAATAATGATATTAGTAATATGACGCCAAAAACAAACAAAAGAGTTGTAATAGATCATAATTATTTAGTTTCCCAAAAAAAAAACAAATCCTATAACAAAAAAAATTAAAAGAGGCGATACAAGGGGTGGGTGGCTTAGTAGTAGAGTCTCTGCCTGTGAATTCAAGGGTCCCAGGTTCGAACCCCACGGTTGGCCGGGATTTTTTAATTTAATTTAATTATTTAAAATTAATTCTGATGTCTTGGTAGGATTCCCCACTCGACCATTCACTGTTGGGTTCTAATTACCAGTGCTGTTCCTAAAGTGGCGCTTGGAAACAGTAACAAAACCTACACAGAACACAAGGCTAATGACCTTGGTAGTCGATGCCGATGACACCAAATTAAAAAAAAGAGGCGATACATGTGAAAGTACTGACAATCTGTATAAGGAAACTATTCGTTGTTTGAATAATATTGAAACAAATATCACAACAAATTTAAAGGAAATTAATAATACCGTAAGTTCAAATTTAAACGAACTTAATAATACCATAAGTTCAAAATTTGGTGAACTTATTGCAGTTTTAAAAAAGTAAGTGACATTATCAATCAAAATAAAGATGTTTTAAGTTTCTCCCATACTAATTGAAGTAAAACTGTTTTCTAAAGTTTTTATTTTTATTTATAATACGTATATGCTTATATCAAAATAAAGGGCAGCAACAGTAAGTACATTTATTAATATAAAACTACAGTGTTTATGTAAAATACAAATCTATAATATCCTGTTGAACTCGCCTTCCCTCATTTAACAAATTAATATTATTGTTATTATTATAGTTTAAATAAAAATTATTGGGTTTTTGTTATATATTTTCATTAAAAACTGGCTCTTGTACATAAACATTTTAATAGCACTGTTTAAAGTATAGTTTCTAAGTGTTTAAATATGACCGGAGTTGGAGAAGCAACCATTTATAGACTTTTGAAGCAACAAATGGATGGACGTATTACAGTAGCACATAAAACGTCAACTGGAAGAAAACTCATTCAAATAAACGATACTATAAAACAACTGATCCGAAGAAAAGTAAATTCGGTTTGTTTACAAAAAAATATACCTATTTTTAAATAAAATTAATTAAGACGAAATGTTGTCTTCGTTAGGGAGAAGAACGATAGAAAATCTGCGCTCGTACAGAAAGATGAAATTATTTGTTAAAGGAGGCAATATTTTAGGGAAAATAAAAAATTAAAACGAGAAGACAAAAATATTTTTTGTTTGGATAAAACAAAAAAAAAGTTTGGCAAGAAAAACAGGTTACAAATGCTCGTCAGGCATTTATAGAATATTTGTCCACTGGGGTCATCACGATCCTCCAACATTTGACCACTTAGGCGTTTCTAAGACTTTGACTCGAATAAGTCAACGGTTCTATTGGCCGAAGATGCGAGCTGATGTAGCCCGTTATATTCGAAAATTTTTGGTCTGTTAGCATATTAAGCCAGAGCAAAAGGCTTCTATAAGCCAAATGCTTTCCTCCCAGCCAACAACAACTCGACCCTGGCATTTGGTAAGTCTCGATTTAGATGGACCTTTACCAAGAACAACCTCCGGATATTCTTTTATTTTTACCCGCTTGGATTGCTTTAGCAAGTTTATCTTAGCTTTCGCTCTTAGAACAGCTACGGCATCAAATATAATCAAAATAATAGAAAACCATGTTTTCCTGGTATATGGGGTACCTAAAACTATTCTGTGTGACAACGGTGTCTAATTTCGCGGTAATCTTTTTTTAGATTTGATGACAAAGTATGGTGTACACATAAAATATACTTCACTGTACCATACCCAAGCCAATCCGGTAGAACGCGTGAATCGAGTTATTAAAACGATGTTTACAGCCGCGTCAGAAGATCAACAATATTGCCAAAAATTACTTGTGCGTTAAGATGCTCTAAGCATGAAGTAACGGGAGTATCTCCAAATTTGATTAACTTTGGTACAGAAATGCATCTTAATGGAAGGTGATAATTTTTCCTACTACCCAAACCAACGACGGTGATCCCCATAGCACTCACTCACTCACTTAACAACCTATTTGCAGAAGTAAGAGCACCGCTTATGACCGGGCTAAGGTACCATATAACTTACGAAAACGTACAGATAAGTTTAATATTGGGGATGTAGTATGGAACAGAAACTATGTATAGTTCAATGCGGCTAAGTATTTTAGCGAGAAATTAGCCCAAAAATTTGTCGAACCCTATAAAATCTCAAAAGTGGTTTTGCCGTGGAATTGATGAGAAAAATGACAGCGCCGGTGTTTGAATCGATAAGGATTTAAAATCAGCACCTAATAATAGTGACGCAATAGATGTAAAGTCTAAACCTCCGAACATTATCCGTATTTTTTGTATTTCGTATCGCGATATTTTTTTGTTTTTTCTTTCTTTCATTCATTCGCAAGGTTAAAGGTTTAAAAGTTTCTTCGAAACTTTTTGCTGGTAGAGGTGGTGTTGTTACGTACTTAATGTCTCATACCTTATATTTAATTTTTATTAACAATTTTAGTTTTCTAGAATAGAATAATTAGAGTTTTCAAAAAGAAATGAGCAAGGGCACAACTAATCCAATATATTCGATACCTTTTTGCCAGACTATCGTAAGCGCCATTTAAACAAATGTCACTTATCACATGTCAGTTAAACGAGAGGTATTTATATTTGAAAAGATAGAGCTTTAAGCAACATGTCGCGAGTTTAGGTACATAAGTCGGATCATTTTTGTTATATATGTGGTGAAGCGACTTTTGTGAAAAAAAAAATGTACTCTTAGCCCTTTAATTAAAGAAGCTTACCACTTGTATTTTGGCTGCAAAGTTGGAGACCAGGATAAAAATGGGGCTCCCTATATCTGCTGCTACAAATGTACGTCCAAGATTCGCGTAAGATGCCGATTGATGTTCCGATGATCTGGCAAGAACCGAAAGACCACGTTACAGACTGTTACTGTTACTTGACACCTCCCATCAAAAAAAGTTTTTTGGAGAAAAAAAGGTGTGCAATAGAGTATCCAAATTTACAGTTCGCCATACGCCTGGTGCCTCATAGTGACAAGTTGCCTGTACCTGATCCACCACGGCAGTATACTCTTGATTCTGACGTTGATAAAACGGATTACAATGGTAGTGTGCCCGAAAATATTACCGGCCCATCAACCTCGCAAGACTGCGATTTTGTCCGTGAACTTCCCAGTAAGGAGCCTCATAAATTAGGTCAAGTAGAATTAAGTGACCTTATAAGAGATTTAGAATTGCCCAAGAAAAAAGCAGAACTATTGTCCTCTAGATTGAAACAATGGAATTTACTTCAAGATGAAGTAAACGTTTCTATGTACCGAAACCGTCAGAAAGAACACCATTTTTTAACATGTAGAACAATTTGGTAGCTTGTAGGAACATTGAGGGATTAACAGCAGCTTTAAATTTTGACTATGATTCGAAAGACCGGAGACTTTTCATCGATTCGTCAAAAGTAAATCTTAAAGCTGCGTTGCTTCACAATAGAAACAAGTTGCCGTCAGTCCCAGTTGGCCATGCAGTTGACATGCAAGAAAGTTATAGCAATTTAACGCTGGTACTGGAGACCATACAGTATGAAAAATATAAGTGGCAAATTTGTGGGGATTTAAAAGTTCTGGCAATTTTGCTTGGAATGCAGTTATACCAAATACTGCTTCTTCCTTTGTGAGTGGGGCAGTCAAGCACGATCGGATTACTACAGAACGAAAATTTGGCTTCCAAGAGTGTCTTCTGAAGGAAATAAAAATGTAGCGACCGTGCCATTACGTCCCCCAGAAAAGATTTTACTACCGCCACTGCATATAAAATTGGGACTTATGAAAAACTTTGTAAAGGCCATGAATAAAGAAGGCTGTGCTTTTATTTATTTAAAAAAAAGTTACCTAGAATCAGTGACGCTAAAATTAAAGAGGGAATATTTGTGGGTCCCCAGATTAGGAAACTTTTCAGAGATACCCAATTCGATTCCACACTAAAAGGCAAGAAAAAAGATGGTAGGAATGCCTTTAAAATGGTTGCAACAAATTTTTTGAGAAACGTAAAAGCAGAAAACTATAAAGAGCTGGTTGCTCAACTTCTTTTCTATCACCAAAGCCTAAGGTGTAATCTGTTATTAAAAATTAATTACCTGGATTCTCATTTCGACTGGTTTCCGGAAAATTGTGGTGCTGTAAGTAACGAGCATAGTGAGAGATTTTACTAGGATATATTATACATGGAACGAAGGTATCTGGAAAAATGGAACTCGGAGATGTTAGCCGACTACTGCTGGACTATAACGAGAGATGACCCAGAGACTGCTTTCAAAAGACATTCTAAGAAGCGCAAAATGAGTGTCAACTTTAGATTTAATGATAAAAATGTCCTATTTAGTTGCTTTTGTTCAACCATCAATATATTTTTATCTACATTTTATATGTTCATTGGATATGCATATAAATTAAAATTTTCTAACAAAAAAATCTTCAATAAGTATTTTTTAGTTATTAGGGTGTACTTAAGTCCAAAAAAATTGGTTTTTTTTTCAGGAAACATAAAAAAAGTTGAAATTTGTTCCCCAGTGTTATATATTAATATTAAAAAATTATAAATAAAGAAAAACAAGCTAGACAAAATAATTTTCAACACTCAAACATTGATTTTTTTAGTAAGGAGAACGTGTATGATGAGTCCTAATAAAGACGAAACTAGTCCAAGAACAATGTTCTCCTTAGTAAGCATATCAAAATTTGAGTGTTGATAATTATCTTACTTTGCTTTCTTTAATACAAATAATTCAATACCTATTACGGTAATATAGCCAACGCAGCGCAGTTGTTTTCCAATGGCAAACGCTTGCTCGTATTTAATATTTATTTTGTTGAAAATTTAATGCACATTTATATTTCACATTATTTAAGAATATTTATATGTATTTTAAAATATTATACTATAAGGTAAAATAATACGAATATTTAACTTTCCTAAAGCAGGTATATGACGCCACTGTACACTGGTGTGATATCATGGGTCGACTGGTTCTATTCAGCGGATGCATGGCTGAATCCGTCAGGTTAGCCTCATGCGGGTCGCTAAACACTGCGACATCTTTATAGCTCATAAAATGGACTAAACTTCATGATTCCTCGTCCTTAGATAATTATTTCAGCGTCATAGCAATGAAAGCGACTCTAATAAAAAAATTACTTTAATGAATTGGACCCGTGGTATTTTAGGGCATCTAAGCAACTGTTTCAAAAAATTTATTAATGTTAGTTTCTAAATTAACAGATTACAGAATTATTTTATTCACATTTTCGCTTACATTTAAACAAACCTAATAACAAAGGGACAGTTAGGATTTCCTAAAAATTCGATTAAGGAGCATACTATAACTTTTTAAGAACCATCATGTACATGAAATAGTAACATTGCCTAGACATTTTTAAACGAAAATACCAATATAGAACCATCCAGCACATAAATTTAATTTTCAATATCTTTCTTTATCTTTTTAATGGAATAAGTATCAAATTTAAAACAAAACAAAAATAAATAACTTCAATTTCTTCTCTGCTCACTTCTTCTCCGCTTACTCATTGTCTCCTGGTCTTCTCTACTCACCATCTACCTGCCTAATCTCCTTTGCGGATCGTTTACCTCCCTGATCTATTCTGCTTACCCAGGTAACCAGCTGACGTCATTTGTACGTCAATATTTGGTCATTTAAGGTCATTGACGTCACCTGACCTTAAAATGACGACATTTTGACGCGCCGACCAGAACGTCAATTGGACGTCCCAAATAGGACGTCATTTTCACGTTTATTAAATGGTCATATTTATAAATATTTATAAAATTCCTTATTTCACTCTTTATATAACAAAACGATAATTACCAATTTTTTCTCGATTCTAAAACTAACTTAAACTCAATTTATCTTTTTATATGCATGCACAGTGTTATTGCATATGCTATTTTCGCAATTTAAGGTCCTATATTTCTCTGCGCCAGCAGATATACATCAAACTGTTAATTATTTGTGTGTTTATTAAAACCATGGATACACATCATCCATGCTTAATGTAAATCTAATCTTTATATTTTTTGAAAATATGATCGAAATAAATGTTTTTAAAAAGTGGCGCGTTAAATACTGTCATATCAATCGGGTTTGCACGAGCATGGCCCGAGCGAGTTGCCTGACGGTTCCGTTCTCGTCCTTCCGTAAATCGTAAATGAAATGTGAATACGTTGTCGCGTTGTCGCCATTTTTCGGTTTTAGTTTACTGTTTTCTCGTTTGATGCATAGTAGTGTACAATTTAAAAGATGTTTCACGTTGTGGAGTTTGATGAAGATGGGAGTTTGGCAATAATTGTCGATAAGTGGTATACGCCAGAAAAGCGGAATGTTCTTTGGCCACCAAAACATTATAATTATAACAAAGCGGTTAGACATCTGTTGGACGCGGCTGGGGACTGGGACAAATTTTCCGTAAAAAGGAAGTTCTACGAAACTGGTATGTAAATTATAATTTTGTAAATTGTTTATATTTTGTTTAAAAAATGTATTCAGTTCCCTTTTATTTAGTGCAGACATATCGCAACGTCTACAGGGGCACCAAAGAAAGTCTGAGCAAACTGCTGACTGCCAAGATTAGGAATGAAATTATTTAAAAAAAATATGTATGTAGTCTGCTGACCGGGCGCCATCTAGACTTTCTAAATGGACGATTCCTCGGCAGATAAATTTTTGTCTTGATCTTAACCTGTTAATATGTTTTTCTGATTGTTTATTTTTTTATCTATTTTAATGGAATAATATAATAACTTACAGACAATTTGGAAATAGCAAAAAATAAATTAAAAGTGGCAGAAAACTTAAGTGATGTTAATACAGGGGATGAGGCAGATAAACGACATGCTAAGAAGCCAAACAGACTTGAAAGCAGTGATGATGAAATTTCGGAATTTGACTATGAAAGGCCCCCAAGATTGTCAGTTACAACTTTAAAGAAACAAACAGGTTAGTAATTTGCTATTTAATGTAAGTCTTTTTTAATTGGTACCTGTTCCTCAATATAAATGTATTTTGTTCCAGGTTTTTGTATTTTAAATTTTACCAAAACTAAGGGAGTTTTCTTAAATTAAAAAAAATAGAAATATCTATGTATTTTCTTTATCTCTATATACAAATTGCTTTACTCATTATTTTTGATTTTCGCTTTATACTACTAAGGGGTCTATTCTGTAACGTTTTAGTTAATTTTAACCCCCAGTTTAAAAGTTATTTATAACTATGACTTTTAAATTTTAACCCAAATTTCTATTCGAGATTATTAGCTATTTTATAACCAATTCCAGTTAAAATAGACATTGAAACAATATACTTAAAAGTGAATTGAAATAAAGCCCAACGCAGTAGTAAAAATAAGAAAAAGAATATATTTGACAGAGAAGCATTAGTAAATTTATTAAATGACAAAAGTTATAATTTTAACCAAATAGTACAGAATATAAAATTAAAAATGACATCTGGTTATTTTTATGGCCCAGGATTAATTTTAACAATTTTATTACAAAATAGACTCCTAAATATGTTACAAATTTGATTCTTGATTATTAAATTCCTAAGTAGGTACTTTTTATCAAGATTTTTTTTGTAAAATTAGTAAAGTTTCCTATTTGTAGACAATATTTTTCACTATAAAGGCACACTTAAAAAAGTTTTCCAAAAAAAAATGTAATTGCAAGAAAGACAGCTGTCCGAAATAGTACAATTGGACGACCAATTTCTGCAAATTACAAATCATTAAGTAATGAACAAATATTCACTGATAATCAGATAAGAAAAAGTTCCTGTAGCCAAGCTCAAAGCCCAAGAAGTTATTCCCCAGTGAGATGGTCAAGCTTTGAAAACCCATCTTCAACTCTTGGTTCATCTTTCAATGAAGACTTCAATCTAGTTCAACAATTAAAGATGATTAAAGAGTTAATTCCAACCAGTCAGGTATAAAATATAACTAGGTATTATTTTGTATATATTATGAGTACTTGCTACTTTTTCAGTACAACAGAAGATTTTGGAAAATCTGGTTTTTTTAAAGGAACAAAACAAGGAAATAATTACTTTATTAAAAACTAGACCATTAGTATCAGGGACCCAGAGCATTACTACTTCTATACCAAAATTTCCCGTTGATATACCTTGTGTAGGTTTAAATGAAGTTCAGAAACTTGAACAATATTTAGTTGACAAAGAGAAATTCAAAGTTATGGTAGGTAATAATATGTAGTTGTTTGCTTGTGATTTGTTGACTAATGGATACTTCTTTAATAACATAGTGTATAGTTTTGAAATACATAGCTTTATATGTGATACACCTTCCCGAGCTTTTATTAAGTGTACTAAATCACATACTGGATACTCATCATGTGACAAATGTATTGTTGAAGGTGAATATTTAGGAAGGATGATTTTTTCAGGAACTACTTCCCCCAGACGAACTGACGAGTCATTTCGGCTCCAAATAGATGAGGATCATCATAAAGGTATATCCCCACTTATTAATTTAGGGGTTGGGATGGTAACCAAATTTCCAATTGATTACATGCATGCTGTTTGTCTAGGCGTTACTAAGAAACTGTTAAATATTTGGGTGTCTGGTAATTTATCTGTTCGATTATCTAATCAATATGTTTCTTATATCAGAACGATTAGAGCTTTTAAAAAAATATAAGCCTCTGGAATTTAATAGAAAACCAAGAACTTTGGCAGAATTAGCACGTTGGAAAGCCACAGAATTTCGCACATTCTTAGTTTACGTGGGTCCTGTTGTGTTAGAAAATATTGTAAATTTGGCAGTATATGAACATTTTCTTTTACTCTATTGTGCTATAACAATTTTTTTATCAAGCAGACATATTTCAGTTGTAGGTATAAATATACCTTCCAAATTTTTAGATGTTTTTATAACACATTCTGTTAAGATTTATGGAGCAGAATTTTTTGTGCATAATGTACATGCTTTATGCCACCTAGAGGAGGAAGTTAAAGCTTATGGCCCTCTTGATGAAATTTCTTCATTTCCTTTCGAAAATTATCTGGGGCATTTGAAACGATTAGTTAGGTCTCCAGTAAATCCAGCTGCACAAATTTATCGAAGGATAAAAGAAAAGTCAAATATCACTGAAGCAGTCAGCTTACTTCAACAAAACGTGCCACAGCATTTTGGGCAACATACAATTGGCCCTGTTATGAGTGAGCTAAATATTTGTAAAAAGGTGGTTTTTGGAAATTTTACTTTTTGCACCAAAAATCACTCTTCTGCAGACTCCTATTTTATTTCAACAGATCACAAAGTTGTTCAAGTTGAAAACATAATCACAAATTCAGAAAATTGCACAATACTAATTGGTAAAGAATTTATGGATTATTCAGATTACTATAATTATCCCTTTGAGTCAAGTTGTCTGGATATCTTTATAATAAGAAGTTTGGACAATGTAAATCAGTTTTGGCCGATTAATAAAATTTTGGCAAAATGTCTAGTTATTCCTTCATATAGAAAACAAAAAGAACTAGTCTGTTTTCCACTTGTCCATTCACTTTGTTGATAACAACAATTTATTAACTTAAATTTTTGTCCATTGTAAATTAAAACGTTTGGAAGTTTATATGTTTGTTTAATATTATTTTGTAAGAGTTTGTTTAATTTTATATAGTATAGTTATACTTTGAAGTAGTGATGGTTCTTTTCAGGAAAAGTAATTTTTGGAAATGTCCTAAAAATAGATATAAACGGTAGTCTGGGACGTCTTATGCAAGCCAGTCAGGTCAGTTATTTGTTGAATCCTGATAAAAAAGAATGATTTTTTTTTTTCGTTTTTACCTACCTCTATTTATCTGTATAACTTTTCATAGTTTATCCCCTAATGATTTTAAAATTGGAATATGAAATATTATTTAATAAAAAATTGATTTTATTTGTAGAGTATTATGTGTGATACTTATTAAAGTTGTACAGTAATACATAAATTAAAAAAAAAGGGTATTGATACCATATTTTATTTATAAAAATAAAATCAAACTTTAAAAACAAGTTATTTAAATTGACATTTAATGTATTCTTTTGGAGCCTATATCTCAATCGCTAATTAGAAAATCGTAGAAACATAAAATTGATTTGTGGTTTCTTTTTAAAACTATATTTTGACTATAAGAAAATCAGCCAAATTATTTAATTTAAAGTTTTGTTTGGTCACGTCCATTTTTCAGACTTACGTATGGACATTTTCAAGCAACCCATTACTACTTTGAAATTTATTGTTTGTTTGATATTTATATTCCTGGAGTAGACATTGTCGCAGTTCCCATATTTTTTATTTTTAATAAATACGTGCTTTAAAAATGTCTGTTTTTAAGCCTATTTTGTCAATACCATATCCTATACCTAAAGGCCAAAACAATCAAGAATCTAAATTCAATTAACTGGGGTTAAATAATGTCATTTTAACGATTTTAATCAAATGACACAAATAATATACCTCTAATTTTTATTGAAAATTTACAATATTTTTAAGTTACCGGCTATTTGCAGAACGCTAGATTGTTGCTAACTATTGATTACATTTTAATTTATGTTTAGACTAGTGATATTTCAAGTTTTATCACCATTACTACTTTTACCTTCAATTAAAATATAATAAACGGTTAACTTTGATCAAGTTTACTGCAACTGGTCATAAATACGGAAAATTCATTAAAAAAAACGACGTCAATAAGACGTCAGACTACCTCCTTGTAGGACGTACTTTTGACGTCAACTCATAACGTCAATTTGACGTCGTAAAATGACATCATTCGTCTGTGACTTAGAAGGTCATAATTGCGTCATTCGGACGTCATTTTTGAAGTCATCCTGACGTCGGTGATGACCAGATAATGACGTACAAATGACGACAGCTGGTTACCTGGGTACCTTTAGCTACATCTCTAACACTGCTTCTCTTACTGCCCCTATCTTCCAAACTTTACAATAAAAATATTTGGTACCCTTCAATTTAAATTTTTCTTTTTTATTCTTTCTTGTATAACAATTCTAAAATTTTTCGTGTATTTTGTAATTTGTCTCGACATACTTTTGCAATAATAATAGTCAAAGAATAGACCGCTCGATTCAGATTATAAATGACAAAATTGTGTCTCGACCAAAGACATTACAACTAAGAGACCAAATTGTTTACATTTTTATGTGGCAAATCATTATTCCTACCAGATTCTCGTTTATTGCATCTTTGCCGATTTTATCAGTCTGTCAAAATTATTTGGAGAAATTACTTTCGAAAAATAAAATTTGATGTGTCCTGTAACTATAATTTTATATTATATAAATAAAAATATGTTTTTAATCAAATTATTCTTTGAAGTTTTAATATAAGCTAAATTTTTTATTAAAAAATCAATATTAATCTAAACAAAATATTAGGGTTTCGAAGAACTCCGTAAATACGGCAACGCTGAATATCTTATTTTACGAATTTACAATTTTTATGAATGAAATGTAGTACCCCAGTATAAAGAACAATACAGTAGCGACATATCATTTTTTATGAGGGGTCCATATTTTTCTGCGCATGTCCGAAAATAGGCGACAAAAACGTCAACGTCAATAGTGTCAATGCGATGTAAATATGTCATTATTTTTGTTTGTTTGTTTGTTTGTTTGTAGTGCATATTTTGCATTGATCTGGCAACCTAGGGATACGACATGCGTAATCGGAAAGTGGCACCGGTCCGCCATTACTGTGAGTGCAAATTGTCAAATTTTATAGGTTATATTTTAGTGTCATTTGTGTTAATAAATTTGAATTTAATTTGTATTTGAGCAAATTTTGAGTGTTACAAACTTATAAAGTTTATAATGCCTTGTTGTTTTATATGTTCCTGGTCTAGCGATAGTCGTTTTTGTAAAAAATCGACTGGAATAACGTTTCTTAGGTTAGTATCAAAATTATAAATATTATACAGGACAGTATTATGATATGTTTGTATAAAATGTGTAAAAGTATGCTTTTAAAAATGCAAAAAAATATCATCTATCAACTTTTGGGCCTACCTGTATTGGAATAATACTTTTTCATATGAAATAATATTTATAGATTACCAAAAAATCCTGAACAACGTAGCGCGTGGATATTTTGTCAACAGGCATAATTGGGAACCTTCTAAATTCAGCTGTATATGTTCCAAGCATTTTCTTGAAAAGTACATTAATTGTACGCCATGTCGTTTATCAAATTTATAGGCATTTTATTTTCTTATTTCTATTTAAATATAACCTACATTTGCTGCTTCCACCAGTTTTATTTATATTAGTTCTAGAGCATGTTTTGTGTATGCATGAGTATTGTTTGTTTTATTATAGTTAATTTAGAACAATATTAATAGATCCTTTTAATTGCCTAAAATGTGTTTCAGATATCACTCATAGATATGGATAAGAAAATATTAAAACTTCATGCTTTGTACACTTTTATTTAATCACAGCACACGTTATTTGCATTTACAATATTTGCTTGACTTTTATATGCCCCATTCTGTTTTGTTCACCTTCTCTAGTGGCTTTTTCTGTTAAATTTTGGTCACTATTTTACCTCCAGGTAATGAATTATTCAACCATTTAATCAACAATGAGGTTTTACTTATTTTACAGTAAGTTACTTATCTTTAATATTCAAGTTTTAGAATTTGAACTTGGCTTAGGCCATTTTCATCAATTTTGTTCTTAGAGCTTTTGAAAAACACTTGGGAAGTATTTTCACAAATTTATTTCTTATTTTACCTAGCGAAGAAATTGTGTATTATGAAATATTCTGGTTTTTACCTTAGTTGTTAAGAAAAGCGCTTACAGCATATGATACTTTTCCTAACTCGACAAACATTTATTACCTAGATGTTGGCCTCCCTTTATCACCAGCCTACAATTTCAACTCTTACTTTTAACTTCATCTGTGACTTTAACTATGATTGAGACTTTAACTTTATCTTCACATTCTTTGTCTGATTTTCAATCATACATGCACGATTATTGTGCATAGACCAATTAAATTGGACAGACACTCTTGTGGTGATGTTGTTACTATGGTGGGCCTTTACATAAGTAGTCATAATCTCTGCAGATGGTGAGAAGCCCAGCTCAAACCAACCACCATATTATCCTCATTGGATCTATAAGTCTCAAGTAAGATCACTTCATATTTTACATTTGTTAGAAGTGCACCTGTACCTACCTGCACACCGCTGGTTGTGGCTTCGCTGATTTACTGAATGTCTTGCATGAAGATACACATCTTTCAGTCTGAATCTACAAGAGTACCAAGACCAAGTAAAATTAATCCACATTTTGATTTCCTGAATAGTGCATCTACCTACACAGAGATTGTTTATTAGCCATTTTCCTCGAGCCTTGCATTACGTTTCGTATCGAATTATCGAACTTATTTAGTGTATGAACATTTGTTCTTAATTTCGAGGAAGCTGTTAATTAAAGTAAGGTTAGATTACTTGACATTTGCGACCTTGTATTTTCCAATTTAAAGATAGAAACAGAAAGCATTGGGCTACGTATAGAGTAAGTGTTCTGTGCTACGTATGTGCTCTAGTGAAAAAGTGTTACGACTGATCCAATAAATCGAATTCGCTTTATTTTTGTCGCTTATGTGAACCAAAAATATGCTATTTATTTTTTCTGTGAATGATTTCACCGCTTTAGGATTATTTCCACTATTGTGTTAAAGTTTAAACAAACTAATTGAAGATTAAAATGGTGGAATCGGCCCCAAGTTAGTTATATCATGGTCATTGATTAGTTGCAATTTTGCAAATAATATATTCTCCAGCACTTAATAGTCACACTTGAGTGATAATTAAATCAGTTATATTTTATTTCTTTCATTTACTTTATTCAGCACCTCTCGGCTGAAAACCGGGTATATTTAAATCTTTAGACCCCCTTCTTTTGTAACCTTGGCCTTCCACCACCTTTTAGGTCAATGTGTAAGTTTTTATCTATAATAAAGGAAATTCATTTTTTATAGTTCAAATAATGATACTTAACCAGAAATAGTACAATAAAAACTTGTAAATCCGGTTCTGCTCTTCCGCCATTTTAGTGAGTGCAAAAGCCACGCCTACCGGTCCCAATTTTGTACATCAAAAATAATTACATATGACGTATCCTTACGTTGCCAGATCAATGATATTTTGAGACATTTTTATTATTTTAGTTTTTCATTTATTGTGTGATATATTTGAAATGGCTTCTGCACCTGATCAGAAAAGAAAGAGATGTGTCTATCGCCCTTGTCCATCTCAAACAAAGTAAACAGACAAAGGGACAAGTTATTTTGCATTTCTCATGGAGCCAGAAAATACTTTCAATTTTTATATTTGAAAACCAAATATTTATTTGACAACCAAATATTTATTACTTAAATGTCTTGAGGACAATTTTTACAATTTCAACAAAAATAATGTAAAAAATATATAATTTCTGAACTACCGTCAATCTAAACATTTGTTATCAACTTTTTTATATTTTAGGGCCAACATGTGGTTAAGAGCTTGTAATAGGGAAGATTTGAGTAACATAGATGTGAACAGTCTTCATCGGAATTACAGGTTGTGTGAGAAACATTTTAAGAAGAATTGTTTTTCTAAAACGTTGAACCGTAAACGTTTATTGCCTACTGCTGTTCCCACATTTTTTATCCATCTAGGTCATCAGCCAAATGTCTATCTTCTCCCTAGTACATCTACCAAGTGCTTCATCTGTTGAGACTATCATTGAACATGAACGAGACATTTTTGAAAGCATACCATGTGCAACCTTTCGACATTCTTAATCAAAAATCCTACCTCCAAATTATTATAATGAATTAGATGTTCTTTGATTCACTATGTCCATTGATTAAAAATGTTCTGATTGACTACATCTAATTAAAATATATATGTATTTCTTGTAAAGTAGCAAAAAAAAAAAAAAAAATATTTTTTGTGGTGTTATTATTTTAACTGTTTTTTAATTTTTAATTTGTTTCATTTATACAATATTTAAGCACTTAAACAATAATATATATAATCTTATAAACAGTTGTATGATATATACGTTAGGGAAATTAGGACAAGAATGATTAAATTCTATTTCTTTCATAATATCAAAAAAAGCTATGCGATATACCAGACATTACACAGGTATTGCTAAAAATAGATATAACATTTTTTTATAATTTAAATATATAGATAATAAACTTTTCATTTGGAGTTTTTAGGCCTCCATAAGTGCTTTATTTGCAATCATATGTTAAAATCTGTAAACTATCCAAACCTTCACATTCTTTTGAAAATTTAATAAATGTATCACATCCATGTATGCCTAAAGCTTTTTTGATCAAATAGCCACAAATATATTTAAATGGATTTTGAACTATTATATCTTCTGTCCTGTAGCTGTAATTAGGAAGAAAAATAGCTTCTCGAGTGTTTTTATTTATTTCAGGATACAGAGAGACAATATTTTTTACATCTAATTGTAGCAAGTGCTTGTCCAGGTCTTCATTACAATTCATGGAATTGCAATGAAGATAATTTTGACAAAAATGTTTTAAATGCCCTTTCGAATTGTACAGGTGTTGGATTAATTAAATTCCCACCCTGTTGCCTAATGGACCCAACAATTTTTTCTAGACAGTCACTATTGATTCTTCTAGCCATTAAATATTTAAATCCCGCAGCAGATAACCTTTCCCATACAAATTTTAAACCATAAAATCGTTAAATATAAACATCTAATTTTTATGATGTGACGTTAATAGTATTTAATTATATACATAGGTAATATAAACAATTGGGCAGCATTGTGCTTAACGGGTGACTTACAACAGGTATTTGCTAAAACTCATCTGAAGTCAAAAATTTGTACGTAGGAATAAAAATTGAAATAAAATAATTCTTGTATTGTAAATTCATTAAAAACTTACTAATTCGTAACTGTGTGTTTTAATAAATATTATTGTTATATGTTGTTTCACTTCTAAAAAGATACCTACATAACCTCATTTTAAATAAAAAAATAAGATGCTGAGTTAATTTATTAGTTCCAGGAAGAAACCAAAAAATGTTTAACACATTTCATACAATGAATGGCATAAAAAAGTAATTTATTTTAATCTAATGATAAAATTTTAAAATTGGCACATCTAGATTTTCACCGGAACTCATTTAAGTTACACAATATTTTGATTAATTTATTTGCCTAGAATACACAAAAATGTTATATGTACATGTTTTAATTTTTTTCTAAGTGTACATCGCTAATTTACAATTTTAGAGTTTACTTTTCTCCGTGTAAAAATAAGCGACAAAAACGTCAACTGTCATTGAAAATCTGACCACCCCGACATCAAAGAAGCCGACGCAATCTGTCGCTACTGTATTGTTCTTTATACTGGGGTAGTACCGTAACCAGCCGCAACGTTGCCAATCAGGTCTAACAGCTATTTTATATTTCTGACAGTATCTGACAGTTTCTGTGTGATTTATTGATTTAATTATTTATAAAATAATATTTTTGTGAACTTTTGTGAGAAATATAAAGAATTATGGTACATGTATGTGTAGTGTTCAAAAAGGTAGTTCATTTAAGTCGAAATGTATGGTTTCATCGGTAAGTATTTTTAGGTTAAGATATGTTGTTTTCATTTAAACCAGTGGAGTAGGCTTGTACAAGATTTGATACAATTTCTTATAGAATTTAAATTATATAGGATCACATAGTAAATTGTTTGAAAAATGATTATCCAATCTAATTTTGCAGACAATTTACTGCAGGTTTGATAATATACAATTTAAATTGTACAAGAAATTGTATCAAACACTTGTGTAGTCTAAAACAGTCTTAAAAGTTTTTAAAGTGATATTCCTTTTATAAATTAGTACATTTTTCTTATACCGATAAATAATTATTGAATAGTGGCAAAGAAAATTTAACGTAAAATGTAGAATGCCTTAAAAATGATTTACCTATTGAGCACCTATACATATTTTTTATTACTCTATTTAGGTTTCCGCAAGATCCTGAAAAAAGGAAAACTTTGGTTTTCTCTAATAGGAATCTTTGAAAATCAGCCCCTTCGTAAAAACCCAGAGTTGTGTTTAGAACACTGTTTTCCTGAAAATGTTTTAATACGTGCAAATAGTACTAGATATATTAGAAAAGATGCAAACTCCAGACGGTGTGAGGGCTTTCTATTTTTGGATGACTTATCCAACAGGTAAACATACAAAATATTTTTTGTTTACCTCTAAACATTATTTATTACCTATATGTATGTACATCTAATATATGGGTTTTTAGTTCTGATTCAACTGTTTTTGGAACACCACCTGCTGCAAAAAGAAACGTTGCAGTAAGTTATAACATTAATAACTAAGCATAAAAAAATTAAATGAAATTTTAGTTAATAAAATTAAAGTATTTTATATATTTAAAACATTATTTCAACAATTTTTACAGTTTTTTTACGATATTTTTTGCCATACTATGTTTTTTGTAATTATTAATTAAAAAATTATATATTTTTAGGACAGTGTTTTATTTAGATAACCCTACCTACTTAATGTTAATTTAAAATTTCAAATAATTTTGGTTAACATCATACCAGGCAAATGTATAGTAAATGCCAATAAACTATAAACCAATAAATATTAAAAATCGAAAGGTAACTTGAATTCGCTTGTATTTGAATTTACTTGTACCTGAATTTACCTACATGAAAAATCAGCAAGTATCATGCAAAACTATTGTCATATATACTCTGATAGCCAAGCAGCTCAAAAGGCAATTCTCTCACCAGAAATCAAATCACGACTGGCGAAAGACTGTCTAGAAGACCTGACAGAGCTAAGGTGTTAACATAAGGTGACCTTAGCCTGGATTCCAGGCCATGAGGGATATCAGGGCGACGAATTAGCCCGAGGAGGCTCAGATAAGGCCATGACAGGCCCCCGACCCTTCTGTGGAGTTGCTAAGGCATTGTGCAAGGCATCCATTAAACAGTGGATTCAAAAAGAGTCTCAGGAATGGTGGAACAACTATCCAAGACTGAGACAGGCTAAACAGTTGATCAAGGAACCATCGGCCAAGTTCATGAAAGACCCACTGGATCAAAAGCGTGAAATCGTTAGGATAACAGTAGGCCTTCTTACTGGACACTGTCGCCTCAAAAGGCACATAAGTGTCATAAATGTAGCAGAAGGAGCAACTTTGTGCAGGTTCTGTGAAGAAGACGAGGAAACAATATTCCACGTCCTGTGCCAATGTGAATGCCTGGCTAGAACGAGGTTTCTAACATTGGGCGAAGAAAAGCCAATTGTATGCAACTACATGCGGGAGCCACTGTCAAAGCTACTAAGACTAATAAAAAAGACCAGGCTAGACGACGTACTCTAAAACAAACAGAAGTCCCACAATAGATCTGAAAAGGTCGCGGTGGACAAGGACAAATAACTTCCAACCCATAATCTAATCTAATCTAACTACATAAAAAAATCATCATAATTATATTACTAAAAAAATATACCTACATATTTACGTATTTTTTTAACATACTATTTTGACAATACTGGTAAGTTTAAAACTCTACGCCACTGGCGAGCATATTATGGACACTGTTTACAACGTTACCAGCTTACTAACAATTGTAAAACAATAACAGTCCGCAATTGTATGGGATTTATGAATGAAACATTTTGTCTATATGTTGTAATGTCTTTGGTCTCGACAAATTGATATCAAAAACACTTAAAATTTAGATGCAATAAAAATAGTCAACTATTTATCTAGGTATCGTTCTCTCTTAATCATTTTCATAATAAAACGGAAACAAAGTTAAATGAAAAACACATCACAACACAATGATTTTAAATCACTAAGGTCTTTCCGAATAAGTTTTGCACGCCAACGCTACAAGAAGGAAATATGACACCATAACATGTTAACAAATGAAATCATGACCATAATATATATAAAATTTTAAGAGAGAAAAAATAGAGTAACAATATGAAACACAGTGAGCACTTTGAATGATTGATCCAAATCAACTGCAAATTTTTGATCTCAATAAGTTCTTTGATACTATTGAACAAAGTAAATTAATAATATTATTCTTTAGTTCTGTCGGTTAAAATCACTTTGAGGGGTTTAATCTGTAAAAATTTTGTTAAAATTAACCTTCGATTATACAAATAACCAGATGTTATTTTTAATTTTGTTTTCTCTACTATTTGGTTAAAATGGTAATATATTAGTCAATAAATCTACTAATGAGAACATGTCAAATATATTCTTTTTCTTGTTTATAATCCTGCGTTATGCTTATTTTCAATTAACTTTTGGGTAAATTACAACGTCCCCATGTCTATTTTAACTGGGATTGGTTATAAAATAGCCAAATTGATCAAATATCGAACAAAAATGTACGTATTTCCGCTATTAATGATATCTCATTCAAAATATCCACTAAAAAAAAAATAATTTTTATTAAATTTTCCTTATTTATATAAACGATATATTAACGAATAATATGTAAATATCATTTTTTTCTTATACATTTCTGAGGTGAAATGTACATAAACTAAATCTAAAAGGAAAAGAGATTTTCCATCTTACGCTTTCCTTTACTGATGAGATGCAAATGTATACGATCCCACGATATTTTAACATGTTTTGCATGGACCGAGTATGCCGACTAGTATGCAAACAGAGTTAGTAATGCACTTAAAATTCTTCAACAAAGACCAAGCCGCCTAACCCTGTTGATTCTCTGAAAACGTTTTCCAGATTCTACAATCATTTAATTGTCATTTCTTAAAAAATACAAAGTGTCCAAAGCTTATAGTTTTCGAATGAGTGCTTGATCTTATATTAATAAAATTTGATATTATATTAATAATATTAGAATATAAATAACACAAAACTCATTTAAAAACTTTTTTTATTATATTATATTACTCTCTACTGTAAAATATAGAGTTATTCGAGGAACGTTGGTATAATTTCGCATATTAGGATAAAACAGCACACTATCTAAATAAATCGCCATGCGATACCGTTTCGGTAATGGTGGGTGGGATTTTCCGGGAATTCCTTACCTGTGAGTCAAATGGCTCCATCAATTACCTTTAAGTCGCCCCGGAGTCCACATCAAATAATAGTAGTAGCCGTCCCTTCCCCATATCAGCTTAGTCAGCTTCACAGGTTTAAATTCACTTGTAAGGGAGCGAATTAGGGAGAGTATTATTATAAAATTATTATTAATTCAAATTAGGCGTACTTTCCCACGGTAAGGTAAATTCTCGGCCATTTTAATTTTTTTTGCACGGGTCAAGCCTTTGTTAAAAAATTGATAGTAAAAATTTAAAAGTATATCGTTCTAATACGTACAAGACAGATAATCTTTCGATGTACGAAAGTTATCAACTAATTAAAATATCTTTGATGCCCTTATAAACATATTAAATATTATTATTTGAAATTAATTGTTACATTAAGTACTAGTTTTATTTCTTCTCTATTTTGTTTTATTTTTTTTTATTTTTATTTTTATTTTTTTATTTTTCTACATTATTTTATTTATTTTTTAGTCCTTTTATATTATTTTCATATACTTCCAAGGTAGGTAAAATATCAAAATAATTTTTTTTATTGTTATTTTTATCAAACGTTTTAATAATTTTTGTTTGCAAATTTCATGTTCTTGCCTTCTTTTGTATAAAACGACATACAGTTATTTGTTTTAAAATGGCACTGGGTCGTTTTATTCAAAATCGTACTAATACGGTAATTTACTTACTTTTTCAAATAATCGGGAACTCTGATCGTTATAAAACAAAATCTAGCAGGCAGCGTTGGAACGAGGCAGATATGAGAAGGGTTATAGGGGCCACCAACAAAAAAATAAGCTGGCTGGCCGAAAGTAAGCAGTTTAACGTGTCCATAACGACACTATGCAGAAGATGTAAAAATACAAAAAAAGGTTCTAGTAAAGACTTTGGGTTCTGATCTTTTATTTGTTCATCTGATATGGAACAAGAGACAGGAAGAATTAAATTATGTTTCTGTCTAGTGTCATATCGGTCACAATAATAATTCTCAAGATGGTTTTTTAAATTTGATAATTGTAGGTATATTATAAGTGAGTAGAAAGATGGATGAATATAGATTTGCACGAATCCAGATAATGGACTTTAAGGATATTGAGCACTGTAGATTTCTGTTAGATAAACATTTTTTGTAAATGAATTATTGTTGCTGCTGTACACCATAAGCAGCCTAATTTTTCTAATTCCAAATACTACTGAATTTAGTCTACAGCAGAGCTGGATTATATGTTCATTCCAAAGAAGGTTGGCATCTATATTTACACCTTAGAGTTTGATATATATTTTATTTTTAATATCATTGTTTATTAAAATGGGTAGTATTAAATAAAATAGATTTCATAAGAGTCAATTACCTATTATTTAAAATTCCATACACTACTTAAAAGGATAAAAACGAAAAAGAGAAAATATGGACGAAAGAAGATTTAAGAGAAAAGCCAATGCAAAAATGTATCTTACAGAAGAGTAGTTTGAACTTCAGGATTCATTTGGTAAGCAAGATAGTAAAGATGAACCAGTTTTTTTGATTAGTAGTCAAGTCTGTAAAAAACTACTGCCATAAAAATGTACAGGAGTTGGTTTAAAAACATGTAAACTTTGCGGTTAAATTTGCAATTTTCACAATTATTAATGTTTGATGTGTTTATTATTAGATTTGATAATTTTTTATTTTAATATTATGTATATTTTTACAGCATGCATTACAGCATGCATTTTATTCAATTCGATTAGGCACATTTGCACTTGCTCAAAGAAAAATGTTTTTTTGGGGTTTTGAACTTTTATTTTTTCTGTTTTTGCGTACTTTCACCAAAGTACAATTTCCAAAGAGCGATATATTTTTACGCTGTTCTTTATGGATTTTGGAGCCGAATACCGTCTGTCGTTTTCTATCTCTATATAAGTTATCCAAGAGCTACTGTGGGAGTCGTTCTCATCACTCCCATGGCTCCTATGGCACTCAAACGTGCTTGCCTTTGCATAGTATTATTCTGATAAATAGCTTTAGCTTGCCGACCCTTTGACCACCATATCATTGACCAGTACGTTAGCATAGGCCTTATGCCATGTACAGCCATTGGACATTTTCGGTTGTAGTCCCCAATTTTTTCCACATAACCTTCGATATTAGTTAAGAGATGTGTCGATTCCATGTTAACCTGCCTCTTGGGCAAATGGAATCTTTTTTCATGTCAGGACTAGTCACTTTAGTTTCGTCAG
Source organism: Psylliodes chrysocephalus (assembly GCA_927349885.1). Classification (NCBI taxonomy): domain Eukaryota; kingdom Metazoa; phylum Arthropoda; class Insecta; order Coleoptera; family Chrysomelidae; genus Psylliodes; species Psylliodes chrysocephalus. The sequence continues at coordinate 61,019,427 of OV651814.1, read as the reverse complement.
TACCTTACGTTTTGTAAAGTTAACTATTGTGGTTTTGTGAGGGTTTACTGTTAGTTATTGCTTTCTCAACCATTCGCTAACGATATTTAAAGCAGTTTATGTGCGCTCCGATATTGTACCTGCAAACTTACCCTTTACGATGATCGCCAGCTCATCGGCATACCCTAGGCAATAGAAGTTTGCAGATGTTAGCTTTTTTTATGAGTTAGATTTTTCAAGGGTAATAAATGTTATAATTATTATCGACAATGTTTTAAAATGTGACAAAATATCAGACCCTATGACAAAAATTGGGACTACCCGGAGTTGCAATTAAAAGTAAAATAGATAGTTAAGAATATTACGAAATTATAGTCAGAAAGAGCATATAATTGGACATTTCAACGATCTGTCAAAACGCTGTCATTGGGAACTGACAGTTCAGATATGGAAACCCATCAGTGGGCCTGTTGTCATTGACATGATACATATATAGTTATATAGATTGCTTTAAGCGGGTCGTTTGCGAGCGGCCATATTGCCTAGCAAGTGTTTATTAATTTGAACTGGTTCAGTAAAAATTTGTTTTAAAACCAATTTTCAGCCTTTGAAATATAAAAAAATAATTGCCTTCATTTTTACTTTAAGGCATAAGCTTATGTTTATTTTTAAAAACATGAATGATCTAACTATCTATATCATTGACCCCACCAAACCACCAGGCCCACAGTGTTGCCATATTATAACCTATTATATGCCTGTTATTGCAAACCAGCAGCCACTTTGTTTGGAATGCCTAATGATTATAACTGACGAGATAAAAGATTTTTGTTGAAATAAGGATGATTTGCAGTCATTGTATTCCACGTACCATAGTGACACAAAAAAGATGAACAACAGGGCATGGAAAGTAACGTTCAGGACTTTGAAGTACAGTGGACAGAAATATCTTACCTTCTGTGCATGAAGATGCTTTAATAAATATAATGCACGCAAACATAAACTATTAATTGAAACTACACTACGAAAGTTACAATTATATCTATTATACTTTAAAAATGTTTCACCAATTAGCGTGGCTGCGGTTGCTATGGTTTACCCTGTAGTAATATGCTTTCTTTCTGGTTGTTCATCTGTTCTGTGATAGCGATAATACACTGTTGTATTGTCACTTAATAGTAAGAAAAACAGTCAAATTGATTGGTCGAAAGAAGAATCACGTGACATAGGAATTAAAATCAAAGCTATTTTGGACATAAAGTTCTTTTACTTCTTCCGCAGTTTTTATATATCTTTAAAATTGATACCTTTTTCGTTAAAAAATTTATTTTCTTTGAAAGTAATGTTGCAGATTCTGGCAAAATATCGTGATAATATAAAGCTCTTTGACTTTAATAATAAAACTAAGATAACCGTCTTCAGAAAATTAAATACTGATTTGAAACTGAATAAATACCCTCAAGTGTCTCTGTTTGTGGAACAGTTACTTCCCGTACAGGACAAAAACATTTCGCAAATATTTCAAAAATATTAGATTGAAATATTTCTAATGTTATCTAAATATTATGCAACGTCCCCGAAATGTGCCTAAAATGTAAAAATGTGCTGTAAATTTAATATTTCACAGTTATGTTTTTAAAATTTGACGTCTTCAGAAATATTGAATAGTAAGTAGTTACTTTCAACTTTCCTCAGGGGTGAAAATACTGGCCCTAAAACAAGACAATAAAAAATATATATGTTTAATAATACACAAAACAGAAATATTAGTTTTTAAACAAACAAATTAATAAATAATTTTTAAACATTATTTAATAAAATATAAAGGCTAATCGCTGCATTATCACCAATTTCTTTAAATGCTGCTCTAACCTGAAATAAATTATACTTAAAAAAACAAACTGATTAACATTAACATGAATATTGCTTTAAACTAAGTATAGTAAAATAAAATACTTATGTATAAATAAAACAAGATGAAGCTCTTCTTAGGAAAGGGATAACAAATGTAGGTTATTTTTAGATAAAAATGACACAAACTGCCTGCAAATTTAATAAACGAAATGGCGTCACTCGTTACAGTGAATAAGATTAAGCAAATTAACCTAATCTAACCTACTTTTAAACTTCATATTGCTGTAGAAAAGTTACCTCAATTTCTAAAGACATATTCCGATTCCCATACAACAGCACAATGCACAAATAAAACAAAAGTAAATGGTAGAAACGGACTACAAATGCACACTTCCAATTTGAAAATATGGTTGTCTCTGGATATCGGAATAAAATGAATAGATAATCTATAACCTATCTTTTTACACACGAGAATTTTTTCATTAGGTCTTGGCTTTTTATAACATAACCTCTCGTGTAACTTTTATAATATGCTTCAGAAATATTTTCAGTGAAATATTTAACTAAAATATTTCAGAAATCTTTCAGAAGCTTGTGCTTAAAATTTTATGTGTTTCATATGTTCGAAATGTTTTTGAAACACTTCTGAAATAATGTATGCTGTATAGGTTCTTTCTATCTGGGTGTGAAGGGCAATGAAAAAGCTGACGTACTCGCCAAAAGGGTAACCGAATCTGAAAACAATTCCTTGGCATAATGATCAGAGGGTGTAACACTCGTGTACTAGAGAGATACCTCAGGGCTAACTCATTCGAAGGCCATTTTATTTAACGCCTTTACTCAGAGTGGAAACCCCTTGAAAAGAACTTAGATCCAGGTCTTTGACTCTGCCCTGGTAAAGCCTATCATCTAACTCTGTGCGGTCTGTTGGGATCTAAAATTTAAGGCATGAGCTACAATAAACCCATCTAAGACACATATAAAGAAGATGTAATAATCCATTAATTTTCAACCTAACCAAGTCTATAATTTGTCGTTGCATGAAGTGTCATCCTCGAATAAGATAAATTCCCCCAGTCTGTCGTTTTTAATAGAAAAAATTCTGTGAGAGGAGAATATTTTTTTTTTGTTACACTAAGCTACCTTAATGGGTTTCTTTTCATTTAAAGAGAATAATCGATTTCAGTTCTATATACAGTTAACGAATGCATTTTTCAAATATACTTCGCAAGATTATAACAACCATCTGAGCTAAGCTGAGCTGAGTGAATTTCACTAATTTTGAACTGATTTTAACAAAATCTACTAAACCAGTCTAATGTTTTCATGTAGAGTGTAGTCTTTTCTGTTGCAAGTACAATTTTATTGTTTTTGTAAAAATACCCAAATGTAGCATTCGATTGTCTGGCAAAAGATATCGTCATAACCCTCGTATATCTATATAGGCAATTTAATATCAACTTGATTTGATAACTAACCAGCTGTTTACCGAACTATGACGATAGGTAAAACCAGACAATAAAAGGTACTTAGATAGCCACAATCCACTTACCGTGAATCAAATTTCCTACTCACACAAAAGTAAACATCTGATCCTTTTGTCGGCAAACTCAAGTTTACAAAATAACCGTAGAAACTCCAACATTTCTCTTCAATTTCTGAGATCCCGTCCCGTCCGGCCAGCCAATATTGCGAGAGACGACAAAAGCGAGTGCATTGTTATCTGGCGATGGCGGCTTGCATACATATACACCATTCAATATTCCTCTGTCTGATATCCGCCCGTAGATAATTTTCCACAATGAAGCGACGGCTCCGCGTACATCAGGATTTCCTCTAATTCGTGAATAAACGTGGCATGTCTATAATACAGAACAAACGTATCTCTCACTTTACCCCAACGATGTTCAAATCAGATCTGTCTAGGTCTATTTGGCTTACCTAGACACGGTTGCGAAAAGATTAAGCCTTACGAGGATTTTGTTTCACTACTGTTTGTGTTACAATAAAATTGTATATTGAATTATCACTAATTTATATGTATTTACGTAGAATTTTTGTAGAAATTAGGTATCATCATCGAGCCTTTCAATATTTATCTAATCAATAGAATTACATGTAAAGGTCATTAACTTACCGTTTATATTCTTTAAATGTGTCAACTAATTAAATTATATCCACTTCAAAAACCAGAGTTTGAGTAGGCTGTGTTAAAATTCTTCAAATCAAAGACAAATAAATATTTTCCTGAAAAAAAAAAAAAAAAAAAATATGAAATCCATAGAGAAACATATAAACTTTATTACCTTACCATTTATATGCTCTAATATGTTAAATAATTAAATTGCTTTCATTTTAAAAATTATGCTTTAATAATTTCAATGACCGCTTATGTACATTAATGACAATTGACGGTCTGGATCTTCTGTTGGCATCTATGACCGTCCTCAACCTGTGACATTTTCCCTAAACATGCGTATTGATTCGATACCTTCGAGTGAGCGGTGAAGGTTTGATTGTTGCACAGTGAGTGCTCATCTGGTTCCCTCTGGTGGTGACCAGTTGAGACAACAGTATGCAACGCATCTCGTTCGTTGTCCCGTACAAGTGGTTTACGTTTGTTACCTACGGAGGTACAAATCCTGTACAGAGGCCCTGTGAGGGGGCTCTTCGAGGGGAAAAACCTACAGGAGGAAGTCTTCATGAGTAAATGTTGGGTTTTTTTGTTTTTTTTTTGTATTTTTTGTTGTTGTTTTTTTTTTTGTTTGGCCTACTTAACTTATTATCTAGCACTTTTCCAAAAAAACATTTTGCTAGTTGTAGTCATTTGCGTACTCCATTTGCTTCCTGTAGTCTTCTCTTGCGTAGTTTGTCAAGTCTCTCAGCTCGCCATTAGGATGTTGTAGTTGTTCAAAAATATGTGCGGTTCTACTGTTTATGATATCCAAACCGTGGTGGTTTCTAAATCTCTGAACAAGTAGCGGTTACGGGCATAGAGTAAAACAAACTTAAGTTTGGTACACCCACGTGTCGATCCGATGGTTGCGCCGTAGGTTTGTTGACTATCTTTACCATGCCAACCTCTAACACGGCGATGCCAGTACCGTAGCGTAAAGAAGTGAATAGGTGAAACAATTTGCATCTAACAGCGCTATGTGATATCTAGTGCTCTTTTTTATTCAAGTGGTGTATTTCCTTATTCTTATTTTTTTCAATTTAGTGCCGTAGTAGTTATAGTAGAGTAGCAATAATAGTTAGTGTATAAGTTTAGTTATAGTATCTACATAGTTAATTTAGAAATAAAAGTGATTATATATATATAAAATATAAAGGAATTGTTAAAGAATAGACCCCAATATAGGTTAAATAGGTATATAACAAATAGAAGTTTTACGAAGTTTTGATTTCCCTTGATTTCCCATGAACGTTGCATTTACGTTGTATATTAATATGATTACGTTCGCTTAAAACAACATCGCCGAAAGTTGCCAAGCCTTTCGTTATATGCCAGCTGTATTATAACATCATATGCACCTTAGCTTGTGCATTTCACTTGCTGTACATAATTACCTATTATCGAATGCTATTTTTATCTCCCTCGCCCTAAAAAAACAGCATTAAGGACGGGGTATCCCTGTGTATTAAAAGTGTATGTGTAGACCAAAAGTTAAATCGACAGTTTTCCGAATATGTAGTGTTTAAAAATCTAATTTTTGGCCAAATTAAAAATAAAGGTCTAACTTAGGTCACCTTACTATTGAAAATTAATAAATTTATTATTTTCAATAAAAACCAATCGTGTAAAATAACCCCCTTTTATTTCATCTCAAAGGTGCCGTGTAGATTTATTTTAACCTCGATGTCAAACAAATAATAAAAAAAAAAATGTAATACGACCTAAGTTGGAATTTGGTACACTCAGAATATTTAAATATTGTATATTTTTCAAAACGTGTAGATTTGAAATTTATAAGTCACTTTCTTTGAAAAAACATGTCAAAACGAATTTGGACCAAAAATGGCGTCTAATTTAACTCTAAATAAACCCCGAAAAATCAATAATTACTTCATGTAATGTAATAAAGATGGTGCTCCGATCGATAATATTTTGACTAGTATTTGATTATTTCCGTTTATATTATGTGTGTTTACGGGGGATAAACGAGATGATAATACTGCCTCTGATACTGTTTATATGATACAATTGGAAACGACCTTTTTTCATCGGCACTCTTTTTTCGCCGGTGACCTTTTGACACGCGCCTATTTGTTATGTTATGATTATCGGTTATTTATCAACTAAAAGTATAGGAAATTAGTACATTGTGAATGATATCATTTTAATGCTATTTTTGAAACTAGTTCAAAAGTTGCATTTAACGATACTCAATGTTTCATTTTACCGTCAGTTTTAGTTTGACATATCCGTCATTTTAAGTTTACAAAGCTCAGTTTCTATTCGAAAGTAAGAGAAACAGTCAAAATAAAATGCGAAAAATACTTTTTATCAATTTCGTTTATGTCAACTGAAAGCGACAATTGCTGAAGACGTAACAAATAAATTAGGTCAAGAAATAAAAAATCTATACTATAAGTAACATACCATATATTATACCTGTTAAAATAAATCAAAAATAAAAGAACGTATCGTTGACGTATATACTTTTCTATCTGTGATTAGTGATTACCAATTGCAAATTACGTATGAACATGCTTATGCGCAAAAAACCATTATTTCAAGTACTTGTATGATTAAAGTCCATTAAATTATTATTTTTATAAATTTGCTAATCTTTGCACTTTAATTTTCATTATATGGGGTATCCAGACATTTTAATCCTCGTCCTCTTCTATTTAAAATTATCTCAGGTGCCATATATTCCGAGTAAAATTTTTCTAATTTTTCAACCATATTTAAAAAAAAAATGGGTTGAAAATTAATTTTTTCAACAAATAGTGGATTTTCATCTCCAGTATATCCCACATAGCACACGGACGTCTTATGGACGTCTAAAAGACGTCCTTTAGGGACATAAAGGACGTCCGAGGGACGTCCTATTTTGGTACCCGGGACGTCAATCGGACGTCCCATGGACGTCCTAATGTCCCGTTTCTGTCCATCTTAGGGACGTCCCTGGGACATCCCAAAAGGACGTCATAGGGACCTTTGCGGGACGTCCTAGGGACGTAAATCAGACGTCCGAGGGACGATATTTGACCATAATCCATAAAGAGTAATAACAACAAAAATGTTAACAATAAAAGAGCTTTATTTAACAACTTTTATCCTAAAAAACCTAGCTAGAGTTAAACGTTTTCAGTTTCCAAAAAAAAACAGGAATGAATTAAATTTAACACACAGCGCTGGCAAGATGAAACCTTGGGTCCTACTTATAGCTTGTGTCGACAAAACTGAGTATTATAATTTTGTCCAAATTAGTTTTGTTCCAACTTTCCGCCATTAAGGTATTTTCTTTCCGCCAGCGGCTACCGACAATACACATCACTTATTCTCACATCAACACAAAACACTCACTTCACTTTATAACCACTTTACCACCAGCATCAAAAAAATAACAAATAACACTATATAACCTTCTTTTTTCTTCGTTAATCTAACTCACTTATTTAAGTTAATTATTGAATGCCGAAAATTGTAGCTATTGTTGTTCATTTGAAAATAAATGATAGGTTAGGTTTTCTGTCCTCATACTCTTGCAAAATCAAAACGTTGAATTTCAAGTTATCGATTCAAAGACCAACGATGCTAGTGCATAGAAAGTCCCATAGACGTCCCTTGGACGTCCCATTAACGTCCCGGACTCGGACCGAAAACTAAACGCTTTGTCGAAACGGGACCAAAATAGGACGTCCAGAGGACGTCCTTCTAAGGACGTCCTAGTGTTAACTGTAATCGGAAGTCCAGTGGACGTCCTATTTAGGTCCGGGACCAACCGGACCAACAAGGGACCAAATCAGGACGTCCATGGGACGTCCTGTGCTATCTGGGATACTACAAAGTAGCACAATTTTCTTGGAGCTATACCTAGCTGTCCTTGAATCTAAAAGTATATAAAATCATTATTAGAAAATCAAACATAAAAAGAATATTAATATTGTAGTATCATTTCTAGCACATTTCTTAAAAATCATGAATTATTTTAACGTATTGAAATTTTTCACCTGGTAAAAGTAGTTATGGTTTTCTTTTAAATGAATGTCACCATCTTCTATTTTTAAGCATGAAAATGGGTTTGAATATTAGGTAATGTGCGCCAATAATGTCAAATTATGACAATTCGCAGAAAACGTCAACTTTTTATTTAGATTTTAATGTGCAAAAGCCTACCTACTTTGGATATTAATCGTAGAAAAAATATATTCAGAATAATGAAACATTATTATTAAATAACAAGTTTTTTTATTGTCAATTTAATACGTAATATTATTTTTTAATTGCAAATATTTGAATGTTAAAATTATAGCGTTTAATTTTTTTATTCAATGACGAACTCGAGAGTGATAGAAAAAAAAATACTACCTACCTTTAATGCAGGAAGTCGATGTCAATTTATCCAAAAATAAAACTGATTAAAATGTACACTAGGACACTTGGCACAAATAAATAAATTTTCTATTAAAGAAAATAACACTTATTAAAAACAAACAGCACAATAAAACACTTCAGAAACGTGTAATGTAATTTTGAAAACTAAATACCCGTAAGCTTGTTTGTAAATTTATAGACTCTTAACTCCTTCCCCCAGCCTTCATTAAGTATATTAAAAGTCGTGACGTCATATTGGCACAGATATACGGTAATGTGTTATTGACAATCAGGGAAATAACTACCTAAGATAAGATAAGATATATGAATGTTAAATACCTACTCATAATATCTATTGTAGGGTTTTTGTACTTTAATAGGATAAATATTTATGCGGGTCTGGAAATTACAGGAAATGACAGTCAAAATTACCCAAAAACATTAGGTTAGTACCAACATCAGATAACAGATAACTTCGGTGTTTAACCAATTAATCACAATTAATATTCTTGAACATTCAAATGACAAAAACTTCCATCTTTAACCAATGAGAATATAGTTTTCATTCGATACTTCAAAATCACAATTTATTAATTAGGTAGAATAGTTTTAAAATATATTGCGAATTGCAACACGTCAATAAGCGTCCCACTCCGACTCAATGTGACGCAATTATTGTCGCAATATATTTTGAAACGACTCTATATTCGTGACTTGAAATTATAAACATCCCTCGTATTACTACCCGTATATAAACCAAATTATTTATTTTAGGAAATATTTATATTTAATGTAAGGCAAGATATCGTTTTGGTTGTTACCATCTACATTCTTTACTTTGGTCCAGGAAACAAAGTCAATTTTCGATAAAAATAAAATGTAATAAGTAGGTAATATTTTATGAAACAGTACAATAAAAGTATTGAAATAAAGTATGCTCATACTCCAAAATGAGTCCTAGAGTTAACATTTTTATAATATTATAAATGGCATATAAAACGATTGGACCGTTTTCACAATCGCGAAATAATTTTTTTTATTTGGTGAAATCCCGGCAATTATTGAAAAATAGATTTTATGTTCAGGACTATTATTATGATTCTTCGAACTCAGTCTACTAAAAACCGGTTTATAATACAATATCCCCTAATAGCTAGTCGGTCGATATTTATAGTTACTTAAAGATTTCTGTAATAATTTGCACTAATTCAATCTCTAGTCGGTAGGTAACAGCACCTCCTTGATTGAATCTAAAGTGACATAATTTTGTTCAGAAATTCCTAGGAGACGCTGTCCTTAAACCACGCCTTCTACGACAGCTTCAATTTCATTTATTCCCGGCACATTGTTGATAATATTAAAGAAAAAAGATTTTTAATATATTAGGTACGATCATAGAAAAAGTATAGTACAAAACTCGCTTTGTATAGCTATTATACATACGCACTTACTAAAATAATAACTGGTTGGTATATTTTATTTCTACCTGTGCGCAATTTGATCATTATTACGTCCTAAATACGAGTATTACATAAATTATTTACAAAACAAACATGAACTGAATCGTGATTTTATGTTCTAGATTATTTTAACTTAACTTTAAATCAGGAAATATAATAAACATATAAAATACTTACCCCAATTTTATTTAGTAGGGAAACAAATATATTTCGAACTCTTACTGACATCTATCAAATAAGGCATGTAGCTTCAAACGATTTAGTAGCAAACTTTTCGACGCTCCCTACATTATTTTCTACAGGTTGCTGGCTTCCATGTTTAGTCCAACGAACGCATTTTTGGTTTTAAATAAAACAACTTTTATAAAAATGTTTTCTCTTTTATTTGTACTTATAAGTAACTCTAAAAAATGATTTTGAAGATGCCACAAACTTGAATAGTGTAATTTTAGATAATATACCCGAAAATCTTATAATTCTATGAAAGAATAATAAGTAAGAATTAATAATTCAAACTAAAAAATTAGTTTTAAATTTTACAGGGTCCTCAGGATAGTCTTTACACAGTGGAAATTTATTTTTTCAGAGTTACAAATTAAAAATAAATACCTACAGGATGGGCAGAGCTGTCCTTGACCTGTAACTCCAATTTTTCACAAATCAAAACGGTAGAAAAGTTTTGTTATGGAATCCTACCCATAATATTTAAAAAAAAATTCATATATATATACAGGGTCATCCATAACAAGGTTACAATTCATTGGCTTTTTTCTAAATTGTAAAAACATATAAAAAAGTACAAAAACATAATATTTCGACCCATCTGTATAAAATTCAAATTGTAAAAAAAATGATATCAATTCACTGAAGCTTTACTTACAGTTACTAAATGTTTTTTCACAAAACCTTTTGATATATTAAAAAAAAAATTGCTGTACAGTGAAATGGAACTTACATAGCAAAATTAGTTTTTTTGCTTCACTATACTAAATTTTACATACGACTAGAGTTTTACAAGAAGGATTTTTTTTTTATTTATAATGAATTATTACGCATAATCTCAAACATGATTAGTATTCTTAAAGAAAAAATAAAACTCGAGAGCAATTCAATAGTAGTTTATACAGTATATTTTTTCTACGACCCACTGACAAATATCTAAAACTTTTAAAAAAATTTCAGGTCATTTAGACAAAATTACTAATTTTAAAATAATTAATGACGTTTACTTATAAAATAAAAATGAAATTTTTTTAATTTAATTAGTCTCCAGGCCAGATTTGAACTCGGGCCTCTCGCATAACATCCACATGAGCTAGCTCGGCTCCATCGCCTCATACAATATTTTAGTTTTAAATACTCGTAATTAAATTGATTTCATATAGTTTAATTAAAATGTATAATTTATTTGTAAATAATAACGAAATAAAAGTAGAAATGCTATTATGTATCGATCTAAACAATAATAACTCATTTTTACGTATATTTAATCTCAATAAATAAAAAATATACCGACAATTAGTTACGACAAATTTGTCACCATTCTAATTTTTGCAAAATATTGGTGTCTTTTTGGTATCTCAATTTATTTCAACTAAATAACTATACAACTAATAAAATTAACGTATAACGTCTATCACCGACATATGTAGCTTACTTTAACCTTCTCGAACCTTCCCGAACTGTCTAGATTTTTCCTGACATGGAATGACAATTTTCAAATATTCCCCTTTCTTCTTTTACTCGAACATTTACTTATGACGACCGCAGCACGCTGCATGGTGCTGCGTAACATTTCTCCCTCCTCTCTAGTTATTCACCCCGAATAACTTGATTACTGGGACCTGGTTGGAACCAATGGAGAGGATCTGGACCACGGTATGGCGCTAAATTTTCAATGTGAACTACCTTGGCTTGGTGATTTTGGCAGCATCATTTGACAGACTACATATATTCCATCGGGACTCTCCCACTTTCAATGCAACAGGCCATCGTGAAGATACAGGGAATCCCATGGAGACCAGTACCATTTAAATGGTTCCACTATATTTGGCTCTCTCTTGTCATGTAGGTCTGACTCAATCCTCTC
>OV651814.1:60942306-61006998 GCA_927349885.1 Psylliodes chrysocephalus | reverse complement strand
AAAGTGTTGCTGTAGATAGAGGAAAGAATTTTAAGAAGATATTAAATAGTCTCGTCTAGTCAAAGAATAGTCCGGTCTTACAAGAACCATAAATGATTAAGCAATTACCTATGATAAATTTGTATAATCAGCATAGAAAATAATAATTAATAATTTACAATCAAAATCATTCTTAACCTAAAATAAATACAAGAAGAAAAATGGCAATAGAAAAATAAGACCGATTCGTAAAACAACCATAAGAGACAAACTTTAAAAAATTGTAAAGAGGTTTAATTTGAAATACAACTTTGATATCGTCGTTGATCGTGAAATACCTCCTATGTGGAGTTCAGACCGATTTTTAGCATTTACTTACATTTGGTTGATTTTTGGATGTTTTATGGATTATTAGACCTTCTATGTCCTTAACGGCGCCTTTTTAAAAACCTCCTATGTATGTAAACATCAAATTCGTCTCAAAAATACCTCCTATGTGGTCATATTCCACATAGGATGCTTTTCAGTTTACAGCTTCTCAGCTGGTGTTCGTTGTAAGATCCACATAGGGGGTTTTAGGTAAACAATAGCATACTCTACATAGGATGTTTTCATAACGGTTATTTTGACTTAGTAAATGGGGAGGATTATTTCGCTCCGCTAATAATATTTAGTGACAAGTTAAGTGACAGGCTCTGGTATATTACACAGTCTGGTAAGTAAAGTATTTAATCAAAATTATTTCTCCTAATTATACCTGTAATATATAATGACCTAACCTAACTTTTCAATATCAAACAATATCGCTTGTTTATAGTAAAATATTACTCAAATCTGCTCCAAAACAAAAAAATTAAAGTAATATTTTACTTCGGTATGATTACATTAATCACAAAAAATAAATTTAAAAATATATATAGAGAAAAAAACTAACATTGTTGAGATATGACTGCCACATAGGAGGTTTCCTTAACACCTATGTTTGTTTCTAAATAATTATCATGTCATTACATAACGGAACGGATCATTATTTTTGGTTTATTTTCATAATAAACATAGGTGAAAAATAATTTTATTATTTTTTTTTTCGGATTAAGCAACTAAAAATACAACTTTTTGTCCTTAAATTGTTGTCTTCATTATTCTTTATCCAAAAAAGTGGCCGCTTTGTATAATAATTCTTTTAGTTGTTATTCATGTAATTTTTTGTTTTCAGAACATGGAAAGCCGTGGCAAGATGCCAGTTTCAATAGTGAGGCAAAAAACTGAAGGTATTGTGGTGGCCAATCAAAAGAAGCAATTATTAGTAAATAATAATAATAATATGAACTCGTCGAATGAAACTAGTTTTCAGGCTAGTATTAGCGAGACGAACATTTTATTGGTCGATGATATCAGAAGTCAGAGTTTTGATATAATGACGACTCCGATAGTATTTCAGCAGAACCAGCTTTTAAAAAATAGCACCTTAAAAACTACCACCCCAAAAATCCAGATGAAATTTGAAGGTCCTATCTCTGTACGTGATGCAGATCTACTAGAATATCCTAAGCTCCAATCAATGCGTAGCTGTAAAAATAACATGGACGTAACAAAACCAGAACAAATTGAACCTTACATCGTCGAAGTGGATACAACTATAATCAGTTCAAAATGTTATGATTAGCTGCGAAAACTATGGGAAAGTTACACAACTAGAACAACCTGAACCTGAAGTAGACGAAGTTGATACACCTGTGATAACTGAGCTTTAACCCATTCAGAATATTATAATTAGCCGCGAAAATAATGTGGAAGGTACTTTGGCAGAGAGTATAGATAGTACTACAATCCCACAGGTACAAGAGACCCGTAATTAAGAAGATTCTTTTGGGGAAGAAGTAACCAAGAAAATTGGAAATAGTGCATCAGGCTCTGAATACAGAAATTATGGCAAAATAGATAATATGGAAAATGGGGTCAAGAAAAAAAAACTGCGAAAAGATAAAATGAGCTCTGCTAAGAGTAGAGTTTTGGGACATGATTATATTGGCTATAAAAAAAGTTACCAAAAGTATTATTCAAGAAAATAGAAAAGTAGGGAACAGATGTGGTCATAACACAAAAAAACACATAAAAAGTGTAAGAACGTTTCTTTGCAGTTTAATTTCAGAAAAAAACCAGAGCTGATCTTTTCAAGTATTTTTGGAGTTTGACTATATGGCCAGTAAAGAAAATGTTCATCAAGGATTTAACCCGATAGACAGCACCCACAGGAAACTTCTAGATAACAACTACGTACTATTTTATAAGAATTTTGTTTGCATGTCTTTACGCGATGATGATGCTCTACTTCCTAATTATTGCTAGAAAGCCAGCTAGGTGTGGGTGATTGGTTTCTCCTTGATACATATCTGCTGTAATTATTTCGTGTTGGACTTTGTGACGGTCTTCGGGAGATTGATCTATGTGACTTTCTAACCTCATTTACTGATTTGCTTCTAAAGGTTCTTTGAAGGTGCCTGATTTTTCGCAGTTTAAGCATCTTCTGCTTTTATTTTGGTTGTTTCGTTGCATATTTTGCAAGTTGTTTAAGATTTGTAAGAGAATTGGTTGGGGAATAGTAGTATTGGTCTCCTCACTTTCCTAAAGTCTAATTTCTGTCAATTTTGCGAAAGAAGATTTGAATATGAGTTTAACCACTTCGTATTCCTAGGCTGCAATCAGTTTCTTCTTCAGCGTCGTGTTATGTTGTAGTCGAACGGCTTGCTGCATTTTCACATCTTGTTGTCGATCAATAAATGTCTATATGCCGATTTGTTCTTAAAAATCTTTGGGTGTCTGTGGATAGGCCAGATGAATCAATATTTTCATATCAGCTATGTTTATGACTATGCTGCTGACCATACCTTGTTTTCAACGAGAGATGAATAATTTGGTTCCGTTTGAGAGAGTAAATATAAAACACTTGATACCTATCCTCGCAGCGACACTATCAATAAAGCCACTATTTTTTTTTTAGCCCAGACTTTGGCTCTAGCTGCAGTTTTACATTGGAGTTGATACGTTTCCCATGTCTGACCATCAAACGTGGGTGGCTTAATGATTTTGATAGTACGGCCTTGTGAAACTGGGTTTTGAATATGGCTTGGTTCGGTTATAGAGGAGAACGAGGTAGTGTTTTCAGTTTCTCTATTGCTTACCGAAGCTAGGCTATGACTTTTTTTTTAATTCAATTAGTTCAGTTTTAATTTGCCTTTCCAACTCAACTCTGGCTATTTCTTGTTGTTTCAAATTAGTTTTAAAAATCTCTTGTTGTTGCGCTAAGAGATTATTTTGACTGTTAATGTGACCTACCTATTGGATGAAGTTTTCTTGAATTTGTCGCAAGCCACTTTTAATTTCAACCACATCTCTTCTACGCTTCTCCTTTTCTTTTTCGTCCTTCCTATGCCTTTTCTTTTCCTCTTGTTTTGCTTTCCTATGCCTTTCTTATTCTTCTTCTCGCTTTTCCATTTCCTATTTTCGCCCTTTCTGCGCCTTCCCTTTCCTCCTCTTCTTCCTTACTGCGCTTTTTCGTCTTCTCTTTCATCTTTGAAAACCATGCTGGAAGACCTAAAATGTCCATGACTGTTTCGTACTCAGTGGATCTAGTATTTACCACGAACTTTTATTTAGTATCCCACCGCTGCCACCAATGTTAAGCTGGTTTTTGATATCTCAATTAATTTCACATCAACTTTACAATGCAACCATATAATTGGTAGGATGAACTTATAAAGTCAGGATCACCCACTTTTATAGCTCGCTTTAACATTCTAGAACCTTCCCAAAACATCCAGATGTTTCTTGTTGTGAAATCACATTTATAGACATTTCTCGAATATTTTCTCTTCTTTTTTTACTCACACCTTTACTTATGACGAGCACAGCACATTGTAGGGTGATCGGTAACAATATTTTTTTATTTGAAATTTATTTTGCTCAAGGGTCGTATGTCTTCCTACACTTAGTTTATTGTCCTTTTCTTGTATCGCATAACTTGATGTGATTTATCAGTTGGTATTTTCATATAAATATATATTTTCATATAAATATATATTTTCATATAAATATATATTTTCATTTATTTTTATTTGTTATAGAACTAGGAAATAAATGAATAACATCTTGACAATCATTACAAAATGTAAACAAAGCCATGGCGGTATATAGGCGGCCGTGACAATACTCTTGCTTATATATTTTTGGATAATACCGATTTTGACGTCATAAAACCTGCGCTTTGTTTCACCTATATTCTTAAACAATGATTTTTTAAACAACACTTCGGTAAATAAAAAAATATTTTTCTGATACTATTAATATAATATGAACCACGTCGTCTTTTTCAATATAGTATCAGATCTCCAATACCTGCATTCAATTCCTTTACAATTACTTGCTCGATTGACATTCTCCATTCATCTATGTAATTATCTTTATAGATTGAGAATAATTGCCCTTTGTATAGATAAATGACAATTAGTTTCTTACTGTTAACTTATATTCACAATACTCTACCTTCTGTATTTGGAATATTTTTTAAAACTTCCCCTACTGTACTACTGAACACAAATTAAAATGCATTTTTAATAGTTCCCCTTAAATATTTGCATATAATTAAAGGATGGAAAACTGTTTGGAAAGCATGAGTTTAATTGCAATTATAACAGAAGAATGTTTACGCTGCATTTCACTTTGTGCCTTGGGATTTCGAATTCAAGACTCTTGTGTAGACATCGAGATCGAGATCGCCTTTGTTATTTCCTTAATGTTTAATGGATAAAGACTTCACTTTTTTCGAGTATACAAAGAGAAAAGAATATTTGATTCAACAAAATTTGAACTTGGATAGGTGGAACAGAAGCTATTCTATGATTTAGGTAATTTAAATACGCTGAGAGGTTTTACAAAATTCTAAATGGTTGACAGATACATTTGAAATTATATTATAGAAATCAGTCAGCAAAGTAATTTTTGAAATTCGTAAACAACCTTTTATCAATAATAATTTCCACTTTTCTGATTTTTTTTTATTTATTATTATTGGTCTCAACCACTGATCTGCATTATTTTACTGGATAGGATATAGCCCCCTAAAACAAGTTCCGAAAAATTGTCCGATTTAGGCAAATAATATGGCGGACCATGTTATTTAACATAACCTCTATTTTCATTTGTCATCACATTTGTCATTTAATTGTGTCAGCAAGTTACGATGAGATGTGTTTTTATTGTGGAAAATAAAGTGAAAAGAGTACCCGTACCCTTTATAGGTAAATAAAACTATTATCTTTATAATAATTTGTTAATAGATCTATTTTGTCGGAACAAACTAAAACAATTACTAATTTACACATTAATATACAAGCATACAAGAATACAAATAACATTTTTCGATTAAATGAAAAAAACTGTGAATTAAAACGATTATTACTAAATTAAATATGGTTCTTGTTATTTAAAGTTTCCTACAGAATTGGATCTTTTGGGGAAATGGGAGAAGTGTATGGATATGACTAATTTTAATATTGCAAGTGCAGGAATGCGATTATGTTCAGACCATTTTGAGCTATCCTGCATTGATAAAACACAAACGAAGACACTGTTGGTAATGCATATATAAATATTTCTTTATATCTTCTTTTAAATTAATAAAAATATTAAAAGAAATATAAATGTTTATTTATTCCCATGATTTCTTCCATTTCATTTAATTCATATCGATGTTCGCTCGATTGTAAACACGTGTGTTTGTTAAGCTCCCGAAAATTTTTAATTTAAAGTGGGAAGTTGCGAGTAAGAATATCTGAAAATTGGTGTACTACATACTGTAAGTGAACAGTTTTCAATAAATAAAAAAAAATCCAGAAAAGTGTAGTTATTTACGAGGAAATTGGAATTATGCCGAAGAGCCGAGCTTTGTTACAATCCGAGCCATTAGTTGTGGATCCAGACCAATTGGAGAGCATGATGAGAAATATAAATAATGAACTTTTCGATAAGATAGAAAAAAAATTGGAAAAGTTTGAAAATAAATTAAATAAAATTGAAGGTAATTTGGATATATTAACAGAAAAAATTCATGTACAAGAAACAAAACTATTAGCGAATGAAAAGAAAGTTGAGCAATTAGATTTAATGCAAAGGAAAAATACGTTAAAATTCGAAGGGGTAGCAGACGACGAATATTTACTTGAAAAAATTTTAAAACTAATTAATCAAGGTATGAAAGTAAAATGTGAACAAAGAGACATTAATAAGATATATAAATAAAAAAAAACGAAAAACCAAGATCTGTTATTGTAAAGTTTGTTACATACATAAAAAGAAAGGTCTATAAATCTAAGAAAAATCTAAACAAAACAGGGATATATGTTAATGAAGATCTCACTCAACAACAATATAATGACTTCATAGAAGCTCGTCAGAAATATGGAAATTCAAGGGTTTGGACCCAAAATGGTGAAATTATAGCAAGAACGGATGAAGGTGTGCAAGTTATAAGATAAATACCTACTATTCAATATTTGAGGAAGGTACAACTGTTTTGAATGGGATCCTCGACTAAATACATTAAAAACATTTATTAATTTATCTACATAGTTTTTGATCCTTTTTTTTTTAGGTTAAATGGTAATATTAGGATATTTTTAATCATTGATTTATTCTTTTTAAATAATCGATTCTTTGTTTATCGGATATTTCATTTCTCAATGAAATTTTTAAAAATAAGATTCCCCTAAAGCTGTAAAATGGTTTAATTAATGATCCGGGGCTTATATCAAACAAGTACGTATTTACTTTACTTTTATTATACTTGTATATTATATTTTTTGATCTATTTATAGTTTTATAAATGGGTACCTTACAATGTTATTACCAAAATTGCCGTGGGCTTAAAGGAAAGGTAATAATGGACTTTTATTATAACACAATGGATTGTCACTATGATATTTTATTGGCATCGGAAACATGGTTGACAGAGGAAATTAGGGATGGTGAACTTATAGATACAAACATATTTGATGTTATAAGAGCTGATAGGGATAGAACATATACTGGTAAGAGTAGAGGTGGCGGGGTAGTTATGTGTATTAATAAAAATAAAATTAAAACTTTAAATATAATTAAAATAACCCTCAGTCATGAAATGCTAATTTGTGATTTTAAAGTTAACAATGTTGCCAAAATAAGCGTAGTCTTATTGTATATTCCACCGGAGTGTAAAAATGACTGTTATGTTAGAATGTTAGATATCTTACAAGAGAAGATATTAAATAACGATACATATATTTTCGGAGATTTTAATATTTCTGATATATCTGGAGAAAATATAGATTTCTTAAACGTAAAAAATGTTAAAATTAATGCATTGAACGAATTCATGGCTTTTTCGTCATTACGACTAGTAAATAATATACAAAATCCAAGAAATACACTGGACTTAGTAATGGCATCACAGTTAGCGGACATTAAGGTAGATAAGTGTTTTCAACCTATAGTAAAAGAGGATGTTATGTTTCATCCGGCATTAGATATTTATATTAAAGTAATTAAAAATGGGCATAAAATCAGTGCAACTTAAAATAATCTAGGAAACAAATTTAATTTTAAAAAAGCAAATTTCGATGAAATGATTACACAGTTCAGAACAGTAAGTTGGGATAAAGTTTTAGGAGAGAAGGATGTTGATGGCCATAGATTATTTTTATTAATAAAGTTTTTGAAAATAGTTTTGAGAAATTTAAAAATAACAATAAAAATTTTAACAATAAGCAATTTCCCATTTGGTTCACACTCGAAATGAAAGTTATGGTAAAAGAAACATGTAAATTAGGGAAGTTAAGAACGATATCTGATGAATATAATAAAAATTTATTCAGCTTAGAAAGAAATTAAAAGATCTAACACGGTTAGAACATAAAAAATACATAATGGAGACAGAGCAAAATATTACAGAAAATATCAATAGCTTTTGATCATATATTAATAAAAAATGAGGAAGTTGTTTTTTATAAACGGAAAAGTTTCATCTTAGCAATACTGTTTTACCGATAAATCAACATGCTCAGAATTTTGCTAATTATTTCGAAACTATGTATAATAAAGACCACAGTAATCATGAAGAAGTAAATGTGGGTATCAGTAATCACGATATACTTGGTTTTAGTAAAGTGACCTCAGAAGAATATAAACTAGCGGTAAAAAAGTTAAAACCAAAAAAATCAACTGGAACTGATGAGCTTCCTCCATATATATTGAAAACATGCGCTGGTTAGAAACTCCATTAATACATATTTTTAACTTATCATTAAAGTATGAAATTTTCCCAAAGAAGTGGAAAACTGCGACCTGTGTGCCAATTTTCAAATCAGGTGATGTATCAAATTACCGATGTGTCTCAATTTTGTGTGCTTCAGCAAAATTATTAGAACATATTCTATATCAAAGGATTTATAGGCATGTAGAGAATAGCATAAGTCTTTTACAACACGGATTTGTTAATAAAAGATATATCAACACTAATTTGTTTCGGTTCACTTATGAAGTCTATAACTCATTTGGGAATAAGATCCAACTGGATACCCTTTATGCAGACTTCGCGAAGGCGTTTGATAGAGTTAATCATAAAATACTATTGAGCAAATTAAAATATTTTGGTATACATCATGGCATTTTAAGAAATTATCTGCAAGATAGGCAATTTTTCGTTAAGTTTAAGAGGAAAATTTCTAGTTTTTGTGATATTACCTCTGGAGTTCCTCAAAGATCCAATCTTGGACCGCTACTCTTCGTATTATTTATAAATGATTCGCCTTCTATACTAAAAGAAACTAAATGTTAACTATTTGCAGACGATCTCAAAATTTTCAAGGAAATAACTACTATTAGAGATTGTATAGGACTCCAAAGGGATATCGACAGAATATATGAATGGAGTGATAAACATAAATTATATTTTAATCTAAAAAAGTGTAACATAATGATATTTACATGTAAAATAAACCCAGTATATTTTGAATATATTAATTAATGAAGTTAAAGATTTGGGAGTGAGGTATGATTCAACTCTATCATTTGCAGGGCATTTTGAAAAGATTTGCAAGAAGGCAAATAAATCTTTAGGATTTGTTATAAAAAGTTCTAGAGAACACAATAAAAACATTATATTTTACTTTAGTGCAACTTATTTTATATTTTGCTTCTATTACTTGGCATCCACAGCCGTATACTTTTTTGAGTAAAATTGAAAAAATACAAAACAAATTTTTAAGATATTTATATTTTAAGGAACATAATATATAGCCCATTTGAGGAGCACCTTTAAAATTAATTCTCTTAGTTTAAAAAGAAATGTAAATATGTTGATATTTTTATATAAAATAATAAACTCAGAAATTAATGAGCCAAATATATTAAGTATCTTAAGCTTTAATGTGCCTCGATACGGTGCTCGACATTTTCAAACTTGCAGAGTTCCCTTCTATTCTTTGTCATCCACCGCCCGATCTCCTCTGCCAACTATGCTTAGACTTGCAAATGAAGTAAGTTCCTGAACAGAATTAGATTTTTCCTTGACCCTACGACAATTAAAGAAAATTGTTAATGACTATTTTAATTAATTTATCGATGTACCTATGATTGTATTTTTTTTTTACTTATATTAGTGTTTAATAAACAATACTTGTGTATTGGATATGATTGTATATTTGAATTAAGTATTCCATGTAATTAGGCTTGAAGCCCATTTGGGATAAAAAAAAATATATTTAAATCAATATTTGAATAATTGTAAAAATTATAAAAAGCCTTTAAATTTTTACTTTATTTAATTGTAAATTACATTCGAATAGTCTACACAAAATTTAAGTTATAGCAGTATTTTCCTAGAATCGTACGACTGTAGAGATTGTTAAAAGTAATTTTTTTTAAACAATTGTTGAATACATATATTTATGAGTTGCACAAATTTCAATGTGGTTTGTATATTTTAAAAGACAACAAGACCATGTGAAAAAAAGTAAAGGTAAGCAAAATACAACTACCTTTATGTGGCAAGTAATCAAGTAAACTGTTTGGGGCGACCTATAAAACATTTCCTAAATAGTAATATTATTATAAGTAGGTACTTATAATCGTTTTTTTTTAATAATTTAGTGCAAACCAAAGAAAATGTAGTAAGTTTGGAATGGAATATTATTGAGAGTGACGAGATAGTTTATACAAATAATCAGCATAATTTATTACACTTCCAGGGAAAATGCAGCCATCTTCGACTACAACATTAGGGATGATGGCGAACTTATTTTGGTGCAAGAAACTGAAATAAACCAAACTGGTGGTAAGTTCAATATAATTTTGATTATTTTTAAATTGTGATATTGTGTATCATTAAATTACAGCCTGAAAATTGGTAAAAAGGACAGTGAGAATGAAAATCTAGTTTATCTGCGAAGGAAGTTGATGATACAAAAAAACAAAAATGCGGTTAACGATAAAAGGAAGTTGATGTTGATGTTGAAGAAGAAGTCGAACAAGAAACTGATGAAGATAGTTTTAGATGGAAAAAAGAAACGACCATCAATGAAAGGAAAACAATAATAGAGATCAAAAGAGAAAGTGTGAGATCTACTACTGTTCTAAATCAGGTGGTAATAGGGATTCTAAATGGCCCAAACCAATAACCTGTGGCGCAAAATGTAAATTTAAGTGCAGTGAGAAATTTACTGAGGAAGAACGACTGTGCAATTGTAAAAAGTACTGGGGTTTTAAAAATTATATAAGACAGAAATATTTTATTTTGAGCTATTGATTTAAAATCACCAAAAACACGTAGACTTAAAAAAGGACCTGAGAGCAAAGAACGACAAAATACAAAGTTTTACTATTTTTAAAAAAAATTACGACCGAATTAGGGTATGTCAGTCTTTTTTCATGAGAACGCTTTGCATTAACAACGGACCTATTTTAATAGCCTTTAAGTAAAGAAAAATTATTTCTGATACATTTCCTGGCCAAAATACTAGAGGAAATAACACACCAGCTAATAAAATTAGCAATAGTGATATAAAATTTATAAAGAGGCACTTTTATAGCTTTATAAAAATGGAAAGCCATTATACACAGAAAAATACTAGAAAAATGTACTTAGACTCTAAACTGTCTATTTTCAAAATGTTTAAATTGTATAAGGAAAAATGCTTGGAAGATAATCGCCAACCAGTTTCTCAATCTATGTATGGAAAAATATTTTGTACAAATTTTAATTTGTCCTTCTTTGTTCCTAAAAAGGACCAGTGCAAAAGAAGCCAGAAGATCAAAATTTTACTGCAGACTACGTAAGGCATATAAAATGAAAAACTTATGCTGCAAAGGCCAAAGAACTAGATAAAATTAGAGCTAATAATGAACGTGATTTTGTATCTGTAACTTTTGATCTGAAATCAGTGCTGCAGATACCCTGTTCTAATGTATCATTAATGAATTACACTAGAAAAATTAACATGTATAACTTTACTATCTACGAGGCAGGTTTTCCAAATAAAGCATACTGCTACTCCTGGACAAAACTTAATCGAAAAAGGGGCAGTTCTGAAATAGCTAAGTGCTTATTAAAGTGGTTCTATACTCTTTCAGAAGAAGTGAAACATGTATCGCTTTTTTTGATAGTTGCAAGCAAAACGTGTGCGCCTTGATGCTGTATTTGACTTCGACAACAGACATCGATGTCAATGAGCATAAATTTCTCGAGAGTGGATACTCTTACATGGAGGTAGATTCCATGCATAGCGTAATTGAGAAACAAAAAAACATTCGCCTGTATACGCAGTTTATGATTGGCTAAATATATTAAGAGAGGCAAGATCCAAAAGGAATAGAAATAAATTAAGAGACCCATATATTATTGAACAGGTTATGTTTAAGAACCTTTATGATTTTTAAGATCTAGCAAAAAAATTATAAAAAATAGATTGTGTGATACCAACAATCAGAAAGTTCAGTGGCTAAAAATTAAATGTTTGCGATTAAAAAAAGATTCTTCCAGCATTATCTAGTACTTTGGGGAATACAGTTGATTGGATGTTCGTGGAAATAGAAGAAGGATTCCAGATAATAATTTTCAAGATATGAGTCTGCAAAAGATCCAAAAAAGGTAACTACCGATATCCAAAGAAAAGAAATCAGATTTACTCAATTTATGACAGAAGGGTACTATTACAGAAGAGTATCATAATTGGTATCAGTCCCTACCAGTCAGTGGTACTGTTAATATTGACCCAGCACCAGAACCAGAGTTCAATTAAATCAAATTAAATGTATAACCGATAAACAAATGCCTAAGCACATTATTCTTACCTTGGTCAAACTTACAAAAAAAAAAATATATATATATTACGTTCAAATTTCTCCGCTAAAATTTTCTTTGTTGATTTCCTAAGAATTACAAATTTTGCCTTAGTGAGTTTTCTCTCTAAGTCCATGATATAAACCCCACTATAAACAATAAACGTTTATTCGCGAAGACACAATATGCTTCACGTTTCCATTTTTATATTTTCTTCCTTAAAAAATCAAATTATGGGTGAATTGTCCCAAAGGTCATCACCCGCAAAAGGAATAGAAGAAGAGTAAGAAGAAAAACTAATCAAATTATAGGTTAAGTATGTCAAATTATCCCATCATAATTTGCCAAATCGGCCAGCAGTGTTGCACTTCCGGTCTACTTGGTGGAACGGATTTTTAGTATGTCAAATATAGCCTATATCCTATCCAGTAAAATAATACAGATCAGTGGTCTCAACTTATACAAGTTATTTAATTAGCATTAACATTAGTTACATGTAAATAAATCTAAAATTTAAAACACTATTGGCTCTGTAAAATTAAAAAAAGGTGAACAATTTTAATGTTAGAAGATTTTAAATATGGACATGATTATGACTACAAATAATCATTTAAACATAAAGGGGTTGGGGTCGAAAAGCTGAAATCATTTTTTGGTATAAAAATTTTATATTGTCTGCATAATTAATGCATTTTAAAAAAAACTCATTTAGTGATATATCTGAGTTATATATTCATCTAAAATTTATTTTTTAGAACCTAAAAACTCTGTAACATTTAGAATCTAAAACTTAATTCATTGAGAACTGTTTATATAAGACATCAATTCCAAGACCATAATTTTATTTTTATGAGATTTTAAACAACTGAAACTTGAAAATAAACTAACATCTGGTTTAATGTAGGAGGATGGATTGGTATATCAAAATATATAAGCTATTCTCGAACGAATGAATTACATTTAAATAACTAAAAATTGGTTTGTTTTGGCAGAGTCGACAAACACGCAGAAAATACAGAAACAAATTTAATTTATTCTACATAATATAATATTTATCGTGATCATCGCGGTTCATAAGCAATTGTTTGTTGATTATAATTTAACGACAAATCTTTTTATATTTAAGGTTTATTTATCATATCAAATAGTTAATAAATATAACAAAACTATATGACAAAATTAATAAAATATTGCAATTAATCTAGTTGGAGAGGCAAATCACTAAGGTCAAAACGTTCCTGTGTATTTTGGATATCACCAAAAATTCGTAAATATTCTATATACAGGGTGTTTAATTGTAAAAGTAAAATATTTTAACCTTATATAAAGGTCACTAAGGGATCACAAAAAATTTATATAGTATGGGTCTTCTGACCTTTATAACCGAGTCTTTTGAATTTGGCTCATTTCTTCCGTGCTCCATATCTTTTGAATCACTTAGTATATTTTTTGATATTTGGCATAAATAATCAACCCATTGGGCCAATTTATCGATACATTAAAACATTTAAAAATCCATGGCCGGCTTAACAAAAATTATTAAAATTTGATCCACCCTAAAACAACACCCTATACATCAAATTTTTAAAAATTGTATTTCAACTTTGAAACTTTTTATTTTTCCACATGCCGTTTTACTACCAAAATTTTAACGTTAAAATGTACCTTATGAGATTTTTTAGTCCATGCAAAATGTAGTTGAAGAAGTTTTAATTATTTTTTCTTCATTCAAATTAATTTTACTTAATTTTTTCATGGAAATTCCTAAAAAAACTTATTGAATTTGATGTAACATTAACAAAAACCAATAAAAATTACAATTATAGATCCGTACTTATGAAAATTTAAATGATTTATATTCGTTTAATAATTAATCACTATTTATTTAATTTTTAATGAAAAAAGATTTTCACATTAGGCATCTCTATTCAATAGGCCTAATCTACACGAATTGAAAAATTGTTAAAAATAATAAAAATTAATCATTGCAGTTATGACTTGGTACTAATTACAATTATATATTGTTAATAAAATTGTAATTCTATTACTAAAATACATCCACTCGAAGGTACTAAAGCACAAATATAGGCTATGAAATTGAGATAACTAGTTTGTGTCATTTCTAATGTTATCAATTGGTTTTTGTTAATTAGTGTACGATTTTTGTGAATTGCGTTAGTTTATTCCGTGTTGTCCTAAGATTTAAAAAAAATGCAGCATCAATATTCTAATCACGAATACTGCGACATGGTATTTATGGTTTTTGCATTGGTTGCGCTTCATCTGCAATGATCGAATACGAACGAAGATTTCGTGATTAAAGAAGTCCTGGTCGAAAAATTTCACTCGTATTTTTAATTACTTAAGTGAACATAGTACATTCCCTACAGGTAAAAACAATGAACACCAAGGAAGAAGATTTTGATAATGTCAGTATGGTAGAGGCTAATCCACAGATAAGTACCCGAAGAATAGTCACGCTCTGAACATACCACATTCTACTGTTTGGAGGCGATTAAAGAAACATAGCCAATATCCTTTTCATATTTAAGAAGTGCAAAGGCTGCACGAAGGTGATACATTACTACGACAGACATTTTGCAAGTGAATAATTTAAGAAATTCCCATATGCGGACAGAAGAAAAACCCTTTGCAATAAAGAAATGTCATACCATACCAAATATCAAAAAAATATACTGAATGGTTCAAAGTTATAGAACACGGAAGAATGGGCCAAATTCAAAAAACTCTGTTATAAAGGTGGTAAACCCCATACTATAGGTTTTTTGAGATCCCCTGGGTGACCTCTATATAGGATTAAAACATTTTGCTTTCCCAATGAAATACCCTGTTTTTATACGATTTTGATGCTTTCGGCGACATAATAGAAATAAATATACAGATTCAGCTTAAATTTTTCATGGGTATTGCGAATTATTAGAAGGAACAGCGGACAGCTTCATAGCTATAGCCCACTATATTCCACTTTGTAATGAATTGATTAGTGGAGAGCCGTTCCTCCCCGCACACCCAAGGTGTGAATTTAATTTTATTAAGTTCAGTAACAATGTTGCCGTTTCAGTATAATTGTACTGAATTTAGTACGAAAATTTCTCTCGGACATATATTTTTGAGTGTTTACACTGGACTAAACAACTGTCAGACATAAATATCATGCAATAAATGTCAGATGTAAACGTACCTTCACAGTTTAAGTCTAAGTTCAACGCATTGTCAATGACAAGTGACGGCGACTTTTCTATCACAAAAAATACAGTTCTGAACGATAATATTTTCAAAAAATTGTTTTAATAAATGGGTTCAGAGTACAGTAAAGAATGGTGGAAAGTTTATAGTTTGTTTTACTTTTAATGCATAATATTTAATATACAATATTTAACAAATATTTAATAGTTATGGACTTTCCACCATTTTTTATAGTATTTAAAAGCTAAAACGGCAAATAAATTCTTTTATTTTTGACTAATTATTTCAGGAAACTTGTGTTAAGATTTAAAAATGTACTGTCCATAGGGTACTGCCATTTGAATAGACGCAATAGACACTAAAGTGAAAAATTGCAACATTGCACCTGACACAGACGAATGTAAAACCGACTTAGCCCAATTTGACCATGACCTGAGTGAGGGTCGAAGTGCCGTGCGGGGAAAAGTTTCAATTATTCTATAAATGGTATTTTCGGTTTGGGACACAACACAAATATGTTTGTTTTGAAAGTTTGACGTTTGTGGTGTGACTTGTCATTTCAATTTTATGAACTAATTTAAAAGATAATGTACATATTATTTGTATATATTTTCCAATAATTATTGTAGATCAGAAAAGGTATGTTTTCAGTTTTTATTTTATATTCATTTCCTTTATTTCGCTAGTTTGCTAATATTACAATATTCAAATTTAGTAAAAAATAATGTATTAATATAATAATTATTATAAGCAAATTCTAAATAGGAAATGTAATTTAACTGCCATTGTTTTGATAACAGTATTTGCATATGGTCTGTGAATTTAATCTGTTTCCAAATAATTACCCCTAAATATTTGAATTTTTCCTTTAATTTCCTATATTGTTTGTCCACAAACTGCATATAGTTATTACTTATTAGCATATATATTTTGTTTTATTTGTGTCGATTTTTAACAAATATATGCAACACCATTTATAAACATTTTGCAGAATTTCATTAACAACTCTTACTAAGTTATCTGAATCCTTACAACTTACAAGAAACATAGATCAGGACATCATCAGCAAAGAGGTAAATATCATATTAACCCTTTCTACATTAACAATGTCATTGATATAAATTAAAAATTACAGGGATCCCAATTTTTTTCCTGTGTAACACCTTTGATGTGGTTAATTTCTTCTAATCAGGACAGCGATTCTTATGTGCGAACTTGACACATTACATACAGAATAGAGAGAGAGAGAGAGAGAGACGTTACTTTAAAATCACTGCTTGTTGAACGAAGATAGGAGTCTCGATAGGAGACGTACCGAAAGATGAGAATCCCACTGCATTTGTTATTTAATTTTAACCTCTCTGACCTGGTACTTATATAATCTACACACTACTCGAATGCATGCTTCATACCCATACCTTTTAATTTTTTATCAAACGGTTTTAATCAACAAAATCAAATGCATTTTGAAGAAATACAATTAATTTTTAATAGTACATATGGCGGGTTATACAATAGGCAGTTAAAATGTAAACTTAGTTTAAACTAAGAAAATTGTTGTATACTCATCGGTTATTGTTAAACATAGTTTTAAAAATGACATTGGTTTTTTAAATACAACCAGTTAAAAACAAAACTCCTGTTAGCTAAACTGAGTTTACAACATTCTTTGTATAACCTGCCCATAATGTATTTTGTAATAACTATAAATATATATAGATAACTGTTATTTTTATTTTTTCAGTAATAGTTTCTCTGTAACTTCTGAGCTATGTTTTATTATATTTTTTGTTGTAAACAAGAAACTGATGAGTATCTACATTGTACAGATTTAAATATACAAAGGGTCCTGTAAATATACCGACAAACTTTAAAGGGTGGAAGAGGAGACATAAAAATAAACTTTTTTGCTTATTAAACATGTGTTTCAAAAACAAAGCATTTTCGGACATATTATTATGTTCATTAAGCAAAAAATGTTTATGTTGATGCACCTACCACCTTTAAAAGTTTGTCAGTATATTAACCAGACATTCTATATAATTCCTGTAGAAAAATATTTTTAGAATAAATTCCGAATTCTTATATTTAACATTTGTTACTTTTTCGGTTCATTGACTCAATTGAAACATGATGATCAGCCACACCAAGAAATATCCTTGATACTTATAAAAATGGTATGAGATAGTGCCAGTAAGCAATAATAGGTACTATTGAGATAAAACGTTCACTTTCTCTTAATACTTTCACTAGATACTTAACGGTTGCTAATTGTTTTTACTGTTTCTTGTTAGCTGTAGTAGTTGTCATATTTTTGATATTTGTCACATTTATATTTTTTATACGATTTCCAAATAAAGTATTATCATATTGATTATCTGCATTCATCAATATGGTAGCAGAGCGTGGTTCCTCATAATTTGACTACCATTTCGTCTAACTGTTAACCATCAGAAAAATCACCGATTTGGAATCTGCTGGTAGTGTGAAAGAAATATGGAGTACCAAGGAATTGAGAAACTACGGAGTGCAGATAATTGGACCATCTGGAAATTCGCAATAAAAAACGTTTTACCTGCCATTGATGGAGCGTATGAAATCTGTATTGGGGAATTTAACAAACCGATACCAATTCAGGAAGCATCGTCTCAAGAACTGACAAAGGAATATCAAAACGAGTTGAAACTATGGGATAAGAGTGATCGTGCAGCAAGTCAAGTAATCATCAAATCGGTGGAAGCTAAAGTTATGTCACTATTAGTAGCTTGTGATACGGCTAGAGACATGTGGACAAAACTACATGCTGTATTTGAACAGAAAACCAAACAAGCACCGCATATTGTTCAAGCAGAATTCTTTGGCTTTAGCATGACCTCAGATGATGATATGGTTACTCACATCTCAAAGTTTGAAGGGTTGGTTTTACGAATGCAACAACTAAATGTAAAACCTGATAAAGCATCCTTAATCGTAAAATTGCTAGATACTTTACCAGATCAGTATGAAAGTCTTCAGCAAGCTTGGTGGGCAAGACCGGAAGATCAGCAGAAGCTTGATAATCTTATAGGAGTTCTAACTGCAGAAGAAACGCGCCAGAAACAACGAGTTGGAAAACAAAAAGAACTAGTTGCCCAACCTTCTGTTACTAAGAATCAAACGTCTACCAAATCCAGAAAGTCATTCAAATGCTATCATTGTGGTAAAAGAGGCCATTTTCGAAAAGATTGCCCAGAAAAGAAAAAGGTTTCATCTATAAATAAAAAGGATGAAGCTTTTGTTTCCGAAATTGAAAATGCCGAACTCGACAGTGACTTTTGGATTGTTGACTCTGGTGCTACCGACCACATAACGCATCACGCTGAATGGTTTTCTACCTTTGAACAATTTAGTACTCCTCTGAAAATTCGTATAGGTGATAATTCCACGATGAATGCCCTTGGAAGAGGTACTATTCCTTTTGAAGCTAAGGTCAACGGAAGATGGTTATCATGCCGTATGGAAAATGTCCTTTTTGTCCCATCTGCGAGAAGAAATTTATTTTCGGTACCCTCAGTAACTGAAAAAGGAATGACTTTTACAATGTCGAGCAATGTCTGTAAATTTTTCAAAAGTGGTGTTGTTAAAGCTGAAGGAATAAAATTCGGAAAGTTGTTCAGAATGTCTATACGGGTAAAGATTCCTGTAACTTCTCCAGTCAATGAAGCAAATTTTACTTCAAACGATACGTTGCAGATGTGGCATGAACGATTCGCACACCAAAATAAACGTCACGTTGCAGAAGTATTAAAGACTCACGGAGTCAGCTACATAGAAGACGGACAGTTTTGTGGGGCGTGCGTAGAAGGTAAACAACACAGAAGTAGCTTCAGAGAACGACAACAACGAGCGACTGAACCTGGCGAAGTTGTCCATGCTGATTTATGTGGGCCAATGGAATCTTCCTCCTTGGGAGGGTCAAAATACTTTTTGTGCTTTACTTGCGATTACTCTAGATATCGAAAAGTTTATTTCCTAAAAGAAAAATCTCAGACTATAACACACATATCTGATTTCGTTGAATTTGTGAAAACTCAATGCGGAAGGCCCATGAAAATGTTTCAATGTGATGTTGGTACTGAATTCGCCAATGCAAAAGTAAAAGAATTACTCCAGTCAAATGGAGTCATATTTAACACTGTAAATTCATATACACCTGAACAGAATGGTTGCGCAGAGAGAACCAACAGAACCATTCTAGATTTGGCGAGAACAATGCTTTTGTCAAAGAATCTACCAAAATCCTTGTGGGCTGAAGCAGTCAATTATGTTGTTTTTACACTCAACCAAACTGGGCCAAGCAGTATACACGGAAAAACACCATGGCAGCTGTTCACAGGAAAAGGTCTCCATTTGGAACGGCTTCACATTTTTGGTACAGAATGTTATGTTCATATACCCAAAATAAAGCGACAAAAGTGGGACCCCAAAGGAAAGTGTGGTGTTTTTGTTGGTTATTCAGATCATGTCGATGGATTTCGTATCTGGATGAAAGTTAGTAACCAAGTCATACGAAGCAAAAGTGTTGTCTTTGTACCAGAAAGCACCTGTAAAACATTGGCTATATTTCCCGTTGAAAATGTCGAGATGGAAAATCAGAATTCTGAAGAAAATCTTCCTGAGACTCAAAGTAAAACTTCAGAACACGAGAACGTCGGCCTATTTCAAATCGTTGGGTCTACAAGGTAAAACGTAAAGGTGATGGCCAGATAAATTGTTTCAAAGCACGTCTTGTAATTCGAGGATTTAGTCAGCGGGAAGGTATCGATTACAATGAAACCTTTAGCCCAGTAGTACGTTTCGATACCATCCGAACTATTTTGAGCATAGCAGCCAACGAATCTCTTGAACTGGCACAATTCGATGTGAAAACAGCATTTCTTTATGGCTTCATCGATGAAGAAATATTCATGAACCAACCCGAGGGCTTCGAGGATAACACTAATAGAGTATGTAAGCTCAATAGAAGTCTTTACGGTTTGAAACAGTCTCCTAGATGCTGGAATAAAAGATTCAAAGATGTTTTATTACATTTTGGACTTTTGGAAAGTTCTGCTGATCTCTGTATGTTTTATTGGATTGATAACGGTCAAAAGCTATTGGTAGCGTTATACGTCGATGACGGGTTAGTAGCAGCTACACGAAAGGCATTGGTCGATGAATTCCTCCAGAAATTAAAAAGATGAATTTAAAATAAAAATTGAACCAGTTGGATACTACTTAAACATACTAATCAAACGAACGGATAATGGGTCCATTTACATAAGTCAAGAATCCTATACTAAAAGTATCCTTCGTAAGTTTAGTATGGAGGACGCCAATGCTGTATCAACGCCAATTGAGAAATGTCAACTAACGGAGGACGAAAATAATATTTTGACAACTTCACCTTACCGTCAAGCTGTGGGTTGTCTCATGTATTTGGCTGTAGGTACATGGCCAGATATTTGCTTTAGCGTTAACTATGCTTCTCAGTTTCTTGAAAAACCCGAAGAAAGACTGGAAGATAGTGAAACGAATATTTAAATATTTGAAGGGCACGTCAACACTTGGTATCTGTTATACAGCTGGTGAAAAATCTTGTATATTGGAAGCCTTCAGTGATTCGGATTATGCCAGTGATCCCAGTACACGACGTTCAGTTAGTGGTAATCTTGTTAAGTACAATGGAGGGCCTATTATCTGGTCGAGCAAAAAGCAGCAGAGTGTTTCGCTATCTACAATGGAAGCGGAGTATGTGTCTGCATGTGAGGCAGCTAAGGATTGCGTCTGGCTGACTCGGTTTTTCAGTGAAATCGCGCCTTTGAAATCAGTGCCGTTACTTCTAGTTGATAACGCGAGTGCTATAAAGTTAACCAAAAATCCTAGTTTTCATAAACGATCTAAACATATTGATGTTAGATTTCACTTTATACGAGAACAAAGTTCAACGAGGAATGTTACAGATTGAACATGTTCCCGGTAACCAGCAGGTAGCAGATATCCTAACTAAGCCCATTCCTAAAACTCAGTTCGAAAGACTGCGTTCAATGTTAGGAATGATACACAATGAAACTTGAAGTTTTAGGGGGAGTATTGAGATAAAACGTTCACTTTCTCTTAATACTTTCACTAGATACTTAACGGTTGCTAATTGTTTTTACTGTTTCTTGTTAGCTGTAGTAGTTGTCATATTTTTGATATTTGTCACATTTATATTTTTTATACGATTTCCAAATAAAGTATTATCATATTGATTATCTGCATTCATCAATAGGTACCTACCATTTTTGCATTTGCATTTGACTAAACTTTATTACTAGATTTTTATTAAGAAGGCGACAAAAAGATTACTATATTGATAAGGTTTTGACATTAGATTGCATAAGTCAAAACGAAAAAAAATTGCTATCGTCCAAATGGCGCGACTTTGACTGTAGATTTGATCAATATTTTAAGATTGGGGCAGAGAAATCACACAATAGAGAGATTTCGGAGTTCCTTAATGTCAAGAAATGATCCGTTGAAAGAACGTTATAGAGAGAAGGTAACAATGGTACTGCTGCTTACCGACACGGGGTAGGATCTCGAAAAAGAACTAATCTTAGTCAGAATTAAGCAGTAGTACGGACTGAAATCAGAAATAGAGTTTGGACTGCCAAGAGAATCCGAGCGCAACTGCAGTTAAATGTTTGATCAGGGATTAAATGCTTGCCATCGGCTAAAATGTCCACTTTTAACGGGCATTCACCGGGCCAACAGGACAAGAGGGGCTCAAGAACATATAAAATGAGATCGTAGGTGGAGAGACTGTCTTTTCGTTGATAAAAGCTGTTTCAACCTCTACCATTCCGATGTCCAATTGCTAACTTGGCGAAGAAGAGGAGAACGTTATTTAGAAGAAAATATGCGTTCTCAACTTGCATTTGGCGGTAATGGATAGACAGTTTGTGGCGGTATTCAACAAAACAGAAGGACAGAACTCGTGGTATTTCGGGATCATGTAAACGACCAGGTCTACCTGGATGAAAGTCTGATTCCAGAAGTTCTCCCGCATGCCTGAAATTATGGCGAGGATTTTGTTCTTGTGGACGATAACTCTTGGCCTCATTGAGCATTATTAGTAAACAGATATCTACAAGAGCAAAACTTTAATCGTACTACATTGTCTCCTAGATCACCAGACTTGAATTATATTAAGAACGTCTGGACCTGGATGAAGTTGGAGTTTTCCTGAAGCAAACGTCAGCCAGAAACTCTAGAACGTCTCAAGAAGACGATTTTAAAGTTCTGGGAGGCAGTTCATATGGAGCTAATTAATAACTTAATTTCGAGCATGCCAAGGTGGTGTCAGGGCAGTTATTCAGGTTAGAGTAGGTACAGCGCCTTACTAATTAATTATTAATAAATATTTATTATTATAAATTACACTTTCTAAATAAAAAACCAATGAAGAAAACTTGTATTTTATTTTTTTAATTACTTTACACCTTTTGCACGCCTCTGAGTTAGTCAGAATCAAACTCATTACAGTTAATAGCAACGCTAAACAAAAGTGTTAACAATTTTAAATTAATTCAAGTTTTCGTTTTAATCATTTCATAAACCCCTTTTGGCTCCGCTGGTGTTAACCATTTTCTTTTAAACGTTATTCCTTGATGCAGTATAGTAGGTATCTGTTATTATTTAATTAAAGATTTTGAAACAAAAACGGAATTTTATAAAATAACGATATTTCCATAGCAGAGCAAAGTATAAAACAAAAATGCAAAGATATCTCGAGGTGTCGACCTAGTGATCCACTCAATAGCAAAAAGAACTTGATTTGGCCCCCTCATTTATCAAATTCTTTGCAAAAACATTTTTCGCTGCCTTACTTCCACACTCTGAACAACAAGAAGGAATTAAAAATAAAATTTAACGCCACTGGTGCAAACAGCAAGGATGACGTTAAGCACCTCTGGCTAAAAATTCAACATCGGCAGAGAAATTTTGAAGTCAAAATTAGGCAATTTTTTGGCTGCTTCACTTCGTCTGCGGCGCAATTTATTACCTAGAAGAGAAAATAGTCAATATCGTAAATCGAGCCGAGAATAAGAAATTAACTCAATACCGTTTTAAATAGGCCATTTAGATAATAAGGGTTTAATTTGGTTCTAACCGCACCGTCGATTGCAGTTTTGTATACAGTTGATGAATTTATTTTTATAAAACACGACACAACGTTATAATCATGAATAAAACTGAACGAGTATAATTTACTGATTAGTGAAAGAAAAAAACCTGGGTGGGTTTGAGCAAAACAATTTTATGAAAAACGGAAAATCAAATTAGTCGTTATGAAAGCATCCAGTGTACAACTCGAATGGATAAGGTTTGTTCTCAAATTAATGGATTCAAAGCACCGTTAGAATCGTACCTTGATTGCCCGAATGACGACACATTATCCGATGAAGAATACCAAGATCCAGACCACCCACATTTCCAGTTTCAATCATTGGAAAGTCATACCACAAAAAATAATATAATCAACATCTAATAATAAGTAGATTTCATTTGGACCAAAATACATGCAGGAATACGAGGGAATGAAATTGTCGAACTGCATAATATGCAAGACTTTTCTTCTAAACGCAAGAAACTGATTTATGTTTTGTAAAAATATTACCAAAATATAGAAAATCATAAAATAAATGTTTTACTTATAATTATCTCGACGATTTCTATTTATGCATTGTATATACATAAGTATATACTTGATTATGTATACATATGTAATATATATGGACTTTCCTTCGCAACAGAAAGCAAGAGACAAAAAATTTGCGCGCATGAAATAGAAAAATCCAAGAATTTTAACTAATTATTTTAGACGAACAGTTACGATTTTGTTTCTAACATTTTCTTGTTTCTGAACATCAATTCTACCATATACTACTTGCGTCGTTATCGTACCGAAACTTTCTTTCCCCATCTTGATACCTGTGCTTTACATGTGAGTGTAACAACTTAACAGTCGGTAACTTGAATCATATATATTTTAATAGTTCCAAATACAAGTATAATTTCGACAAATTCACGAAAAAATAAACTAGTTTCACTAAAAGTAAATCTCCAAACTAATATCAGTACATTACTTAAGTACTTTTAATAAACATATATGATAAAATAAACTGTTTCCTTAAGAAATCAAATATCAACATATAATTACTTCTACAGCCATACTCAGATCAATTAAATTCATACATTTCAGATAGATTCATAAGAGTAAAACAAGATAAATCATACTCTGAAATGAAAGAAATTAAAGCAGGAGTACCATAGGGAAGCATCCTGGGCCCCTCTTTGTATCTGTTATACACTTGTGACAGACCCCAACTAGGACAAGACACAATAGCTACATTTTCAGATGAAACTGCCATCCTAGCGATAGGCAAAGATCATGAAGAGGCTACAAATAAACTACAAACATCAGTTAATCAAATAAATAATTAGACCAAAAGATGGCGTATTAAACTAAACGAAACCAAATCTGTTAATATTAATTTAACTAACAAAAATGGTCAAAGAATACCAATTTACATAAATGATGCTCAGGTCCCTTATGCTAACTCGGCAAAATATCTAGGTATTACATTAGATGCAAGACTTCGCTCAAAGGTGCATGTTAAAAAGAAAAGACAAGAGTTAGATATAAAATTCAAGAAAATGTACTGGTTACTATCTGATTACTATCTACATATAACAAAATTCTTTTGTATAAACAAGTTCTCAAACCAATTTGGACCTATGGCATTCAGCTGTGGGGTTGTGCCAGCTACAGTAATATTCTTAAAATCCAGAGATTCCAAAACAAAATTTGAGGAACATTGTCGATGCTCATTGGTAGTACAGTAGAAACAGCTACCTTCAAAGGAACCTTCACATGGAAACTGTTAACCAGACTATCACCAGATTCGCTGGGAGTCACGAACAATGGCTCCACCAACATGTGATTGTTAAGGCGATCCAGCTTCTTGATAACACTAACCTGACAAGAAGACTCAAGAGAGTGAAACCTTTTGAGTTAGCCAAGTGATTGTGTTAATAACAAAGCAAAGCATTGTGCGGTTTAGTATTACACGTTAGTTTAGTTTAGTTTAGTTAGTTTAGTTATCAGACCCTAAGGTATACTAGCAAGTAGAACTTTAGTTTTTGAGATTGCAACCTTAGTTAAGTTAGGTTATAACAAAATTACTCATTGATCAACTCATGATCAGATTGCAATATTGATAAACCCCCCTTATAGAGTGTTTTTTCACAAAAAAATATATAATTACTTATTTTTAAAATTACAAAAAAAAAATTGTGTGGCTAATAGACTTAGTCTGAAGACAACAACCCCTCTTAAACACATACACTATTGTTAGGCACGCTGCATATGAAAAAATAGAATAGACATGCTTCATTCAAGTATGATAGTGCTTATATAAGGGCAGGTATCATTCTAAAAAAAGAATCTCCAAATTTAAATCGATCACCAAGCATTATTTAATTAAATATTGCATTTTAATAATAAAACTGTGAAAATCTTGAATTAAGTATTTGAATACTAAAATCAGACATGAGCGATTTTTATTTTAAGTATTAGGAATAAGAATATACATACTTAGTTAAACAATTTGGCTACGCGATTTAATCAATCATAAAGAGACGATTGTTTAGCATGCGTGGTTAAAAATTTCTTAAATAAAAATTACGACATGCTTGGCTTAAAAACAAGCCCGAAAGTGCTTATGTTTTGCTTGAAATGAACATGAATTTCTCTCTGTCTATATTTCTCTGTAATTAGATCATAAAACCTGTTGAGGAAATTAATAAATAAAATAAATAAATAATAATCAGGGGCAAGATAATAAGTCTCAATTGCTTGTCAATAAATAATTATTGGGATATTTTATTGTTTAAAAAAATTATCACTGTAATATTTATTAGAGGTAAATTTTATATTTGATATTTTTTTATTGGTCTTGTCTCTACTAAAATAACATCTGGAGTTTCAATCAAAAAGCATCCCAATAAAAATATTTCTCACCTGATACAAAGCGGTCG
Source organism: Psylliodes chrysocephalus (assembly GCA_927349885.1). NCBI lineage: Eukaryota > Metazoa > Arthropoda > Insecta > Coleoptera > Chrysomelidae > Psylliodes > Psylliodes chrysocephalus. The sequence continues at coordinate 60,980,336 of OV651814.1, read as the reverse complement.
TACACTCAGCAATTCTTTGCCGTCTCGTTTTCCTTCTTCGGTAATTCCCCTTTTCAAACATATTCGCAGCTTTAGGATCCAACATCCAATAACTGCCCTTTCCTCCAGCGCCGGACTGCTCACAGCCCCCAGGTGACACCTTATCTCTAGGCACTTTCACAAAACAGTCATTTAAACTCAGATTATGTCTTATAGAATTCTGCCAGCCTTGCTTGTTCTCCCGATAGTAAGGAAAATTGTCCATGATGAATCTATAAAGGGCAGTTTTCATTTAATTCTGAATCATAGGCGGAGAGGGGTTTTTATTAAATACCCAAATTTTTTAAAAAATTATTTTCCTTACTTTAACTAGCTTACTCCAAAATAATAATATTGAAGTTATAAATATTATAATAATTATTTCGTCTACATTCGAATCTAACAGATAGCGTTTGTTTTTCTATTTTTACATATATAAACAATTTTGATGGTATAACTAAGATAATTTTGTTTTATTTTATGCTTAAAGTTTATTTAGCATTTAATCCTGGACATCCTACTTATTAAATAACGCCAAATAATGGATTAAAACCATTAAATATTGATAATTATACTAAATTATTTGTTATTAGGAGGCTATTCACAGACATTGCTTCTAAGCAGTCTCCCTTTTATCTATTCTTACTCAGATTATTAAAACTTATATCAAAATAAAATTATTTTAATTCTGCATATCGTCTGATCGTTGTATGAAGATATTATAGTAGGATAATGCTCTAGTAAAAAGCATTTGAGGTAATTTTGCGTGGCATCTAGTGACGTTCTTTTGAAGTAGATAATTTCTAATGCTATGCAGATACGCCCTCTACATCTTCTGTTCTACTAGGCATGTAATACTATGTAATTGCGATCCAAGCATTACTAGTAAAGTTAAAACTTTTATTTAAAACGTATCTTTATTTATTTAAAAATAACTGATTCATGATATAAGATATAACAAATTAAATATAAAAATGAACTGTTATTTCAATTACTTAAATTAAAGTGACCAAAGATGTGACATTGTACACTGCGCATGTTGTCTATTTTAACCCCAAGTAACCCATCAATTGAAAATCATTGTTCGCACGACGCCACCCGAATTGCTCCGATTTTTCCATTCAACGCTCACCTCCACCTGAGTTCAATCACCATTGACAGCTGTTTTTTGATTAATTTGTTGGTGTTTTAGCAATTTAAAGTGTTCTAGTTATTTAATTTTAAGTTCAAAATGCCACGATGTAACTTGAAGAATTGTATATACTTATAATACAAGTACAAATGTTATGAAAGATAAAAAATATATTCGTTTTCAGCGGTAAATATTTATTAACGTTTCGACATAAAGCGCCGTGATCTTTTGGGCTGATTACTTTAGATCCGCATCAAGGGGTTTCAATAAATATTAAGCATCAAATACATATTTTAGAAAACAGATTTCATATTACTTACATACATTTACAAAAAGATAAAATTTTGAACATTTAATTTAAATAAGAAGTAAATAGGCATTTTTGCTAACGAAATTTTGTTTTTAAAAAGTAGTTTTATAAGAATATTTACTAAAGGTGGTTATTAGCCCTTTTTGATAGATAAATAAGAAGTAAAGAAGCATAGTTTCTAGCTACATTTTATATATAAGGTATTTTTATAAGAATATTAGCTGAAATACAGGATGACCTACTTAAAATTTCAAGGTTCATCTTATTTGCGGTCAAATCAAAACTGACATTTGAATCTTGAGTCTTAAAACAAAGTAAAACGCACAATATGAAGCAAAAAAATACTAAAGTTACGGGAGTTAGTTACATTGTTAATAAAATTTTACATTATAAACCCCTAAAAAACTCGAACAAAATTTTCGTTCACTATAAAAATCCAAAGTCTAGCAATATTTGTTATTTATTATACAATCAAATGCGGTTTCAAAAAATCCGAATCTCTAAATTTTGGAGCTAAATACTCGGATAAAAATAATCGATTTATCGATTATTCTATTTTTTTATGAAAATTGATTTATCCATTATTTTTAATAAATTATTTTCGTTTTTTTTTAAGATAATGTGATAATCGATTTTAAAGCAAATACAAAAGAAAGTAGATTTATTCAAAATAATCGATTAATTAAAAATAATCGATTTTTTAGGAAAAATCGATTTATCGTTTAATCGGTTTTTTAATTAATCGATTATTTTCGATTAATCGATTATGTTCGATTTTTTAAAGGTATTATATAAAAATAATCGATTGATCGAATATAATCGGTTATTTTATAAAACCGATATTTCGGTTATTTTTTATAATTATCGATTTATCGGTTAATCAGCTTTTTAATAATCGGTTATTTACGATTTATCGAATATTTTAGATTTTCCAAAAATAATTAAAATAGCAATTTTAAAGGAAATATGAAATGGATAATTAGAAGATAATCGATAATTCGGTTATTTTTTTGGAAAATAGATTTATTGTAGAATCGGCTTCTTAATTAATTAGTTATTTTCGATTAAGCGATTATTTTGGAATAATAAATTATTTTCAGTATTTCAAAGATAATCGAATTATTAATTTTAAAGAAAATACAATAAAAATAAATTATCGATAATAATCGATTAATCGAAAATAATCCATTATTTAAAATAAACGATAATTCTTTTATTATTTTTTGTAAACATTGATTTATCGGTTAATTGGCTTTTTAATTAATCGATTATTTTTGATTTCTCCCAGATAATCAAGTAGGCGATTTTAAAGGAAATACGACCAAAAAAGATTGTTTGAAAATAATCGATCAATCGAAAATAATCGATTATTTTTAATGATCGATTATTTATTTCGATAATCGCCCACCCCTAGCGATCAAATGACTTTTAACAGGTTTAAATTTTAAAATTTTATCTGGTTTAAGACATATGCATTTCTAGAGTTTTATGTGACTCATCCTCTATATTAATTAATATTCCTAAAGAAAGGAGCTGAGGTTACAATACAAAACAGCATTTTCTCATTTTGACTAATTTTTAATAATATGTAACAGCCGTAGAAAAAGTATAATTTGCAACTCACAAGGTTTGATTTGCAGTATTCGCCTGCGCACATGCTTTTTTTATAATACCCGTAGGTAATGATTACCATTTCGTGCTCTATTAACAATATTCTATTTCAACATTTTACTGTAGTCTCTTGCTGAAAAGCGCCATAGTAAATAAACGCTAACGAAATATTATTCTATAAAAGGTCTGCTTTTTACACAAAATGCTGTTTGATATTAAAAAATCACGTTAATTTTATTTCATAATACAAAATTCCATTAAACATATATTTTAAATAAATCTAATAGTTCATTATGATGCTTATAAACAAAGTCCGATCCCTGTCACAGAGTTCCCCCACTCCGTTAACCTTTTTTTAAAAATTGGCAACATTTGCGCAGGTTAAACACCGGTGTATGTCATACATCTGGTCTCTTTTATCTAAGTTCAATTAGCAATACCATATAATTACAATTTGGATGAAGTACAGAAGGACTTCAGTCAATAGTTTGGTTATGTAGTTACGTCAATAAAATAAACAATAATAATGAATAAATTGAAAAATTCAAAATAGATGACAAAAAAGGAAAATAAGTTTTTGAAAATGTTGCTTGTAATCTAAGTACCTCTAATTGGACGTAATAACATGTTTTACAAATGACTGTACCTAGACTATGTGTTGGAAAAGTTTATAACCTTAAAAATAGCCGATTATTTAGTTTTCCAAATTCAAATAAACTTTTTTACCAACAAATTGCAAGAAATTGAGTTAAGGACCAAGAAAATCATAAATCTGGAAAAAATTAATTCATAACACTGGGGAACAATGGTTAGGGATATACTAGTGAATTCTAAATATATCTTGGTTTTTGTTCATGAATAATAGAAATGTTCTCTCGGACTGGCTCAGAGCGTTAAAATAAATCACCTTGTAAAGAAGTTTTCGAGTCAAAACGTACCCGTATTTCTGAAATCACATAACATTGATTTTATAGGATTTCGGTAATTTCGCCGAAACTTTTTATACCATTTTTTGCACTCTTCCGGTGTCTTTTGATCCACAAGCTGCTGCATTTATATTTTTCAACAGAGAAGTAATTTCGGTGATGATTTTGACCATGATTTCGGAAATTTCGAGAAAAATTGTAGTGACTTCAAGTGAGAACGTACCAGTATTTCGAAGTGGTTCACCCTTTGGCTACACTCTATGTTTACCAACAGCTCAAGAAGAAATAGATAGACCAACAGATGGTATATTTGGCAGACATATTCAGTTAATATTTACATTACATTATGGCATCTACACGGTTCAACGACGTGCTGAAGTGGTTAAAATTTATTTTCAAAATCAGTACTCTATTAAGGTACGGAATTCTACGAACGACACAATGATAAAGACCTAACTTGGAGCTTATAAAAATCTTTTTTATAATTTATCAATATTTTTCATTGTTTATAGAATACAGCTTTTCAGTTTTACAGACAAAACTGATTAAACTAAATAAATAATTGAATGTCTTATTATTGCAATTTTTTTTTTCGACTGGTTGACTTTATCTCAAAAACTGGAGCCAATTAGGTCAAATTTGTGTTATATTTGAAATCAGCAAAACAAAATCACCCTAAAACACTGTTCCCCAGTGTAATTTATATTATTTATAAATATTGTCACACATAAATTCACAAGCAATTAATAAATATTAACAGGTATTTTAGATGAATAGTTATAATAATAATAATTGTTATTTATTCAACTGAATATTCAGTCCAATAGACTGAAGTCCTTCTGCCTTTTTAGAATATTAACTTTCAAATTCGACAAATTTACATGTTTTGTTACAGCATTTTAGTTGATTTGTTAATTGTTTTTGTTTATTTTAATGTAAAAGTTCTTGAAACTTATTTTAACACGTTGATCGCCATAATGACAATATTTTTTGCCTTCTTCCAGGCCATTTGTTTTTTTTTTTTGTTTCGTTTAAAACGCATAAAAATGCAGTAGAGGAACAACGCATTTTTTAAATAAAGCAATTATTTTTTCCTAAACATGATTTTGAAATGCGAGGCAAGTGTGCATGGTGCAGCCTAAGAAATAAAATTATCAAGTTAAGGCCATGCAATGCACACGTGCCTCGCAAATTTGCAAGAATAGACCTGCATATTGCAGCGACATGGTTGATTCTAATCAGTGTATTGTTCAGTTCGCATCGACTTGTTATCGTAGTAACTGTGTAGTAGTAAAATAGAGAAAATGGGTGAATATGAAAAGAATCAAAGAAAAAGAAGTGTTTGAGTATTCATCGGAGAACTATATCGAAAGTAGTCTTTATTCCGAATCATCTAATTATTCTTCATCTCCGGTTCAACAAAAAAAGTTAAAAAATGTGCTTAACGCTTCTAATAACTCTAATAACATATATCGACCCAGTACATCATTTGAAGTACAAATCAAAAGAAAAAAATTGTGCTGACGACATGGAAACTAATCCTGTTAGCCGTCCTACGAATCTAATAGATGAAACAATTGAACGTGTTATTAGAAACTTTGAGTGGGATAGTGATACAGGTGATGAAATATCTAGTGCTTCTACAGTGTTGAACTGGAATGAGGTAAAACATTTCACTGTTTTCGAGCAAGGGTTGAATATAAATGAGAATATTTCAGGTATGCATGATAAACAGCCTATTGATTTTTTTTTGCTGGTTGTGGATGACGATATCATGAATATTATGGTACAAGAAACCAACAAACACGCTTCGCCAAAAGCAGAAAAAAACAATTTATTTCAAGCTCGGATTCGACATTGGAAGGATACTACTATTGACGAATTGAAAATCTTTTTGAGTATACAGATTTGGATGGGATTTGTTTAGATGCCGAGTGTGACATCCTATTGGTCTAAGAATATCTTATATTTAAACGAAATAAAATCATTATTGTCCAGAAATAGATTTGAGCTCCTTTTGAGCCACTGGCATTTTTCTGATAATGAAGGTACAGATACTTTAAACAGACTTTACAAAATCAAACCCCTTCTAAATCATATCAGTCAAAATTTTCAAAACGCAGTAACCCCTTTACGTAATGTTTGCGTAGACGAGGATGTCTTAGTTTTCTTCAGTATATAAAAAACAAAAGACACAAGTTTGGGGTAAAAGTTTTCAAACTTTGTCCTGAACAAGGTTACACGTATGATTTTAAAATATATTGTTGAACAGAAAAAATAATACTTCCGACAGCGTACCAACATCGATTGTTTTGGGGCTATGCAAAAATTTATTGAATAGCGGTAGAACCATATTTTTTGATAACTATTAAACCAGTATTGAACTTGCTCAAAAATTGCTGGACAGACAAACTCATCTGGTCGGCACCTTGAGAAAAAATCGCAAGGGAATCCCAAAGGACATAGTACAAAAAAAATTAAAGAAAGGTGAAGTTATTGCCAAGGAAAGTGATTCTGGAGTGGTGATACTGAAGTGGTGTGATAAACGCGAAGTTTTGATGCTGACAACAAAACACACAAATAACATGGTTACTGTAAAGTCTAAAAATTGAACTGAAATGGAAAAACCAACAGCTATTAGAGACCATAACCAAAACAAAAGTTTCATTGTTTTCTCTGATCAACTAAAAGCCTACTCTTCTTGTCTTAGACGTAGCATTAAGTGGTATCGCAAATTGGCAATATAAATTCTTCTAGGTTCAACTATCGTAAACGCGTTTATACTAGGTATATAAACAGGTTACTGGTAAAAATATACAATTACCCAATTAAGAGAAAATATTGCCAACATTTGATAAATATAACCAAAAGGGAAAATCCTCCATTGGCAGAGAGACATCACATTGAGGAAGTGAACGCTACTAGTAGACGTAGATGCTCAAATTGCTAAAAGTACATTTCCAAACTACACGGTAGAAAATACGCAACCTCTGAGGTCACTATGTTGCGTTAGAAATGTATACAGTGCAACAAAGTTTATTGTATACCTTGCTTTTTTTCTGTTCATATATGCACATTATAAAGACTTCAAAATTCTGATTTCTTACGTTTTAATTTTTATTTTATTGTTGGAATACGAATTTTATGTTTATAAATCTAAGGGAATGTATTTTATTTTATATATTTTCAAATCTATTGTTTATTTTTCAAATAAAATAATATTTTGTTGTCTAAATTCATTGATTTTTTAGTTACCTAACAAACTACATTAGAACAGTAAAAAGAATAAAATACATAAAACAAAAATAGTATGTTATATTGTGACATTCAACCCTTTATCAAATCGTATATATTCAGGCCTGGCTAGGGCCAACTATGTTAATCTGTTTATTAGGCCATGTACTTTTATTTCTTATAGCATTTATACTCAAACGTGAAGCAATTCTGTGCAGCGTGACTTGGAGTAAAACATTACATGCGAGACATATGTGTGCGGCGCGGCCTGTTGAGTTACATTCAGTGCGAGGCACACTTGTCACACATGGCGATAAACGTGTTAAAATATATTTTCTAAGCTCACATACACTGGTGCTTAATGTTTAAATAAAATATGGGTTGTCCCATAGAACTAAATTCTCTGATTCAAAATAAGATGATTAAACGAAAAAGGCTTAGATAGTGGTACAAGAGCCAGTGACACTTTTTTTGGTATACATCTGCGAAAAGCAAATTTAAATTTTTTTTTTCATATTTTTTGTATTGTAGAAGATGGAAATAATTTGCTGCAGACAAACCAGCAGTAGAATGCATGATGACAGTGTTTTAAAAAATCCATTGTCGAAAATGCTAATGTCACATATTTGATTAGATAATTAATTTGACATAAGTGCCTTCAAGACTTAGGTTGTTAAGCGATCAAGATTGGATTCCAGATAAAAGCAATCTCTTTTTAAGTTTTTAATTATGAAAAATGAAAAAGTACGACTAATGCTGTTTATTTATTTAAAATACTTTTTATTCTTTATAATATAACTTCAATAAGTAAAAAAATAAACAGTATTAGTCGTATTTTTTTATTTTTTAAACTTTTTCCAAAAAAGAACTTTTATCGACAACTGAACCCAGTTCGCAAAATCCAAAGTTGGGCACTTACCGACCTGAGCCATGAAGGTTTATGTTAAGTAAATTATCTAATCAAATATGTTAGCATTTTCAATAATGGATTTTTAAGACTTCTTAAGAAGAAGTCTTAATTCTTCGTCGTTTGTACAAGAAAATATAAACGAAAAATTTGCAATTTTGTCTTGATAAAATAATATACCTAAATGTGCCATGGCTACCTTATAAAAAGTTCCTATTTTTAAAATACTTGGTGTTAAAAGTTGAAAACTGAAAAATTATTAACTGCTTAAAATGTTGATTACTTAGTATAATTTTACTAAAATGTGCAAACGTGTTTTATATCATATCATGAGATAACCTAGCAGTAAAAAAATATGTTAATTAAATTTTACCAGTGGCGTACAGCATGGGTAAGTAATTTTATGTTACGTAACTGCTCAAACATTAATTTTAACTATAATTTAATTTTTTTGATGTTTTACAATTTAAAAAAATGACTAGTTAAAATATCTTTGAGTTTGAATATAACAAAAATCAATCATATTATGCGTTTCCAACAAGAATACCTATTATTTGAAAATTATATAAAAAATTAGTAAGATACGATACTTAAGGTTGCCAGGTTGGAACGTCTAAAAATCAAGTAAATCAAAAAGCTGTTAAAAATCGGGACCCTATTTTTAAAAGGAATAATTTATATTCAAGGAAATAAAATATATAATTCAAAAAACTTCTCATAAAATTTAATAAGTGTACGAGTTAATATTCTCAACGTCGAAACCCAATAAAATCTTAATAATATGATAAATAAATGATTTAATAGGTATAGGTATGTCAAAAATAAATATTAAATACTTTTCATTCATTCCTACTTTTAAAAGAATTTTTTAATACCTATTCCCAATTTTTAAATAAATATTTTACTCATTAAACCTGTTAAAATCAAGACGTTTAACAACCCCAACGCCACTGGTAATTCATTTAAATTTAACTGATTTTTCTGCTGTTACAGATGTATCTTATGACACCTAATACGTCTTTGATTTTAGTAAAATTAATAATTATTAAATTTTCAACGTATATATTAACATCCTGTTTTTCTGAACTAAACCAGAGATTCTTCAGTTGTTTATGTCCCATTCTTTATGTGACACTCTGTATATATCAAGTAAAAAAAAATTAACAGCGCAAAACTCAAATATTTGTTAACCGTCCAACCTCCTGTGAATCATGTGCGTCCAAAACTGCAATCGTAACGTAGAAAACAATGTTTCGTTCGCTGCTATTATTGGAAAATTCTTTTTCAAAAATAAAAACTGATTTATTGGATTTATTGATTATTTCTCTGTTAACCAATTCTTGTGACCTTCAAATACCTTTTACCTGTAACATTTGCAATAATTTGCACTTGTAATTAAAAAACACATTACGAAAGACACGTTGAAATAAAAAAGATTTTAAATTATAATTCACACTCAAGCACCGACATGGTCTAAAGACCTGACTTAGATACCATGGGAGTGGTGCCATCTACATGTTGTCTCCACCGCAATCAAATGAAGTGTCCATAAGAATATCTTGCTATAATATCTTCATACAACGGTTTGATTATAGAAACTTAATCTTAATGTCTAATGTTACAAATTTCTTTTATCTAAATAATTTCTATAATACGAGTATTGTTGGGTAACTCGTGCCTAATACAGAGATGGCGTGAATTCGTAGCCCAAAGAAAAAGTCTGGTGTCGTTTTCTAAACAATGGAAAAAACTGAGTTGGCAGTGATAAATTGCTTTCATTTGAAAGGCTTAACAGCAACCAAAATTAATGTAGAGCTAAATTCAACACTATGGAATCCACTCCTTCCTTTATAATTGTTAAATTTTAGGTTGTTTGATTTGAGCGTGGTCGTATGAGCACAAAAGATAAACATCATTGATGTTCAAAATTTGCTGCTTCTCCATATGTAGTAGTTCACTGTATTGTATTGGATAACCGTCGAGTAAAACTGTGCGAGATAACAGACTTAGTTTGTTTCTCAAATGACAGTGCGTACATAATTTACTGAAGAATTCAAAATGAAAAAAATTGCGTTTATTGCGTATCTTATGCTTAAACAGATACAGGCTTTGGTTCCTAGCCCCAAGAGACCTCGCCAAGTGTCGGTTATTTTACTGTCCAATTCTTGTTTAATCTTTCCTAGTATTGTACAACTACTAATGCAGCAGAACGACTCAGGTCCCTTGAAGGGTGTTTAAGCTTCTGTTCATACGAGAATATCTAAAATTTAATTACCCCTCATTCCGGTCTATCGCAGGATCCATGTAAGAGTATTTATTTTAATCACCATATATATTAATTCATAGCAGAACTCAAGATGTTATAGTTATTTTTAATAATTTATGTAAATAATCTAGTCTCAATTATTATATGATAAATATTTCCTGCATTTATTCAAAAAATAAAAAATAAATAAAAATACGTAAACCCCTCTCTATCCTCGCCCATGGACTTAAACAAAAATTACCTATATATTCCGCTGAGGGTAAGCCTTTGCTTTGGCGACGAGGAAATGGCCATGGCAATGAGAGCTATGTACGAATATGGAGGTTTTTCTGGACGGGGTTGGTTTATCTTAATGGGAAATGGCAGCCATAGCTGAGGGAAGTAAGGGTTGAAAAGGCGTTGGGCAAGGAACGGGTTCTGGGTCACGCACTCGTTATAATGGTCAAGACAAAAGCACGTGTCCAGTTGGGGAAGAGGAAACATTGCTGCTGATGTTACATCTAATCTGAAACAAAATAAATTTTGTCAAATAAAATACCATTTATATAAGTAAAAATAATAATTTAAAAAATGATTATCATTTTTTTTAAGGAGGTCCTTTCGCCACCAATGTTAAATAAAAAATATTAGATTATGACTAAAATTAATTTTTTTCTAATAGTAGATGTCCTTATTTATCTAATAGTGAACTTTTAACTATACCTTACCGTGCAAATTTTTGAGAAATTTTTTTTTTAAAAATGTGTGTGTTTGTACAGTGTCTTATGAGAAAGTAAGACTTCAACAACAATTTTCGAATTATAATTAATTTTACTATTATTTATTGATTAGAAAAAAACTAAAAATAAGGTTTTTGAAATATTTAGGTTTTGTTTTTTACAATAAAATATATAGGTTACCGTGGAATTTATTGAGAAATTATTATTAAAAAATCACAAAAAATTTTCAACTAGGTTACTTGAAAATTTTTTGTGATTTTTTAATATTAATTTCTCAATAAGTTCCACGGTTTACTATATATATTTTATTGTATAAAACAAAATCTAAATATTTCAAAAACCTTATTTTTAGTTTTTTTTCTACTCCATCTAATCAATAAATAATAGTATAATTCGAGAATTGTTGTTGAGGACTTACTTTCTCGTGAAGCACTGTACAAATACTCACATTTAAAAAAAAATTCTTAAAAATTTGCAAGGTAAGGTATAGTTAAAAGTTCAGTATTAGATAAATAAGGACTTCAACTATTAGAAAAAAATTAATTTTAGTCATAATCTAATAACTTTTTTTTTAACATTGGAGGCGAGAGGTGTGGCGAAAGGACCTCCTTAATTTGGTGTCAGAAATTAAACCAAAATAGAATATTTCATCCAGAATTTAAAGTTATTTCAAGTAAGGACTATTTTGATGAGAACAACTGGTTAATCTATGCCTGATGTCGTTAGTAAGAGTCTTCCTAGAAGAATCAAGAGCAAAAGTAATTTTTAAATTATTCTAACGGACAATATTTAAAATACTGCAATTTTTAGACATTCACCGAGCATACTAATATTTTTTTACAGTTTTAAACACTTGATGGGAAAGATTGCAATAGTTGTATTACCCATACTATAGAAGAATATATAAAAGATACAATTTTGCATAGTTAGCATTTTAGAATAGTTTGTTTATATAAAAGTAGTTTATTCAGTTAAAAGTGAGTTCCTTGTTAGCATTTAAACCATCAATATCTATATTTATTGTATTTTAAGTAAAAATAAAGTTTTTAAAAAATTATTTTCGGTTCCAGATTTCATTTCTGGCGCAGTCAGTAGGATAATTCGGGATAGAGTCGTATCGAAAGGATCAATTTTTTCGTGTTACCGATTAGTCCAATTACGAACTTTCCAATAAAATAAAACAAAAACTGTTAGTAAATAATTTTACAAACTGTTAGTGATTAATTGTAAAGGTGGGTTAGAATACTTCAAGACTTGGGAGACACATCCCCCAAATCTACAAGAATTACGGACTGGTGAAGACAGCATAGCAGATCCAGTGAAGTTTTTGGAACTATTAAATAATGATAGTTACTCTTTTATTGTAAGTACAATTTATGGCAGATTTTACTTTTAACGAATTAGAGAAACGTTTATTGCAATTCAAAATCGATTCACCTTCAACTAATCTTGATTCAGATTCAGATAATATTCCAACATTAGAAACTAATTTACAAGAAGTAACAAATAATTTGCAAGTAACAAATAATTTACAAGTAGTAACCAATAATTTACAAGAACAAGAAGCAACAAATAAATTACAAGGAACCAATAATTTACAAGAATTAAATATGGCTTTTGAACCTGAATTTCTTAATTGTATACCTGAATTCGATGGTAATCCTAATGATTTTTTATCGTAAGTGAATCTTTGCTTACAAAATACATATTTATTGAATTCAATTATTTCAAAATTAAGAGAAAATGCCAAAACAGTAGTTAATATTTACAATTTTGCAAATTGGAACGATTTAAAAAATACTTTAACTAAAAATTTCTCTGTTCAAAGATATTAAGTTTAAACGGAGATCTTGTAATGTTAAAACAAAATCAAAATGAATCGGCACAAAATTATTACGATAGATGTTTGCATGTATTAAATTTATTATGTAGTTATATTAACATACATGAAATAACAGACGCAGAAAACAATTTGAAACGAGAATTATATCAAAATCTATCATTAAAAACATTTTTGTCAGGATTAAACGCAAAACGTAAAAATTCGTTGAAAACTAGAGGTCAAAAAAAATTATGATTCCCATACTTTCCTTATCTCTATACAGATAGGAAAGTAAAAGCCAAGACTTTATAAATGTAACAGAAAGAGAATAAAATTTAAAAAATATTCAAACTTCAATAGAAAATATATTTATAACAAAAATTGTTTTTAGTCTAACAGAAATAAAACTAGGTTTAAAAACATATTTCTAATTTTGTCAAAATTTTTAAAATTACACAAAAACTTCGACATACCACAAGAAAATGAAAATTTTTACATTCATACAAAAGAGACCAAATCCTTTTGGGATAGTTTAGATGAGATAATAAATGAATTAACAAATTATAACAATCCTTCCTTTACATTTGATCAAAACCCTTCTAACACAGAACTTAATACACCACCCCCAGCTACTTCAAAACTTCCTGAACTACATGAGAATACAGGGTGTCCCGAAATTGGACAGTCATATTTTAACAGCTTAATTTACATTTTAAATAGGAATAAAAGTTCATGTAAACATAGGTCTGAAAAAGTTTCTCTTCCAAGATACAGGGTGTTGAAAGTGAAGTCCTGATGACACACCTTTGTAAATATTTTCTAAATGTTTAAAGATAACTAAGGGAAATTTGGTACAAGTTTTTTTTGTTGACAGTTTTTAACATTTTTGACTATAAATTTTGAAAAACCAATATTTTCTTCATAATAAAGCTACATTTGTTGCATCTCGCTAGGACGCACTATTTTCAAGAGAAAATCATTTGAAAATTTTATAATAAGTTATTCGAAAGTGCAAACAATAAATTAGTAGGCCTGTGGAATCAGAAATTTTATTTTTATTTAACTTTGGAAAATCGGCGACTAAAGAAATTTTAGAAAATATTTACAAAAATGTGCCATCAGGACTTCACTTGTAACACCTTGTATCTCGAAAACGAAACGTTTTCGGACCTATGTTTATATGAGCTTTTACTCCTATTTTAGAATGTAGATTACGCTGTCTAATTTCGGGACACCCTGTATATTTAATAGAGAAATAGACGACATATCCATGATCGTAAATTTAGACGAAATTACAATAGTGAACATAGACATACCAAAAGACAATGAACCTTCCGAAACTCAAAATACAATTATATCAGATGATGATCATACTGTACATTCCAATTCTGATGATAACCCTGTTATCGGAATCCCTATAGTAGACTATGCAGTAAATTATGGAAAAAAACCTTATAATAATAGACTCAGTCCTTCATTGACCTGCGAAACCAAAAATAAAAATTATTTTTGGTAATAAGCAAAGATTTTATATACAAATTTCACAAAACAATACCGAGCAAGATATTATTCACTTTATTAAGGAGTACATTGCTCAGGAGTAAAATATTATTTATATTTTGAGAAATCTACCCTCTATGAACCTTTTTCAGTTAGTTTAAATCATCCCTAGTAAAATTTAGGAAACGTAATAAAAAATTCCAACATCGCTAATAGGCAAATTCAATAAAACAGTTCGAACAATAAAACAGAATCAAGATTTATTAGCTAGTAAAATTGATACAATAACCATATTGGTACAAGACCAATTTAAATGAGAAAATAGTATTTATACAGGGTGTATCTAAATAACACCGAAAAAATTAAAGGGGTGATTCTGTGATGAAAATTAATGTGAGTGTTTGGTATAAAATTTTTAGAAAAAAACCCTCCCCGGAAAAGTTACACCCCTTCGAAAATTAAAAAAAAAAAATGGTTTTTCTTTTTTATTTTCCCTGTATATCAAGCTAAAGACACGAAACTTGGTAAACATTATCTGTCAATAAAAGTACACTTTTTGAATTTTTTTCAACGCTGAAGTATGCTTAGAAGGGGTTGAAATAATCAACCCCTAAGATATTTTTTCTTACAACTTTTTTTTAGATGAAATTTTTTTTTTTCAAAAAGTATGACTGAAAAGCCCAATTCATTAACTAACTTTTCGAAAACTTAAGCACTTATGAGAAAAAAATAAATAAGCTCATGTAAAATAGCATTTTATTAAACAACAGCCAACCAAATTATGATTCTTAAGACTTCTACAACTAAAAACAAAAGTGAACAAACAATGAACAAAAACCTGTCGAATATCGACAATACAATTATAATAAATGTTGGAAATGACCTCCTTCAGCTTCAATACAAGCATCTACCCTTTTCCTCATAGAATTGCGTATACGATGAAATATTCCTGAAAAATTTCTTATAGTTTCACACCCTGCTACAATGCGGTTTCGCAGATCATCGGTATTTTCAACTGGTTTTGTATATATCAAAGATTTCAGATATCCCCATATGCAAAAATCCAAAGGATTAAGGTCAGGGGAGCGGGCTGGCCAGTTTACAGGTCCTCCTCGACCTATCCATTGATTGGCATACACCTCATCCAGGTGAGTTCTTGCACGTATACTAAAATGAGCTGGTGCACCATCGTGCATAAACCATAAATGTTGCCTAATTTGAATGGGAACCTCTTCAAGAAGAACAGGTAATTCTTCAAGGAGATGACAATATGATTCACCATTTAATCGTAGCGGAAGAAAATGGGGACCAATTAAATGATTATCAATAATTCCGAGCCATACGTTTAATGAAAATTGATACTGATGATTTCCTTTAAAAAAGCCATGAGGATTTTCGTCAGCCCAAAGGTGATTGTTGTGAAAATTTCTTAATACAGTCTCTTGAGAAACTCGCCTCGTCAGTAAATAAAATATTACCTAAGAACTGTGGTGCTTGGCCAATCATATTAATAAGCCACTGACAAAAAATCACACGGGGTAAAAAATCTCGAATCATTAACGCCTGCACCCGTTGAAGATGATAGGGATACAACATTTGTTCTTTTAAAATTCTAAAAACAACGGAATGGCTTACATGTAGGACACGAGCTATTCTCCTGCTACTAGTTTCTGGGAATTCTTCAATTGAATTAAGTACGGATTCTTCTACAGCTGCAGTTCTAACTTCTCTAGTGCGACCAGAATCATAACTTCTTTTTTCAAAATTACCATGTTCCCGCAAGCGTCGGTGAATAGTTGTAAACGTAGTATGATGCGGTAGTCTACGCTGTGGGTACTGTTCAGCATAAACTCTTTGCGCTTCCAATGAATTACCGTTAGCAGGACCCTATGTAAAATGCATATCTGCCATTTCCAAATTCGAATATGCATTCATATTTTCAATCAACTAATATTTCCTACAATACACAATCATAAAACTTGTGAAACAATAAGATGGGTAACAGAAAATGACACTACACAATCCTGGTATCAGTATTAATGTTTTTATGCAAAGCACAGGCCACTAGACTTGACGCAAAATACACTCGCGTTAGCTCATCTTTTTGAAAATGCATTGCATTAGATTTTTTTCTCGTAAATGCTCAGTCTTTCTGTTTCTGAAACTTGGAAAGTGCTTAGGCCTCATAATGCCCATTATGCATCCCCCTAGTGGCACACAAGACTTGCCTCTCAACTTGTCAAAAACCTGCTAGTTTAAGTTAAGGAGTATCTAGAAACCGCCATCTTCTTAGTTCGACAAAGTCATGCAGGTTATCAATTCAACAAAAACCTGCTTAATGTCACTGTTAGGTGCTTAGGAAGAGCCAGCTTCTCAGGTTAAGGTCAAAGTCCTAAAGGCTAAGAACGTCGCCGAGAGGTGTTTTTAGATGCCCATTTTTTGAGAAGTGGTCCTTTGGTAGGCTTCTCTAATGGTAAATACCGGGATAAAACCATTCTATTCGATCGCTTTACAGGGCATATGGATGGTCTTTGCACCACTGTTCTATTATTGTGAGAGCTGTTTGCAGAATTGCCAGGTCGTTTACATACGCTTTATTAAAGCTGGGAGATATGTTTATTGATAAGATAACACGAACTAATAAGAACTAAATAAGTACATAATATTATTTTCTATAATGATTTGTCTAAGGAGTGAAAAAAAAAATTCAGCTATACTATTTCTTGCTTGCAATCTGTAGCTTTAAAGTGGAGAGGGTGGGTCCTCATTACATCACTAAGACCTATACATATATGACTATTGAATATCCTTCAGAGGCATACAGCAGCTTCTTCTTAGCTAATCAATCCTGTTGGTTGACAAAGTCACCGAGAACTGTTTAGGAACTACCACTCTACCGCCTCAAATCGTTTGCAATAAAATTGTACCTGACATTTTTCGTGTTGAACCAATTTTTTCATGATTTTTCTTTTTAACTATAAGCCAGTCCATTAACAATGTGTAAAAATTCCCTAATGATAAATTATATTTCACTTGAAGTCCGAGAATTAAGTTTTAAGATGTTAAAAGTCTGATTTAATGTAGTTCACTCGCGACAGTCGTACATAAAAATATCGCGTAATGGTAAATACCAAAAGTTCGAGATTCTCAATGCTAATCAATTTTATTTTTGTAAGAGACTGTACAAAATACAAGTATATAAACACATATGGACATGTTATAATTTTAATCGAATTCATCCGGCAATCTCGCAAATATATGAACGGTATGATATAGAAATTTGTGACTTCCTCATACTAATTTTAAGGGTTTGTTTTGGTTCAACTGAGGTTCAAAAAGAACTGCTGATTCCAGTTCTCAAACACAGTGGACGAATTAATTTTTTAAGAACACGTCGCGAGTTTATAACAACCTCTTAGTTGATCGAGTGTTACTTTGTTACGTGAAGTGGTTACAATGTTGCCAAGTTGTGATAATTTTACGAAACTACTCGTCAACTGCTTTAAAAATATTTTTATTTTAAAAATCTATATTTTTTTACTAAGACGGTAAAAAAATTCAGCGATTTTTTTAAAAATTTTATAACTTCTTGATTTATTTAACATTAGTTTTTAAAAAATATGGTAAGAACCGTTTTCGAGATATCTTAAAATAAATGCATTGCTTGTGTACATGACAGGCTTCAAGAGTGTTAATTATGCACATTTTGATCGTTTCACAGACGGTCAAAAAATCTAATTTTTTTAGTTGCGTAAACGACACTTTCATAAACCTTATATTTCAATTTTATTGAATTCTTAAGAAAAGCCGTTTTACGAGTGAAATGCCTTAAAACACACATACAAATTGTATTATTTTATAGCAATCGCGAATACCAAAATCGGCTTTTGTCAAAGTTGTTATACAGTTGCTATGAAAGTGGTAATTTAGCAAGCTTTTAGAAAATTACTAAATAACAACAATTAATCATAATTTTTGGAAATATTTCCCAGAATTTAAAATTGAATTGAACCATGGAAATATAGATACACAAGAAAAGCTCATAAATCAAAACTGAAAATACATATCTTTTATATATGGAAAGAGAAAGATTTAAATGAACAATTGTAAATGGAAATAATTGTTTGGATTAGATTTTTAATGGCCGACACAGTTGAATTCCCCACTTAGCTTACAAGATAACTAAGCGATAAACACTGTACCTAATCAAAACGATTTGATTAGTCGGTTTAGTAGGTATCTACATCGAGCGTATATGGCTGCATAATTTGGATTTCAATTTAATTGAAATCAGTCGGTCCAGTCTCTATGGAGATTTTGTGTTTATGTAGGCATATTAGATTCCTCCTAGGACTGAATAATCTCTATATTGGGTGAGATATGCATTTCAGACATAAATTTTACAATTGTCATATGTTTAGTCTATCTAAATGATACAGCAAAAAATATATTTATACTTATTTATTTCATAAATACTTTACAAAAAAAATATTTAAAGTAGCATAGAAAAATTAAAAAGTTAAGACGGTATAACGCACAAATGAGATATGGAGTATTACAATAAAAATACGAGTAACAGTTACAATATTCGAATCCCACCGTTGGCCAAATATCTACATCAAATATATACATCATAATTTTTACATAAACTAACAAACTCTTTACTTTTAAATTGTGTTCCATTATCACAAATAATGAAAGCAGAATTAATTGGTTCTAAAAATCTAGAGAACAAGTTATCCATAATTGACAGAAAAATGCCAACGGGCTCATCTTTACCCTGTGTTCGGCGTCTAACTTCATCCCATAATCTGTCATCATAATCGCAAGGTAGAAACTGTTCCTTTAAACGAAGTTTTAAGGTAATCCAGTCCGAGATATTTTTTCTGACTAAACGATGCCAATTAAGCGCTCTACCTGAAAAAAGATCGATAGCTGACCGATACAATTGTTCATCAGTAACATTACGAGCATCACAAAGTTCTTCAACTCTTTCTAAAAAGGCTTTAATAATAATAATAATAATAATAATATTAATAATAATAATAATAATTATACGTTTATTGCTTATAAACCTAAGTTACAGCAAGAGTTAAGGTTTTATAATATATACAAAAAAAAAATTCAAAACAAAATTATAATAAACAAAAGTAACAATAGGTCGAGTAGTAGGTAATGCTCACTAATGCTGATCGTAGGGCGGCCATAAAGAAATTTATGCGATATAAATAAAAAAAAAAAATAAAAAAATCAGTTACGTATCGACCAGCACCCGTGAACCCTATTACTGAAAGTTTACTTAATTATAATTTATTCATTTAAAATAAATGATCTAAATTTTAGAATATTGCATATATAAGAAAATATACACCATGCATCTGGTTCGGTTATATTTTCTAATGCATAGATTAAAGCCTCCAGATCGTTTAAACAATTTGTTTTCGCTTTCATAACATTATATATTGGACAATCGAACAAAATATGTGTAAGAGATTCATTTACATTTATGTTACATATCGTACAAACATTATTGGGATCTATTACATATATATTATTATTAAGTGTAAATTTTAACCGAAATTTATTAGTTAATCGGAGTTCGTGTAACTTGTATGGACAGTTTTAGAAGTAAATATTTTTGGGGAATTTTATCAGGGGAAAAAGCTGTATATAAGGACAAAAACTGACAGCGTATAATTCCTATAATATCAAAATTATAAAGTTTATTGTAATTAGCAGTTAGTAACTTGTTTTTGTTTAGTTTTGTGTTATTAGCATCAAGATTATTCCATATGTCTTCATGATCAATTAATTTAAATAAGTGTCCAACTTGAGCAGCTCAATTATATTTTACTTCTCCAGAGTTAATCAGATGAAGCTGTCTATTAAAACAAAGCTTTGTATATCGATTATCATTCATACTTGAGATTTTATGCATACAGTTTAAAGTCATTTTGAATATATTATAGGAATATTTAACACTACCAGTTTCTAATCTTATTGCGCAGTCAGGGGTATTGATAGGCACCAATAGCATCCTCTTCATAAAAGTTATTTGAACCCTTTCTAACACCTCCAAATACCTTAGACTCCACACAGGGGCATAATTAGACATTATGCTAAGAGCTAAGGATTCAAACAACTTTATCCGAGGATACCATGTGTCCATTTTAGCGCTTTGGCCATAACCGGCAAAATTGCTCCTATGGCTTGCTTACCCTTATCTGAAGCTGATAACGACATTTCGTGAAATAAGCCAGAAGATGTAAATGTGACTCCTAAATATGTATATTTATTTGTAAAATTTAGATGTTTACCGTTAAATTTTTTTGAAAACCTCTAGAAAATGACATGATTTTAGTTTTTTGGATGTTGACAGTAAGGTCATTTAAAGAGGTTTATTTTTCTAAAATTTTAAGTTTTTTTGTAACATCAATCTCAAAGTGTGCTAGGATTACCATATCTTTGGCATACAGTAGTGTGAGAACATCATGGATATCATCAATATTTACACCCTGGGCTCCTTTGACATAAAAAAAAATCTTCTATATCAGCTAAAAACATGGCGAAAAGTAAAGGACTTAGAAATTCTCCTTGCAGTACACCGTCAGTTACATAAAAAGACTTAGATAAACCGTTAGAGGATTTAACCCTGACTGAGGCTTTTGAGTATAAATTTATTAAAATATAAAGAATTTTCGCCGATATACCTAACCCATATAATTTATTCCACAATTAACGATGATTTACTGAATCAAATGCTCTTTTGAAATCGAAGAAAATTGCAAAGAGTTTCCTTTTTCTATGCCTAATATGCAAGTGTATTATCGAACTTAGTGTATGTACATGGTCGATACAACCTCGACCTAATCTAAAGCCAGCTTGATACTCGGGTAAGATGTTGCAGATATCAGTCCACAGAGAAAGCCTATCTAGAAAAATATGCATAAATATTTTTGCACAACAGTTAACGAGTGCTATACCTCTGTAATTTGTTGGATCATCCGCAGGCCCGCTCGTATGCAACATAAATAGCATAATATTAGACCAGGAAGTAGGGGTGGTACCATTTTCAAATATGCGATTCTAAAGCGTGGTTAGATATAAAATCCAATTATGGGGAAGGTTTTTAAAAAATTCCTACGTGATACCATCGCTACCAGGAGCTTTATTATTTTTACAGATAATAAGTACATTGTTGATTTCCTCGGTTGTGATGGGATCATCAAGGTATGGATGACGAACATCAAAAAAATAAATATCGGTATTTATTTGAGTTGGATACATTTCCATGTAAAATGCATCCCAAACATGAGATGGAAGAGTTTTTATTTTTGTAACACTGCGAAACTGCTTAATAGTCAACCAAAAATCTTTAGCATTTGATACATTGGAGAGTTTAGATATGCTTTCATTATGATATTCTTGTTTTTTAGTTGAAATAAGTTTTTTCTTCGCCCTACCTTTAAAGTACCTTGTATTTCACCGCTTTTTAACGCTTAAAACGGCTGTTTATGGTTAGAGTGAAAAAAACAATAAAAAAGCGTAAAATAAAGTGCCATAGCGTTAACTTTATTTCACGCTTTCCATAAGCTAATACAGTGATTAGTGCAATTCGTCCACACCTTTACCGGAAAAAAATATCAAGTCACCTTTGACAGCACATGAACTGTAACTGATTTGACGTTAACAGATTTAATTATTATAGTATCAATAATTCGAGGTGATTTAATTTAGTAGTTCTTTATATTTTTATTATGATGGATAGTGAAGATTCCGAGTTTGAAATATGTACACCGGAAGAAATCGTAGAAAAAGCTAATGTGGCCACACTAAATTTGCTGCCGGAGAAATCCAAAGAAAATTATTTAAAAGAATATGACACTTTTATGAAATGGCGGAACCAGAATAATATTCATAGCTTTACAGAGCGGGTGCTATTAGCGTTTTTTGAAGAAAAGTCTAGAAAATTCAAGTCTTCTACATTATGGTCCAGCTATTCTAAACTAAAAGCAACCTTAATTATTAATGATAACGTAGACATAAATAAATATGCTAAACTAATAGCATTTCTGAAACGAAAATCGGTTGGGTACAAACCCAAGAAATCCAATACATTTTCAAGGGAGGAGATTAACAAGTTTTTATTGATTGCTCCAGACGACAAATATTAAATGTTTAAGGTAAAAGTTTAAAATATTTAATTTGTTTTTACTTTATTTTTTAAAAATTCGTAGGTTACATTAATACTGGGAATAGCTGGAGGTTGTCGACGAGAAGAGTTGTATAAAATGAAAATTGATGACATTGAAAATAAGGGACAATTTCTACTCATCACGATTCCAGATTCAAAAACGCATGCAAGTCGGCGTTTTACGGTAATTGGAGAAACCCGTAAAAACAATAATTTAATACATTTTTATCAAAATTATGCTAATCTGAGACCGAAGAATGCAACCACCAACCATTTCTTTCTATCATATAGAAATGGAAAATGTACGAAACAAGTAGTTGGTATAAACACTTTTTCGAAAATTCCATCGCTAATTGCACAATATTTAAGTTTACCGCGTCCAGAAGAATATACAGGTCATACGTTTCGACGTACTTCGGCATCACTTCTAGTTGATTCAGGTGGAGACATTCTTCAATTAAAGCAACATGGAGGATGAAAATCTACTGCTGTAGTCGAAGGGTATGTGAACAATTCTCTCAATTCAAAAATGAACTGTGCTTCACGAATTTTACAAGGACCTAACAACAGAAGTTTTTTTAACCAACCTTCAACATCATATGAGAATCAAGCAAAGACAAATTTGACTGTTCCAAATATTCACAATTTAAATGATGCTTTATCCATGAATCAGACAGAAACAAACGTAACTGCATCAAAAATTCATATTAGTCAACCAAACAATTGTGTTTTCAATATCCACATTGCGAAATGAAAGAAACAAAAATACATAATTTACTTATTATTTTTCTTAATATTATTTGTCCAATTCAATAATCATCATGCATTCGTTATTATAGTTGTAATTTACTAAAGGAATTTAATTAAAATATTCCAAATATCTATTTTTATTTTATTATTTGTATAGGGCTGTAGAAAAAATATTGTATGCAACATATGCATAAAGTGTCTTTTTTTCACTCATGGAATTGCCGCATTCGCCTGGCGGCTCATGCGGTCAACTTTTCCATTCGTGAAAAAAAGTACCACTTTATGCACTTGTTGCATAAATTACTATTTTGTATTTATATTTAGTTTAAATATACTGTTTTTTAGTATGATCAGAAAAATTATTTTCTTTTGCATTTTTTAGCACGGCTTTAAGTTGTTTTTTTGCATCAACACATACACTGTCAAACCAAGGTTTATTCTTATGATTAGAATTTAAGTGGCTGTAGATTGTTTTTACTAAACCTAAAATTTTTGCAGTTTCATATCACATCAAAAAGGCATTAGGTGACATTATCTTTACTGTCACCACTAAATTTTAATCCCCATTTTAAAACTGGAATGCTTTTAGAACTATTAGTAAAAGTTTCATCCGGATTTCGAGAGTGGACAGGCGTAGATTGAGCTTTTGGAACAGTCTTAGAATTTACTTTGGGCGAATCAACTTCTAACACACTATGACCTTCATCAGAACAACCATGATCGGAAGTATCAGAGGACAAATCAGATTGAGTATTAGCAGCTCATTTGGGTTTAGATAAAATGGAAAGCAAATTCAATATCTCAGGGACATAACCGCTACGCTTTTTAAGATGAGCGTCGGTAGAAGCATCTAACCGATTAACACGACCTAGCACATGATACAACTTTGTTTTAGCTTTTAAATAACCCGTAGTTTCTTAAAGTAGCTAAATTTTACTTTCAAAGGGAATATCTTGGTTTTATAATTTAAACAAACGTCTTAAAGTTTTTCGCAATTCGTCAACATTTTCTTCCTTAGATAACCGATTAATCTCTAATTTGTGATTATATGTAGAATTCATTTTTTATTTTTTTTTCTTTATTATAAAACAAAATTGTTTAACAGCAAAACTTTATATCGTAATAATATTTTCGTTACCCCAGTACCAAATCTTAATTTAATATACGTACTTAAAACAACTTTAACTTAAATCTGTAGTTCACTATATATCTTGTTTTTCCTATTTTGTAAAACAAATATCTAGCCTATGACCTAAATGCATAATAAAAATAAAATATTTAATCAACCAAAATATATCATATTTTTCCAACTAACCTTAATGATTTCCTATCTTTAATTTATAAATAATAAAAAAAGAAAGAAATATCCGATCCAGCCCCACGTTGGGCGCCAATTATTACCTGATCTTTTACGTTAAAATAAAATAGGCTTTATTTTATTTCAACTCAAAAAAAAGTATAAAAAAAGAAAAACACTAATTCCTAGCGAGTATGAACGGTAGCCAGCTTGCTTAAGTCGGGAAGGTCGCGGTTCAACAAAACTTACAATTTGGACGCCACGCAATTTAGAAAATGTACTGATCGCACTATAAATCAACAAAAACATATTATTCCATTCCATAGGCATACCAAAACTGCGAAATGTACTGACCTATTTATAATAAAAAGAAATAAACAATCCAAAGAAATAAATAAGTAATTTAAATCAGAAATAATATTTGGTTTATTAATCAGAGAGTTTGTTATACAAAAGGTTCTTGAACCCAGAAAAATAAAAAAGAATCACCAACTCCAACGTTATAATAATAATAATTCCTCTATTAAATAATGATGTATAACGTATTTAGAAGGGTGAATTTGGCCAAATTATTACATTATACTGCATGTAAGAATAGATAATAAAAATACCTTTTATTCGCAGTGAAAATAACTGAAATTATCTTATAACTATGAACATTTATGATTTATTAAAATATTACGTTTAATTATATTAAATCCCAAGTGAAAATTATTCCAAATTTACGCAATTTAAATATTAATTATTATTTTGAACTAATCTTATAAACAAATATATTGAATGTTAAATAATTATTAAATACAGAACGAACTGAAATTATTATTGTTCATTTGCAAACCCCGGCCTATTCTACATAATACTGGACATCAGCTCGTCCAAAAATCAGGTTCAAGAAAAACGAATCAGCCTACCTCGAACAGCAGGATATAGCTTCAAATCAGGTACTTATCCCAGATTCCAGAACAGCCTTTTAGACACCAAAGGCAAGAAGTCTCTCGGCAGTTTTGTCCCAAATTTAATAAAATGCATTATGTATTTATTCAATAAAGCATGAATGGCCCAGGTGAAAGTAATGAGAATATATACATAAAAAAAGGCATAGAACAAATAAATTTGCTTTAGAAGAAGTGCAAATAATAACCCATACCACAGTTTATAGCTTTAAAGAATCAGTTCGCTCACTCGGACCAATTGGATGTTCCAAAATAACATCCACTCCAGGGATACAAATTCAGGATGCGCAGAAGACTGCTGTTTGAATATAGGCGGTTGTCATATATTGTATTAGGCATTCCAAACAAATGAACTGTCAGTGGGAAGATTTGATATATCCAAGGGTTGCGACATACAATGTTTTCTGTTTACAATACGTAAAATCATGAATAATGGATTACATTTAAATATTTTATGTCAAACACAATAAAAATAAGATACATTTTTTCATAAATTGGCAGGCTTTGTGACTATTATTTCGAATAAAAAAAACGTTCAAGATGCAAGACTATGTCTCTACCCCCTTAGATATACCAGACCTTCTCACTGATAGCTATTGTTAATAGTAAGAGAGCCCACTGCAAATTACGACCGCCATCTGATAACAAAATGAAATATACTCCAAAGACATGTAACAACATTGTACTTTACCAAATTGCTCCTGTGCCAATCTGTAATCTAGAGCAAAGTGGTTAAAAAAATTATTTTATATACAAAAAATTACATGAGACATGACAGCGATAATTGTGTTTTCTCTGAAAATGACAATCCTAATTCATTGTGAACCTAGCTTTTAAACCTGAAATATTAATATTTTTACCTAACTTTGGCAATAATAATTATAAACTCTTGTTAGACAATTCTTTTAAACTATAATCATAGTAGTTTTTTTGTCGTTTCTATGACAACCTGTAAAAATAAATCACAACAATAGCATCAACAATAGGCATACAAATAAATTCTTAAATCAGCAAAAATTGATTCACATTTTTAATGATTTTTACCTACTAATCGTGTGTAGATGTTTTTGTGCGATGTTAAGAGGAAGAAAATGTTTCCCGTTAACGATATATATCAAGATATATTTAAATATGTTATTATCTGGAAAACTTTAAGGGCAAACAAAATTAGCGCTGTCATGCCTTATGTGATTTTTTAATAGAAAATATTTTTTTTTTTTAACACTTTGCTCAGGATTGGGATTGTCACAGGTGCTATTCGGTAAAGTACAATGTTTTTACAAGCTTTTGGGGTATATTTTACTCATATTTTATTTCATTATCAGATGGCAGTAAAAGTTTACAGTGGGCTCTTGGGCTATTATGATTTGATTCCGTATGCGCCAGGGATACAAATGCGAGTTGCGCAATGTATAAACTGGAACATTAAGATCAAAAGTGCCGACGCAGAGTGAGCGAACTGATTCTTTTAAGCTATAAACTGTGCCCATACGATCAAAATTATTACAATTGAGAAAACAAAAAAAAACTTACCAATGATCTTATGTGATCTTAATGTGAAATGTCTTGATTAAAATCCCATTTAATATGGTTAATTATCTGTGGCAATAAACAAACTTTTAACACAATCAGTACTCAAAAAATAATCTCAAGTAATCTAAATTAAATCAGCACAAACAAATCCATAAGCAATGTTATTTCTGTACTGATGCGTAGACATTTACAAAATGGGCGTAAAGAATTTCCAATTTTTAATTCCAAATCATAAAATAAATTAATTAATTAGTCTTTAAAAATATACGAACAAGGCGGCACCACCGATCAAAAAGGTAACAGAAAACTGCGATAGAAGAGCAGAATCGCAACAAGCGTTTACAGCCTAACAGACGAGGAAACTAGGTTTAATATAAATTGTTTTCTATACGATACACTTACGTTCAAAAGAATTAAACGTTTTAAGGATAGAATTCCGTACCTGCAAGACAGATGGTGTTAATGCCAAATCAAATCGCTTTAATTAATTAAATCTAAATATTTGAATCAAAATAACGAAACCCTATTTGATTAAGTATTATTGATAATTAATTAAATTTGAATGATTTGTTCTAAACGTAAATTTGACCGTAACATACTTAATCGGTTTTTTATATTATCAGATAGTTTTCGCATCCATAAACATTTAAAAGAAAATATTACACATTACCAAAACTGCTATACACTTCACAAAAGTAATTTCTGTTTTTCGACAGGGTATCTAAATTTAATCAAGTTTATTTCAAAAATACCTGCGCATCTACAAAACCAGTAAGAGCAGGTACTGTAAAATTTATTATTTATTAAATAAATATACCACTTCAAAACAGATTACCTATTCTAGATAAATTTTATGAATCTGCTGGGGATAAATTATAAATCAGATTTATAAATCATGTAAATTTCTTTAATTAATAGTAAACATTTTTGAAATAGAAAGATAATGTACAACAATTAGTTTCTTAAAAATTTTATCCAAACATAGTTCTTACTGCATTTTAACAAAGGGCATTTGAGATTGAGATATTTGTGGTCTAATAACCTATTTGTCAAAACTGTATTTTCTCTTTCTTTTATTTTTAAAACTTTTAGTACTTATTTATTTATATGAGAAATAAAAAATGTTTAAAGTAAATTACTACTCACATTAATTAAATGGTTAAAATTAAATCCCTTTTCAAACAGCAACAAACACAACAATTCACTAACACCTTATCGAACAAATTCAATTTCAACTGAAAAACTGTGAATCTCTTTACCTCAAACACATCAACTGAAAAATCAGCGGAAAACAACTTTAAGTCAAGGAGGCTGAGTCTAGTCTCCCTCTCCTGCGAACTAGAGCCGCCCAAAAAAACTGAAAAACTCCTGAAAAGAGGCGGTGCTTCAGGAAAGGAAAGCGCTGGCCTACTAGGATGTAATAACTGTGACAATTTGTAAACATTTCTCGCAATAAATATACCAAGTTTGTCATTAAATGCTGTATAAATAAGTAATGTGTCATCATTAAAGGCTTATAGATGCATCCAGTGGTGGAGAGAAAAAAATTGATTTCCTGCAAAGGATTACAGAAATATGTAGATGATATATTAGCTTTGAAGGCGCAATTTATAGTCAAATAAATCTTTCTTCAAAATTTTAATTGGAATGTGTATATTAAGATGAAATATAATTAAAATAATATTGGCTATTTACTTTAAGTTTTATATTAGTATCAATTTTATATTATTCCAAATTGCTCCTTTTCATTGTAAAAACAAAATAGATTTTTTTTGCAAACAGAAATGAAAATTTAATGTTTGCATCTGTTTTGATAAATAATTTAAAATAAATAAAACGTATAACAGACAACCCAGTGCGTGTTATCTGCATAAAATATATATATTTATGCAACTAGTTACGAATTGCCTAATTTTATGTAACTAGTAAATATTTTCAGAGCAAGGTCCCGCAACTTTAACGAATTACACAAAACGGCATTTCGTAACGTGTTACATACAATATTTTTTAATTTTGACTAAATTATTTAGAAAATTGTGTTTTGGTAAAAAAATACTGACATCGATGCAATCAATATTTTTTCTTATATTGTTAGTTGCATATGCATCACTTCATGCATATGCAACTAACAATCCAAGAAAGTATTACTGGTTGCCTAAATGTCAGTAATGTTTTACCAAAACATAATTTTATAAATGGTTAATATTTAAAAAAATATTATATTGCTACATGTTGATCTTAGTTCTAAAATAAATAAATAAATAACTATGGCATTTAAAACACCTTAGGGTGGGCTCCACGGGGGTCAGATTCCATGTAAATAGTTGGTAACAAGTTTGCTTGACCTCGACAGTAGCGCGCTAAGCGCTTACGGTTGAACTACACCTGTCAGTTTCTGTCAATAAAGTAGAACACTACTAATTAAAGCGATTTAAAAATTGGCGGGCTTGATAATTTAGATATTTGAAGAATTTAAAGTAACATTTTCCTATTTGACAACTTTTACTTACAACTACTAAACAAACAATAAGTTTAGTGAATTTTTGTTGTAGGTAAATGTTGAAAAATGGAAAATGTCACTTGTTTTAACTGAAAAATAAAATTAGTTGAAAAATAAAACACATTTTTAACAAGTTTAATTTATTTAGAATTACCATGTAATTACATGTTTCTCATTATCTAACTGCATATTTTGAACATAACAAGCACTATATCACACACTAAATTACTGAAAAATAAAAATATAATATGATAACCAGCATAGCACATGACAATGTTTTTATTATTAAAAAAACCGGATATAGTTTTTATAAAAAGTCAAAGTAGTTAATTTATAAACACAATTGTTTTAATGTTTTAAATATCCCTTATTAATCCAAGGACAAATCATTCTAATTCCAATATTCTTATACTTATTGTCCCTTTAAGGCCTTTTTCCATCTATTTTAATCTAGAATAGTTGTAATGCCTATTTCGGTTACAATAAGCCTCCTTCAATACAGGTGGGCTTTGAAACTCACCCTAATTAAGAAACACATTTATAAACATTCCAAAAATCTCCATACCAGGGAATATCTAAAACAAAACAAAAATAAAGGTGCAGTGTGTATCTTAAAATTAAAAATAAACACGAGTCATAACCTTTTTAAATTCTTACATTTTTCTTGCAATAAAAGGTATTAAAATTTCAATAATAATAGAAAACATCTGATTTATGATCTTAATAGGTGAACTATGCAAAAATTAACAAGTTGACCTAAATAGCATATAAGTTATTGAACATATTTAGGTATTATTTGATAAATATAATAATGAATATCACCCAAAAATTGAACAATAACTTTTTGAGCACAAATCATTCGCCTTTTTTCATCATGGTCTTTATGAGTAAAACTAAGATGAGGTTCTATCTCGGGTTCGACAATATTTGTTTGTAAATTGGCTTCACACATTTCGCTCACAACTCCTTTCATTTTTTTGACCGCAAATGTTTAAAATGTGGATCCATTTATCTCTAGAGTAATAATAGCAGGAAAAACATAAACTTTCTTGTTAGTTTTGTGAGAAAAATACTTCTGCAATTAAAATTTAAATGAATCAGAAGTTAATGATTTTCTTAAGAACCTGCCTATAGTTAAATTAGTTAAATCTAACTTACACTTAATTAATACAATTTACTCTCCTACATTTGAAAAAAAATCACCTGCATTTGAAAATGAAAATAATATCAGGCTGACATATTTATAGCAATATAACCTAATTTATTTTCAAAGCCAGATTTACACCACCTAATAATATTTAAATTTAGCTTTAAATTTAAATTTATTAACGATTATCCCTGTATTTGATCACACATTATAGCAAAGTGAAATTTAAAGGGGTAAATCAGTAAAAATATTGATTTCTTTGTCATTATTTTTGAAAACATATTTTTTTATGGGTGTAAAACGGGTTTGAATTTAGTGATAGCAGCGCGCTAAGCGCTTACGGTTTAACTACCAACAAGGAAACAAATCCCGCCATTTATTCAAACCTTCTCTTTTTATTTTTCTATGGTGGGCCCAAAACCATTTTTTTTGTGACGTCCAAAATTGCCCTACAGACCTGGGATATTTTAGATTCCGTTTAAATATCGAATTATGTGATAGTACCCCTCTCGCGAGGTTTTTTTGAACCACTAAAAATCCCCTTTATTTTTCATTTACTAACGCTCAAAAGTTATTTTTGAGCATTAGTAAATGATAAAAAAAATAATAATAAAGCACAAAGGGGGGTGGGTTGGCTCAGTGGTTAGAGTCATGACTTTGAGATCGGAAGGTCTCAGGTTCGAATCCCACCGTTGGCCGGGATTTTTTCATTTAATTTAATTATTTAAAATTAATTCTGATGCCTTGGTAGGATTCCCCACTCGACCATTCACTGTTGGGTTCTAATTAACAGTGCTGTTCCTAAAGTGGCGCTGGGAAACAGTAACAAAGCCTACACAGAATACGAGGCGAAATAACCTTAGCAGTTGAAGCCGATGACACACCAGAAAAAAAAATAAAAAAAATAAAACACAAGGTTGGTTCTTTGTTAAATAGGAACAAAAACCTAAACTCAAACATATTAAATCCTCTTAAAACACAACTGAATGGGAACAAATAATAACAGTTTCAAAACAAACACAAAAGAGGTACAGTAAGTAGTTAAACTAAAATTAGGATTTAAATGAAAATGAAGACAAATCTTCGCAAAAATTTAAAAAAACCGTATATTTTCCGTTTTTTACAGATTTTGATAGGGTAAGTCCGGATTAGATAGACCATCTCGATAGTTTAGAGATTTGTCACATCAGCGCTGTAGACAGTGTTTACAGTTGTGCTACGCCATCAGTTATAGTCGTGTGCAAATCATAATTATGCTCTGTATTTTACATAGTTCCTTAAAATAGTGAATTTACAACTTTGGGTAAGTTGAAAAATTTATTACATTAAACTATCATTTGATAGTGTGTAATTAGAAATTAGAAATAAAAGTAACCTAAAACAGCGCTTCGCAAACCACGTGCTCGTGAAATGAGTCCCTGACGAATGGGATAGACGAACCGGCTTGTTTTAGGGATAGTTGGACCAGTTTAAAAAATATGGGACAGTCGGACCACGTCATGTAAATTATTAAGTACCTATAAATTGGCTTTTTTTCGTTACCAAAAAATGCCAACATTATATAATTGATCGGAGGATGCTCTGATAAACGCTGTAAAAAATATAGAAGAGAAGAAAATGGGTATAAATGCTGCTGACAAAGCATTTGAAATTCCAAAAACCACGGTAAAAAAGCATCTTAAATATAAAAATTTTTCTAAGGGCTCCTTAGGTAAATGTTCACTATTTGGCACTGAGAATGAGAAAAAAATTGTTAGACACATCAAAAAACTGCAGTCACGTGGGTTTACTCCTACCAGAGACTCGGTTCGTTCCATGGCTTATTATTTGGCAGAAAGTTTAAAGCTAAAACATAATTTTAATAAGGATTACAAAAAAGCCGGTTATGACTGGCTTGCTTTATTTCTTGCTCGAAATTCAGAACTCAGTATCCGTCAATCTGAAGGATTGTCAATCGCAAGAGCTAAAGGGCTAAATAAAAGAGTAGTTGATGATTACTTTAAGATATTAGGGGATGTTTTAAAGGAACATAGCTTAATTGACAAACCTGAGAATGTGTTCAACATGGACGAAGCAGGTTTACCGTTGAAAAACATGCCAGGCAAAGAAATTGCAATTAAAGGTTCTAAAAATGTGACATGTGTTACTTCTGGTGAAAAGGGGGGAAACCATTTTAGTATTGTATGTGTAAGTGTATATTTTTGCCACCCTATTCTATAATGAAAGGCCAAAATCTGAAACAAGAGTTTTCTGATGGTATGCCTCCAGGCGCCATAGTAAGAATGTCTCAAAAATCTGCATATGTTAATGCTGATCTATTTTTTGATTGGTCAAAAAATCATTTTAACCCAAGAAAACCAGCTGGAAAGGTTCCTCTTCTTCTTGACGGTCATATATCGCATACCAGTTGTATTAAAATGATGGAGTTTGCAGAAATCAATGACATAATTTTAATGAGTATTCCTCCCTATACAAGTCATTGGCTACAGCCATTAGACCGTGTTTTCTTTAAGTCTTACTTTGCCTGCAACAGTTACATGTCAAATAACCCGTCTCAAAAAATTACTCGACTTCTTTTTGGTACTTTACTTAACTCAGCTTGGGGGAAGTCAGCAAACGTTGATAATGGTGTTAGTGGGTTTAAAACATGTGGCATCATTCCGTTTGAGCCTCAAGCTATACCGCACTTTGCTTTTTTATGTGAAACCGCTGCCTCTATAGATACTATTCTCAATCCAATTGTCCCAATAACTGCAACACCTGAATCCAATGGGTCTTTAGAAAACAACTACCCATCACCAAATGATCAACTAGTTATTTGTTAATTGATATACTTTCCGTTCCTAGCCTTAGTTTAAGAAGTGATATGATTTCAGTATCTGATGGATCGGACAAAGACCCTTCCTCAAAGTTATTGGAAAAAACACATCCAGCTGCCTTGTGCCAATAAGTTACAAACAATAAAGGGAAGAACTCAAACTGTAGCAAATGTTTTAAGCTGTCCAGGAAATATGGATTTCCTGAAAAAGTAATAGGGGATAATTAAAATTAAACAAGAGAAAAAAGCAGAAAGGGAGAAGAAACTAAAAAAAAATTATAAAATAAATTACAAGCAAGAAAGAAAGATTATTTAAAAAAAGAAAATGTAAAAAAGAAAGAACTTATTCTGAATTAGAAGATATTGACATCGATAAAATTTGCAATGATGAACTTTATGAAAGTGATTTGGACTTGATTGAAAATTAATGTGTTTATTGTGGGGAAATGTACAATGAGACTACCAAAAAAGACGATTGGATTAAGTGCATAACATGCTCCCGTTGGACTTATGAAGGCTGCACAAGATTTGATAACCTGTGTGATCTCTGAGGAAAGAGAGAATATTTTTTTTAACTTTTTTATGCTACCATTAATGTAGCCTACATAAAGTTTCATGTTTATTACTAGAATACTATGTTTTTTTTTATTTTTTCCCCAATTTCAAATACCTGGATATTCAATTATCCCTTGTAGTTCATCTATCCTGGATATCACCGGGGTAGATGGACCACGAAACAGTTTAAAAAATCATTTTTTGACTCGTAAGTTTTCCATGTATCAATAAAATAGGTGAACAATATTGTTAAGTGGCCTATAATGATGATTAAATTGAATTTTGAAACGTTTTCGTTGTATCCATTTTGAAACATGCAGCTTTAAAAAAGTGGTTCATCTATCCCGGATTTACCCTAACCATATCTGAACTTACATCATCTTGGACTTTCTTGATTGGATAAATAAACCCGTCTAATCTTTTAGATAATTTAGGAAGATCTACTGTCAACGGGCGTTGCACATTTTTAGAAAAAGATATTATCTTACCCACGTAGTACCAGCGATAAATTTTCTGATATTCGATGAGTACCCAGTTACCAACACATGGAGCTATAAAAAATATTTTAGTTTCTCTGAGGGTTATAAGAGGGGCTTCATCATTAGTAGAACTGTCATATCCTGGACCGATGGACGATTCTTTGACTGTATATTGGTGTTGTACAGGGACATCATCACTAATTTTAGACTGTTTTCCTTATCACTAGAACTGAGAGGTTCTGAATTAACAGACGGTTCTTTGACTGTATTACATCATAAAATTTATACTTCAAATATGAGTCTGCTTGAAGCTCGATCAACTCCATTTGTAGGTGAAGAGCGGCATCTTCCACATTACACTTACACTTGCTTTCCATATTGCTCTTAAATTGCTTGGACAGTAGTTTCAAAACTTCTGCATAACGACCATATGCAATGTTTTCGTAACTGGATAATGTTGCATGCCAAGTCACAAAGCCAAGTTGGATCACAAATTTGATTTCATCTTGTTATTTCATTATTTAAAGTGTTCTTTAGTTTAATTTCTAGTAACCGTCGAACTTTTGTTATTTTATTCTTTCTTAAAAAACTGTCATTCTAGTTTATATGGTTCAGTAGCAAATTCTTTTCTGTGATACGAATTTGGCAAAATTTGACTTTGACGTCATGTTATGTTAGGATGCATTTTGGGAATATTAGGATTTGTAATTAATACTGTCTTATTATGATGTATAAACACATTGTGGGTCGAGTTAGGTTTGGTTAGGTAATTTTTATAGTAAATTGTCGAGATCACCGGAAGTGTGATTTCCAAAATATGTATGGTCAAATCCTCCTTGGTGCCGCCATCTTGTCTTCAAGAAAGGGGGATTAAATACACCATAATCATGAGTGACCGGAAATTTGTCTTCGATTTTTTGGTCGATTAGTGCAAGTATCGAGTGTACGATGAACTTTCGTGTGGCTTCATAGGCAGAAGGGTGCGAAACACATTATCAAAACGTAAAGGAGGAAGTCCTCCCAGATCGTTACCAAAAGTGTTTCCGTGACGAGCCGGGAATAACACTCTAAGCCAATATTTTAGGATTATGGCCATGAAAAATCAAACTCTCTATAGGCACAGTACCATTGTCTGCCAGTGTCAGTCAAAGGCATAGTGTCTAGTTCACCTGTTAGCCGCTGTTCCAGATCCAGATATGCCGTGTGATGCCCATGTATACCCATGTAGTTCAGTTGAAACGTATTTGCGTTTAGATTATTTGAGACCCAGTTGATGCTTTATACAGAGTCGCCCAAAAGTCTGGAAACGGCCAATTATCTCGTAAATTGCTAGTCCTAATTGTACAACATTTGAGATGCACCTATTTTGGGATACGGATATTCCAGATTTGATATTTGCAATGTTACCAGATTTGCCATTTTTCTTATATCATTAGTCACTTGGTTTTTCAATCTAATCACCCTATATATTCAGTCATTATTGAAATATTCTATTCAATACGAGTTCAGCCATATGTAACGCTTATGATTTTATGTAGTGTGGAGGGTCTTAAATAAATAAAACAGAAGTCTGGCAACGCCTAATTATCTCAATATATTTTTTAATACAAACTATTTTCATTTACATTAGACGTAACAATTGAAAGACTACAACATTTTTATCATAATGGTTACTTAATCAAGTCTTCAAAATGTGCTCCATTTTTGAGTTGACAGTACCTTAATCGATGGATGAATGCGTATACCACATTTATCCATGATTGTTTTATTTATTTGAGACCTTCCAGACTTCATAAAATCATAAGTGTTATACATGGTTGAACTTGTATTGAATAGGAGATTCAAATAATGACTGAATATACCGGGTGATTAATTTAAAAAACCAAAATGACTAATAATATAAGAAAAATGACAAATCTGGCAACACTGTAAATATCAAATCTGGAATCTCCGTATCCCAAAATAGGTGTTCTCCAAATTTTGTACAATTAGGACTATTACTTTACGAGATAATTGACCGTTTCTAGACTTTTGGGCCACTCTGTATAGTAACCATCAGTGGCAGCTTGTCCTAAGGGGTCAAAGGGCATTGGCACTGGCGCAAAATTTGTAAATATTTCAGTCTCTAAAAATATTTATTTTTATATTTATTACAATTGTCGGATCAAATTATGGCTAAACGATACATTATATAAATTATTTATCATTATTTAATTTGATCTCGTTGAAAAAACTTGCGTCGTATTATTCCTAGACACAAAAAATTTAATAATTTAAGCAATTGACTGTCCGCCGTCTATCCGAGCACATCGACTAGTGGCCCGGCTGCTTACATATCAGTCCATTGTAAAAGTTTACTAAAGGTCACGCCATTCGCCTGTAGAAAGCGCTTTTTATACATTCAAACGATGCCACGTTTTAAGCGGCTCGGAATGAATAGTTAGAATAGTATTGTTTTAGTCGCGTGTTCGGCGAATTGCTTTTGACATTTTATGCGTGCTGAATTTTTATTTGTTAGATAGTTGAGTTTTTAAAGTATAATAAATTAAAAATCGTCCGAGAGTCCGAAGCAAAATGAATAAAATAAGCAATCTGTTACTGAAACCTTTTTTTTACGCACTTGCTAAAAAAAAAAACAAATAAAGGAACTTGGAAGACCTCTTCCCGATTTGGAAATAACAAAAACGCAGAAGGTGGTGGAAACAAGTTCGTCAAACTTCAAAGGCCAGATAAGAAAGTTTAACCGGAATTTGTACTTAAAAAATAACTGGATTTGTGAATGTGATAAAAAACGCATTTTTTTTGTTTTATGTTTTTACCATGAAAAAGTGACACACGAAATAAGTTGATCGCGCAGAGTTACGACGGAGCGTCAGTCATGAGCGGAAATATGAATGGGATACAAAAAATAATTAAAGATAAATATTCTTTAGCAAATTATGTTTATTGCTATGCACATCAGATTAAACTCATAATGAGCAGTGCAGATTCAATCAATGAGTCTGTTCGGTTTTGTTTGCCTCAAAAGAACAAAAGTATTGGATGATATAGTTTATAGACGATTACAACGTTCATCACAAACCAGATGGAGTTTTCAATTTAATACAATTTATGAATACCGAAATGAAGTAATACATGTTATGAATATTTTAGAGAACGACAAAAATAATAAATTAAATTCTACGACTAAGCAAGCCGGTGCTTATAAACTTAGATTACAGGACAGATATTTCATATTTTGGTTAACAGCTTTTTATAAAGTCATGCCACGAAATCATTTTTAAGCAACTGCAGACGATTAATACCAACCCTATCAAGGCTAAACAAGATATAAATAACTTTGAAAATGCAATGCAAAA